>CAWUFW010016136.1:0-325123 GCA_963921515.1 Calotriton arnoldi
CGTTGAACAGCAATGGACCGATCGGTGCACCCGGCCGGCCCATTGCATTCAATGTGTGCGGGTACGCGTTGTACCCCTGTACGCGTTGAACCGCAATGGACCGATCGGTGCACCCGGCCGGCCCATTGCATTCAATGTGTGCAGGTGCAGCGTTGTACCCCTGTACGCGTTGAACCGCAATGGACCGATCGGTGCACCCGGCCGGCCCATTGCATTCAATGTGTGCGGGTACGCGTTGTACCCCTGTACGCGTTGAACCGCAATGGACCGATAGGTGCACCCGGCCGGCCCATTGCATTCAATGTGTGCGGAGTACGCGTTGTACCCCTGTACGCGTTGAACCGCAATGGACCGATCGGTGCACCCGGCCGGCCCATTGCATTCAATGTGTGCGGTACGCGTTGTACCCTGTACGCGTTGAACCGCAATGGACCGATCGGTGCACCCGGCCGGCCCATTGCATTCAATGTGTGCGTGGTGCGCGTTGTACCCCTGTACGCGTTGAACCGCAATGGACCGATCGGTGCACCCGGCCGGCCCATTGCATTCAATGTGTGCGGGTACGCGTTGTACCCCTGTACGCGTTGAACCGCAATGGACCGATCGGTGCACCCGGCCGGCCCATTGCATTCAATGTGTGCGGGTACGCGTTGTGCCCCTGTACGCGTTGAACCGCAATGGACCGATCGGTGCACCCGGCCGGCCCATTGCATTCAATGTGCGCGTGGTACGCGTTGTACCCCTGTACGCGTTGAACCGCAATGGACGGATCGGTGCGCACCCATTGTAAATGGCCTAGCCTAGCAACGGACGCGTTTTCGAAATTCGAGCAGAGTCGGTTGCTGGAAATTCAGTTAGTCACCCACAACAATGTTGCAAAATCATGTATGTCATGAAGTTGAAGATTTGAAGGATGCTGTGGGCGTGTATTGGTGCTGCTATTCCATGGATTGGCCAGATTCAGAAGATGCAAACGACTTGGACCTATCACTTTGGACACATGGGACAGTATCTGCCTCTGCAGCACATATATATTGCTGGCTGTTCCCCTGAGAGCTCACTTGCCTGCACTACATGCTCCAGGACGACATCTGCCACTGCACTGCTGCTGTCTCTGCCCCTCTGGACCCTGCAATGGCACGTACTGTGGAGAGAGCCCCAGCCTTCAGCCTTGAGGAGAACCAGGCCCTGCTGGACAGCCTACTTCCACAGTACAGCAAGCTGTATGGGACACCAGGGGAGCAGGTGAGTGTTCTGTGCACTGCCTTTCTGAATGTGCATTTTGTCTGACTAGCAAGGCTGAAAGTCTGCACGCCACTGGCTAGCAGGCTCACTGAGTAGTTGTCACCCCCCATAGTGTGTAGTGAAATGCACTGGACAGGTATGGTGCAGTGACAGTGCATTTGAACAAGGTTTTACTTCCCATGCAATGATACCATGTAGTGACTTCTGGCAAACTGTCCATGGGCAGCGTTGCACTGCCTGTGTACATCATGTGCCCCTGTGATTGAGACATGTATATACAACTGTGTCATGCACGGATATGTTGCATGTGTAGTAATGGCCTTTTCACTTTGTCATCCTCACAGGTTAATGCCCATCGGAAGCAGGAGATCTGGAAGGACATCGTCCGGGCTGTCCGGTCCGTGGGGGTCTACAAGCGCCGGATCCGCAACTGCCAGAAGAGGTGGCAGGACCTTCGGGGCTGGACCCGGAGGATTGCACGGGTCCAGCTGAAGCTGTCGCCTCCTCGCAGGAGGGGCGGAACACGGACCCTGACCCCCACATGCTCCAGATCCTGGCGGTGGTGTTTCTAGACCTGGATGGGCAGCTGAAGGCCAGACAGCAGCAAGGAGGGGGTGAGTCAAAGACTGCACTGTGAACTCTGTATCACATGCTATGTGCCCTCCTCTGGCCTGGTTAAACTGCCACAGTACAGCAGTCATGTTGTCCAGGAGCCATGTCCCTCTATTGTGCACTGCCCACTCCTCATCTGATACCCAGGTGTGGCCCTTACATTCAGGGAATTGTGTCACTTGGGACTGTGTCCTTGCAGTTTGCTTCACTCAAGGTGGGGGACAGCATCTGTTTCCCTAACTCTGTTGTGGGCATCATGGGTGGGTCCATTGTTCACACAATGCCTGTGTTCGGACATGTAATCTGCGTGTTGCTTTGATATGCGGTCCACTTGCTGAGCTGAGCCACCACATGTGCCTGGGGTATCTGGCACATACCCATGCAGCGGGTGGGAACAATGTTTGGGCCCCAGGAGTGTGCAGATTACGTGTGTCACACATACATAGCCAGCTATCCACTGTCCAGGGCTCATCCCTCATTCATGTGGGGTAGGACAGTCATGCCTACTCCAGCCCATCCAATACACCTGTACTCCCACTCCCGTGTATCAGCTGACACGTTGTGCGCAGTGATTTGACCCCTCAGGTGTCTGCCTCTGTATCAGTGTGCTGTGGATTTGTTGCCAGGACTGCTGGGGTGTTTCTCGTAGGGGCTCAGCATGCCACTGGAGATGTGACCATAGGAGACGATACTTGTGTGTCACATAGGTGTTTGATCAGCTGCCCGTGCAGACTGGGGTATGCAAATGTGAAGTTCAGGCAGCTGTTTCCCATTCACAGCAGATTGTGAGGGGCTCAGGTTCAGAGGGTAGTGTCACAGGTCTCCCATATGTCCAATCGGTATGACCTGGACAGATGAGGGTTAAGATGATGTGTTGTGTGGGGGATGTACATGTGCACTTGTGCAGCTCCAGGACTTGCATTCCCCATGACCTACTATTGTGACACAGTGCAGAGTGTTGTTGTCTGGCTGCCAAGTCATACATCACTGAGACAGTGATGTATGACTTAGCAGTCATGCCTCCGCCATGGCATGTGTCTACTTATTGGTGATCCTGCAGGGGAGTGACATGTGCTACATGCACACCATTGTGGCGATGGCTATCAGGACATGGGTGCATCATGGTGTCTGTCGCTGGTATGCATCACATGCATTTCCTATTTGACTCTGGGCATCCCTTTCATCCAGAAACCTGTACTGACTCAGTGGCAAGAGTTGTGATGTGTGCATGTCCACATGCTACACCGTGTCCTCTGCACTGTCCAACTACTGTGTAGGTGGTGCATGTGTCCACACTGGGGTGTTGCTATCCAACAGACACCAGACAGGTGGGTGCAAGGCCATGTGGGATGTGAGTGCCATGGTTGGCATCAGACTGACAATTGGCTTCTCCTGTTCAGTTAGGGCACTTTTAGCAATGTTCAACTAATGATGACAGGGCTTGCTCTGTAATGTGCTGTGCTCACAGTGGTGTGTGCGTTTGGTGCAGGTGACTGATGTCTGTCTGTTTCCCCATTGATTGCAGATACATCCACGGCCACGGAAGGGGACAGCTCCATGGACCAGGAGGAGCCGGAGAGCCAGACTGGGTCAGCAGCCGAGGAGTGGTCGGAGGGACCCAGTGGCACGGAGGGCGAGGGGAGCTACACCGAGGAGTCCTCAGCAGCATCCACCTCAGCTGAGGACCACAGAGGCTCGGAGGATGACTCCCTTATGGAGGCGGGTGTCAGCAGCCACCACACCCCAGCTAGTGTTGCTGTCCCCGCCACCACCAGCACCACCACCGCCCTCCCATCGGCTCCCATTCCCCAGGTCCGTGGAGGCTCCCATGTTCGGGAGCGTGTCTCCTTCGGGCCAGGCACCGCACCCCTGCCCCTGTGTCCCCTGCTGCCCTGAGTGAGGAGTCTGTGTACCTCCTTCGCCAGCTCCATGTAGGGCAGACAGCCATGCTGAGTGTCCTCCATGCGCACACCGCTCTGTTGACTCAGCTGGTGTCGTTCATGGAGGGCATCTCATCGGGCATGTCTGACCTACAGAGGGGCAATAGGTCTATGGACTCCTTACTGACGGCAGCAGTGTCCCTCCTCAGACAGTCCCTCACCCCTCCTGCCTCTGCTCCATCCACACTCCCCAGCACCTTACCCGTCCCAAGCACACACACACCGGCACAGGCACACACCAGCACACACACGTCCAGCACACAGACACACACGCCACAAACAAAACGCACACGCACGCACAGTCAGGGGACTGAAACCAGACTCACAGGGGATGGGGCCCTGGAACACACACACGCATCCACAAGCACTGCGCAGTCCTCAATTGCCTCTCCCTCCAAAGCACCCTCCCTTTCCTCACCTGCAACCCCAAAGTCACAGCGGCTCTTCCTCTGTGACCTCGGCCTCATCCCCTACGATCCAGCTGCTCCAGCATCCAGGGGAAAGAGGAAGCCCACCCACACGGAGCAGAGTGCCCCTTGCCCCCGGACACCCTCCCCCAGGTGCAGACAGACTGAGGCCCCCACCCGCAAGTCCCCCCGGAGTCGTAAGAGCAAGACCCTGCCGCCGCCCTGCAGCTCAGGCACCAGGTCTTCTTCCTCCATCCCTCAGGCCCCCACTCCACAGGTGCCCCCACCACACCCTGCCCCAGGTTCCCCCACCCACAGATATACCATCCCCAAGAGGATCCGGCCTTCTCCCCCTGCCACTTGCTCTCCCGGCACCACACCCCCGCTGTGCTTGTCTGTGCCACTGATGTGGGGAGGGTGTCCTCCCCCTCTGTCCAGCCCACCTTGCCTGTTCCCCATTCTCCTCCCCTGGAGGTAGGCACTGCAGTGGAGTCCACTACCACCCTGTCTGACTTGGGCACTGCAGTGGCGGACCTGTCCACTCCATCTGCACGGTCCACTGCAGTCGTGCCGGCACACACACCATCTGAGCCATGCCCCCAGTTGTGCCGGCACACACCATGTCAGACACCTCCATTGCAGTTGTCAGTGGCTCTCCAGCACCCACCACCCCTTCCCTGCCTCCTCCTGGTGAGCCCTGATCCTGTCCCTGCGGTGCCTGGCCTGCCCCCCCGGTTGCCCCTCCAAGTGTATTGTCCCTGGTTTTGTGCAGTGCAGGCATGCGTAGGGTGACATCTGCCACTGTCACCCTGTATTGACATACTTGATGGACTGGCCATTGGCCTTTGTTGGAGCATTACTGTTCTCTGAGTTTTGGACACACATATGCTGAATAAAGCAACTTTCTGTTCTCTAGTGCTTTTGCTTCTGATGTACATGTTGTTGATGATGCTAACCATGCCCTTGCTGCAGTGATGGTGATATTTGGTCTCATGATAATGAAGTGTTACTGTGCAGGAACACATGTGGTCCAGGGGAATGTGTCCTATCCTGTGGTGTATCCATGTCATCCTTAGCAGCATCTGAGGGTGTCATGTGTTTAATATTTGGCAATGGGATTTCCTACTTACATTAGCAATTTCACATCTGTGGCTTCCACCCCTGCACATCTGTTGTGCCTGCCATTGTTCAATTTGTCTACTTCCCTGACCGTGTGGCCATCTCCACTGGACATGCAGGTTTGGGCATCAATGGGGAAGGACTCATCTGTGTTGTCAGTGCAACATTGCTATACAAGTGTGTTGGATCTGTGCTGATGATTTCGTTGGCACTCCCATGACCAGGCTGATGTGACGGGAGCCTTCATTTGGTGCTAATTGTTGATTGTGTGACCAAGTGCTCAGCTGACATGATGGGGCCCTACTGAGGCAACATATGGCACAGCTTTCCTCACACAGGAGTGGAGTCCCGTCATGGCAGTGTGTACTCCTGTGACATTGCCTGCGCCCAAGGTGTGTGTTGTATGAGCATGTCTGTGTGTTCACTTCAGTTTTGCTGTGCATGCTGGGATCCCTAGTGTTGTACCTGTTTGTGATGCTTGCTGAGTTGACCTATGTTCCCCAAAGTCTTCTCCCTGGGTTCTCTGTGATGTGGGTGCATGGCACATTACTGGTCATCAGGGTGTCACCCATAGGTGTGTTTGCTGTCAGGGCTGAGTTTGTGTGCAGACGCAGATGGGTCACAGTCAGGATTCCCCTTGGCACTTGTTGTTTACACCTGTCATGTGATTTCCAGTTTGTGTTATCTTTCAGTGATTGTGACACGTTGTGTGTGTGACTGCTGGCACTCCTCAGGGTCCGGGCTGCAATGTTGGTAGTTGTCTATGTGTGTTCTTTGTGGGTGACCTTGGCTTCTTCATTGGTGTGTGACTGTGGCTGGGATCCCATTGGTTGGTGTGGTATTGCCGTCATGTCCATGTACAGCGTAGTGTGCAGTGTGTCAGACATTCAGGAGTCTTGTTGAGTGGCCATGTGTGATGTGTTTCTGCACCTTGGTTCCCACCCACCACCCTGGGATTGTCATGGGTGCATGTGCAATGTCACCAGTGCATGTGTGCTTCACTGCTGCACATTGTTGGAAGTCGAGGTGTGTGGTGTTGATTGTGTGCAGATGAGAGTTGTTGCCCGGCTACACCCCTGCCTCCATGTTGGCCTTGGCTTACTGGCCGTGCTGATTGATTTGTGCTTGTGTAGGTGTGATGGTAGTTTGTTGCTCAGGACACATGACTGTGGTTCACAGTCTGAACGACATTTAGCTTTGTCATCACAGTGGGATTGTAATGCAGCCCAGGGTCACCACATTGTGGGGGCCCTCGGGGTAGTGCTGTGGTGTGTCTGTGTCTTGCTGTGTCAGTTGCTGTTCCTACATGCTTGTGTAATATGTGTGATTTGTGCTCCCTCTCATCTGACAATGCCTGATTGCCCACATAAGGGATTTGGATCCATGAGTTACCTTTGTGTGGCACTGTATGCACATCTGTGTAATTGGTATTCAGGCCTCCTCATGTGTTGTGTGGTTGCCTGGGGACACTGGCATCCCCCACCCCCCCTCACCTGTTGTGTTTGATGTGCAGTGTGGGTCTGCCTGTTTGTGTTTGTGCATCTGCACCACTGCATTGGCATATCTTAGGTGTGCCATTGACTGTATGTTGTTTGGTGGGTTTCCGCTGCTGTCCCTGGGACTCCTAGGTCATCGGTCAGCAAAATGATCATGGTTAGTGTGTCCCATTGCTGCCATGGTATGGTATCTGTTCACCTCACATCTACAGTCTCCACAGGGTATCTGCATTTGTGTGCCCATTGGTGCAAATATGTGGGTCTGCATTCTGATGGTCACTTCTGTCATTGTGTCATTGATGAATGTTGACAGTGTCAGCCCCCATGGGTGTTGTTTGTCTGCACATGGCCAAAGGTATGTCTTATTTGCACTGCAGTATTTGCCTCCCCCAATCTATGTTGCAATGGGACACATGCACTACTTTGCCACTGATGTGTTTTATGTTCTGTGACCAGGAATCATCCATGCAGTTTGGCAGTTGCAGCTTTTTCTTTCTCAACACTTGCATTTTGGTCACAGTGATGATGGGGGTTTGGACCCCATTGCCACAATGTTCAAAATGTGCTTCAGCTATGGGCCCCACACTTACCTTTTGGTGACTGTGATGATGGGGGTTTAGACCCCATTGCCACAATGTTCTGAATGTGCTTCAGCTATGGGCCCCCACACTTACCTTTTGGTCACTGTGATGATGGGGGTTTGGACCCCATAGCCACAATGTTCAAAATGTGCTTCAGCTATGGACCCCACACTTACATTTTGGTCACTGTGATGATGGGGGTTTGGACCCCATTGCCACAATGTTCAAAATGTGCTTCAGCTATGGACCCCACACTTACATTTTGGTCACTGTGATGATGGGGGTTTAGACCCCATTGCCACAATGTTCTGAATGTGCTTCAGCTATGGGCCCCCACACTTACCTTTTGGTCACTGTGATGATGGGGGTTTGGACCCCATTGCCACAATGTTCAAAATGTGCTTCAGCTATGGACCCCACACTTACATTTTGGTCACTGTGATGATGGGGGTTTGGACCCCATTGCCACAATGTTCAAAATGTGCTTCAGCTATGGACCCCACACTAACATTTTGGTCACTGTGATGATGGGGGTTTGGACCCCATTGCCACAATGTTCAAAATGTGCTTCAGCTATGGACCCCACACTTACATTTTGGTCACTGTGATGATGGGGTTTTGGACCCCATTGCCACAATGGTCATGGCCTGCTTGCATTGTGGGGGCCACACACATATATGTGTGGCACATGTGATAGGGGGTCACATTGTATGTTCAAAGTCATGTTCAGTGTTGTAGGCATTTGACACAGTCTACACACGCTTGTCATGGTGTTGGGGGGATGTCTTTTTCTTGCATTCCCTAGGTTGTGGTGTGCTGGTTGTGTCATGCATTGTCCATCCTATGAGTGGGGGTGGTGGTGGTGGTAGGCATCCAGCCCCCCATGGGTAGAGGTGGTAGTAGTGACAGGCATCCAGCCCCCCATGGGTAGAGGTGGTAGTAGTGGTAGGCATCTGGCACCCCCTGGGTAAGGGTGGTAGTAGTGGTAGGCATCTGGTACCCCCTGGGTAAGGGTGGTAGTAGTGGTAGGCATGTGGCACCCCCTGGGTAAGGGTGGTAGTAGTGGTAGGCATCTGGCACCCCCTGGGTAAGGGTGGTAGTAGTGGTAGGCATCCAGCCCCCCCTGGGTAAGGGTGGCAGTAGTGGTAGGCATCTGGCACCCCCATTGCTAAGGGTGGTAGTAGTGGTAGGCATCCAGCCCCCCTGGCTAAGGGTGGTAGTAGTGGTAGGCATCCAGCCCCCCCTGGATAAGGGTGGTAGTAGTGGTAGGCATCTGGCACCCCCATGGCTAAGGGTGGTAGTAGTGGTAGGCATTCAGCCCCCCTGGCTAAGGGTGGTAGTTGTGGTAGTCAACCAGCCCCCCTGGCTAAGGGTGGTAGTAGTGGTAGGCATCCAGCCCCCCCTGGGTAAGGGTGGTAGTGGTGGTGGGAATCTGGCACCCCCTGGGTAAGGGTGGTAGTAGTGGTAGGCATCTGGCACCCCCATGGCTAAGGGTGGTAGTAGTTGTAGGCATCCAGCCCCACAGGCTAAGGGTGGTAGTAGTGGTAGGCATCCAGCCCCCTGGCTAAGGGTGGTAGTAGTGGTAGGCATCCAGCCCCCCTGGGTAAGGGTGGTAGTAGTGGTGGGCATCTGGCACCCCCATGGCTAAGGGTGGTAGTAGTGGTAGGCATCCAGCCCCCTGGCTAAGGGTGGTAGTAGTGGTAGGCATCTGGCACCCCCATGGCTATGGGTGGTAGTAGTGGTAGGCATCCAGCCCCCCCTGGGTAAGGGTGGTAGTGGTGGTGGGCTTGTGGCACCCCCTGGGTAAGGGTGGTAGTAGTGGTGGGCATCTGGCACCCCCCTGGCTAAGGGTGGTAGTAGTGGTAGGCATCCAGCCCCCCTGGCTAAGGGTGGTAGTAGTGGTAGGCATCCAGCCCCCCCTGGGTAAGGGTGGTAGTAGTGGTGGGCATCTGGCACCCCCATGGCTAAGAGTGGTAGTAGTGCTTGTCATCCAGCCCCCCCTGGGTAGGGGTGGTAGTGGTGGTGCGCATCCAGGCCCCTGTGTGCATATGTGGCATTGGTGATGGGCATCCCGCCCCTATGGTGCTGCTGTTGCTGGTGTAAGTAAATTCTGCATCCCTCTGTGTGTGTGTGATGTGTCGTGGTACGTGTTGTATGTTTTTGTGGTTGGTGTCTGACTTACCTTCTGCGCCATACGCGTCCGTGCCTGTTCCGGTAGTAAATGTAGAATATTGGTAGGATCGGAACGAAGGGATTCATGGTTGGTTCGTCTCGTTCGTCTTTCTCGTTGCTTTGCGTCGTCCTCGTCGCTGGCGTGTTCGCCTCGTAGCCGTGGATCGTTTTGTGGCGCAAATCGGAGCTTATGTGCGCCTCTCCCAGAAGCTTTGACGTGCCGGACGTAGCGACGGGTTCGGCGCGTACGGAAAGTGCATCGTACTTGTCCGGCCGGACGGGGCTGCATTTTCCCTTCCGTGCGACTCAATTCGGCGTTTCCGGATTCGCCTCGGTCGGAGAACAGGACCTGGATTGGGTGAGTACGACTCGGCCGGATTCTATGCTGTTGTGCGCATCGTACTTACTCGTTCGGAATAATGTACGGATCGGTCGGGAAACAGGCATTCGCATGGCTTTTTTCCCGACCGAATGGTATTGGGTGCGCCTCCGACCGAGATCAGAATCGGCCCCTAGATCGTTGAAAGACACTGTTTTCAAATCTGGCATTGTCAAATATATGAATCGTTCAGTGTCTATTTTAGTGGTAGATGAAAATGAACAGCTGTCACATGTATGAACCCATCTGTAACGTAGTTCAAACAGATTTTCAATTTGTATACCTTCATCTTCTAATACTGCAAGCATAAACATAAGAAATTCCTGAGCATCTTGCTGTACATTCTGTGTAAATTGTGAAGATCTAGAACATATATCCAGAAGATTCCGCACATCAAAAGCAGTATGGATTTTCGTTTTATCAGTTTTCAACTTTTCAAAAATATAATGTAACAAAGAACAAAATCTTTTTCTCGATTTTCCATAATTGCATGCTGTAGGTTTTCTAAAAAAACACAACATTGACGATTACATTAGCATAGCAGTTGATACCTGAACAATTTTCAAACTGATATCCTACAATATTAGCAACTGTGTTCCCTTCTATTTTCTTTCCAGACTCATCATTCTTTTCAATTCTTTTTTTCTTTGCAAACTTAGTAAAATCTTTATTATATTTTCGTTTTGGACGTATTAAACGTTTTTCATAAATAGGATATTCACCTAAACTAGGAGCATAGAGTCTTCTTAACTTGTTATACTCTTTTACACAATTTATATCTGCACTAACCTTTTCTTCATCAAAATCAATCAAATACAATCCGGATAACGTTCTTACTCGAGACAATGCAACATATGCCATACCCTCCTTAAACACAGAACTTCCAATATTTACCAAAGCACTGTCTACACTTAAACCTTGAGATTTATGAATAGTCACTGCATATGCTAAAAAACAGGAAACTGTTTTCTACGAACATACAAATCTTTTACAAGCAAAAAACTAACAGAACAGCGTGGAATCTGTTTCACCTCCTCAATATGATCAAATTTAATCTTCAAAAATTCAATTCCATCTCTATTTGCATAGCTAACAAAGTCAACAACTTTCCCCATTGCTCCATTTACTAAACCTTTCTCAACATTTAAATTACGCCGTAATATTACCCGACATTTTACAGATACATATAAGGTCTTTTCCAAACCAGCAGTCTTAGATATTGATTTTTCCAAAGAGTCTAATTTTAACTGCAATTTCTCTGACAAAAGAATAGTTACTCCTTCATGTTCTATTTTATCAATAGCTACCATTTTTATTATCGGTTCATTCTCCAGTTTCAACAGTTCTTCATTGAATTGAGAGCATTCTTTCAGTGTTGGCATAAGGCAAATTATAGATTTCTTTTCTGCAATTCTTTGGTAGATTGTTTCAGCTGCAATATTTTCGCTTGGAAACAAGTTTCTTAGTAGCCGACTTTCTAAAGCATCTTTTCCATCTTTTGTTAAGACATCAATTCTAATATTTTGAAGAATATTTCCATAATCTTCATCATTTGCTTGTCGCATGTCCTTGATAAGTTCCTTATATTCAAAATAACTCCAAATGTTCACATTTCCAATACTTCCCAAAGATCTTTTACTGTCTTCATGAAGAAGGGTTTTAAAAACTGGTTGGCCTTTTACAGGTGTGAGTTGTAGTAGATCACCAAATACAATTACATGTTTTCCTCCAAATAAAACATCGTAATTTGTTTTTAAAATCTGCTGCATCCTCAAATGTACAAACGCAAGCATTAAGTTGGAGACCATGCTCACTTCATCAATTACTAGAAGTTTCATTTTCTTCAGTACTCTTGAAACTTCAAAACAAGCTTCTCCAGATAGCTTGTGGTATTCCAACTTATTTTCATGTTCTACTGGTAACATAAGTAGATGATATAATGTAATCCCTTTAATGTTGTGTGCTGCTAACCCAGTTGGAGCAGTTACAACACAAGACAAATGTGAATCCGTTGTTTTCTGTAGATAACTTGACAAACATTTAATCAAGAAACTTTTCCCCTTCCAGCTTGTCCACTGATGTACATAAGAATAGGTCTAAATGATGTACATTGGCAATCATTCTTTTCATGCAGTAATCCATGTTGTATCTGTTGTGTAACTTGGTGATAAATTTCTTTCTGTTCAGTATTGAGACGTGCCTCCAAATTTTCCAAATCAATATTGTCTTGTTGTGCTTGCTGCATCACCGTTTCCACTTCACTCATTGCTATTGCCACTTCATTTTCAAGTATGGCTTCTCCTAGTGGATCTTGACTTTGTGGAGCAGAACTCTGACTATCTTGAGAACTATCTCTAGCAATTTCAGCTGCAATAGTTCTTTCTTGATTAATCTCTTCGTTCAACATTTGGAGATAATTTGGAAAAATTGTACTTTCAATGCTATCTTTACATGCATTGAAAGAATCTTCATAGCAGTCAAAATCTCCAAGTAATTCCATTTCAGTCCGCCAAGGTTTGAAGAGTTGCAAAAGAGCTAAATAGAAAAACTCTCTTTTATCTGGAGTATCACAACTTAATTTCCTGTGATTAATCAAATTTCCTTTGTCATGCTTTACCAAACATCCTTCCAATCCAATTACAGCGTATTTTCCTTCATTTATATTTTCCCTAACATTTTTTTAAAACTATAATGTTGCAGAATTTCATATAGACATATGTTTTCTAGGTATGGACTTCTATTTGGATAGTACGTATCCAACATATTTGTTTTCAGAATATCTGTACTTTCTGGTTCATTCAGTGCCAAGTATTCAATTTCTTGTACAGATTTCAAAACTCGATTTCGTACTGTAGCAAGGCCTAGACTTATCCAGATGATTCCTCTTGACTTTGAATATAAACTTGCAGATGTCAATCAATCCGAACATTCGTAGGATCCAATTTCTCGATGTGAAAGCATCTTCAAGCTGAAGCTGTACAATTTTTTGCTAAGTGTCTTCTCCTGTGAAATTTCCTCCCACATTTCTTTCAATTCTGTCTTCTCAGACTTGGTAATATATGACGTCACATAGCGAACAACAGCAATTGAGTTATCTGCAACATATTGTATGTCCATATTTGCATTCCACATCTTCAAAATCACCGGATTGTAATCATTAATGTACTTTGATTCTTCTGTTCTTTTTATATTATAAGTATTTTTGGGTGATTTCCGAGTGATAGTATGCCTCACTGCTGACATAAAACTGTTCACTCTTCCTTTGGAAATTACTGGACATGGAAAGCCAAATCGACATTTTGTGTAAAACTTATCCTTTGACATATTTCCGTCGGCAATATTTTCCACATCGATGACTCTGAAACCGTAAAACTTGCTGTCTTAAGATATTTTCTCCTCCTGTTTTCGGAATCGCACAGGTAACATACTCTTCAATAAAAGATAAAACAGTCTCATCCAAATCAGTTCCAAATTTGGGTGCATCCTTGATCCATAAAAGCATATGTATATGAGGAGCACCTCTAGCTTGGTATTCTTTTCTCCCCAAAAAATCAATAACTTCGCCAATAGGTGGATTTTTTTATTACAGATGAAAGACATCATAGCTTCAAATCTATGATTAAAATATCTGCAGACATTTACAGGATCTAGGGAACACAGTTCTCCAGGTGTCTTCAATTCAATATTTTCTATATTTGAATTTGCTTCTCGTAGAAAATCCAGTAAATCATCCCATGCGTACTCAGCACAACTAAGTGTAACAAACCATGTAGGGGTTCCTACATTTCTTAACATACATTTTAATTCCCCATGACGTCGATACCAATATTCATTAATGCCACGTTGACATGCCATCAAATTAATTAACTGTGATTCTAAATGTTCGTCTCTTTTTTCAACTTTGTCCATAAATTCCTTTGCAGAAAGATGTGAAAGATGCGTTCCAGTTTTCAATATATGGTTGACTGCATATGAAAGTGCAGACAGATCACTCTCAAATAAAAGATGAAATAAATATGGAATACACTGACGAATTCTTGGTTCTTATGAGTACAGTCGTAAAGTACGATATTCTGAAGCTGGAATCTGAACTGGTCGTTCATCATATCGTCCACCTTTTCCAGTAGGGAACAGCTGTGGAAAACAACGAGCTTCCACACTTTTTTCCCACACACTCATGGGACTTCCTTTTGCTTTTTTCATCTGGAACAATTCAATAGTATCTCCTATCAGTTCTTTTGAATGTAGAGGGTGTATAGTATAATGTTCATAAATTTCTTCTTTTCATGAATTCTCCACTTTTTCTATTTGTCCACCTGAAATGTGTATTTCATCTTCTAAACTCATTTCTTCTTCCTCTACATTTACATTTTTATAGTAAATATTGTTTTGCACCAGATATAATGTAGCCTTTTGGACTTTCGTGACATCTACTAACTCTTGCCATATTTTCCGACTCTTTGTGGGTACACCATTAACAAGAATGACTACAGGTTCAGTATCCTCTCTTTCTACACCAACAGTTTCAAAATCTTTCTTTAAAATCTAAAGGTAAATACACAACTCTTCCTTTTAAACCTCTTTGTAGATCTGTTGGAGGCAGCTTACATGTTTTAGGCTCCATAC
This sequence comes from Calotriton arnoldi, assembly GCA_963921515.1. Classification (NCBI taxonomy): domain Eukaryota; kingdom Metazoa; phylum Chordata; class Amphibia; order Caudata; family Salamandridae; genus Calotriton; species Calotriton arnoldi. The sequence goes on from CAWUFW010016136.1 coordinate 14,578, forward strand.
GAATTATAGCCTGAAAAAGGTGCACAGATTGTATAAGGATGGCCTCATATGTATTTAAATCTTTAAGTTCAGGAGGTATAGCTACTAATTCTAAGTCATTATGGACAGCTCTAGCTGGCATTTTGTTTTCTTCTAATTTATTATAACAATATTTACAAATACATTGTACAGTACCTAACTCAAAACGACCTTCCACAAACAGATAAGCAGCAAATTCTTTCCATTTATCATTGTTTTCCTTTTCACTTTTTAAAAACACATCTACATTCCTAGTTTGAATTTTATAATGAGTACGTCGACAACAAATACAAACATTGGGGCCCATTACGATGGCGGGCGGAGGCACGACCGCGGTGGCGGCGGTGCGGAAAAATGCCTTTTTCCGCACGCCAGCAGCGGTCTTCACGCCCGCCATATTAGGATGGGAAAACATCGGCATTTACCGTCCGCCGCGGTGTGACGCCGACCGCCATCGAACAGCGCCCGCCATCGCGGCGGAGTGAGCCAATCACCACACACCGCCGTGCGGAATGACGTCCCGTACGCCGAAGATATCACGATGCCGGAAACAGGGCAGCGTACCGCGACGGAGAAACCGCACAGCGAAAGACGGCGGAGACATCACAGCGGAGACAGAAAAGAAACACCCGGGACACACCGCGATGGATCCTGCCCTACACGCTTTCCCGGTGCTGTACATGATCCACCACCTGCAAGTCATCCACCACCACGGACGCCTCCGCAGGTACGTACAGACACAACAGTGCAAGTAACACAATACACAGCTCCAGGGGGGAAAAACATTGCATGGGAACACCACACACCCCTGTGGGGACAGGCACACAGCCATCACTGCACACACACATGTCCCACCTGTCACAAAAACATCGCGCCACATACTGCCCACCCATGTACCTCATTCATGAACAAATGTCCCGGTCACGTCACCGCCGCGGTCAGTGTGCATGAAACCATGCACACAACGCAGAGTACAGGGCCAGCGCATGCCAAGGGCACCGTACAAATTGCACAGAGCCACAACTCCATCCACAACACACCAGCTACCTCCCTGAAGGGACACAACATGTGTCTCACAAGTGCCACACCTGCACAACAACAACACAACTACAGCCACACCATGCCTGACGTCCCAACAACTGCATATACAGCCACAGCAGGACCCTTTGCAAAGGAACACATAGCACAGAAGCCCAGGCCCCAGCCAACACACACACCACAACAACATCACACACAAGCCAAGAACACTGAGGCCAGGCACAAAATGTACACACACACAGATGAGGACCAAACACTTCACTGCACACACTACCTGACAAGTCACACACACACGCACCACCCTGACTCACAGCTACATACACACACCACATGCCAGCAGTAATGGAGGACAACATATAGGAAAGCCAAAGTGAGGTGCCCACAAATGGAAGGGCAGTGACACAACCATCAAGCATGTGTGATGCACATGCAAGACAAGACACATGTGAGAACACACACAGCCCATCACAGCACACATGGCTGACACAGTCAGTCAACACAAACCACGGTCACCCCAATGCTACAACTCCTGGAGACAGCAAGGACACCCATGTATAGGCACAGGGATGTAAGGAAGGCCCTGAACACAAACACTGACCAGCCACACATAGGCATCCAAATACTGGACAAGACAACGTCTGCTGCACAACACACAGGGCCCAGTGACACACTACATGACAGCCAAGCACAAGTAGGATATGTCACACATACCTCCTCCCACAACAGCAACACACAATACTGCCATGTGCACAAAACACAACCACAGGGCTAAACAAGTACACATACAGACACACCACTCCAGGGTCACACAGGCAGTAGTTGACAATGCATGTGCACACACATCCACAGTCACAACAAAGTCACCCCCTTCACACCATACACTTCTCCACCACCCAAGTGCACACATTGGAAGTAAGCCATGGGACCTGGATAACTCATCACCACAAGATGTCCATACACCGACACTGATTGGCACACAGAAAGGAAGCTCACACAGACCCCATGACCCTGGCCTGCCTGCCTGTAAGCCTGTGCCCAAACTCCCACCCTGTGCTGCCATTGCCCACAAACCTGACATGGGTCCACCATAGATAACATGAGCCAAGAAGGAAGATGACTACAAGACCTCATTGCCAACCACCTGCACTGCACCCATAAGTATCACAGTCATGTAGAAATGAAGTGCCTCCCACCCCTGCAAACGAAATGAAATGTGACACAACCCATTGGCAATGTCGAAGTGGCATACTGAGCCTGTGACACAGTAAACCATGCACACACAGAAACAACTTTATTCAGGAAGGACACTGACACAACTCACTGCAGGACCAACTGTGTTTATTCACAATTTGCATATTGACACAACAAATTTGGGCAACAGCAAAGCCAGTGGGCATTTCAATATGCACAGTATTTACATGAAAAGCTGCACAGGCAAGGGGCAAACACCAGTGAACAGCAATGCCAGTAGCCAGTCCAATGTGCAGATTAAGTCCATGAGAAGCTGCACAGGCAGGGGGCACACAGCAGTGAACAGCAAGGCAAGTGGGCAGGACAAAGTGCAGAGTGAGTCCATGAGAAGCTGCACAGGCAAGTGGCAAACAGCAGTGAACAACAAGGCCAGTGGCCAGGACACAGTGCAGGTGAGGTACATGAGAAGCTGCACAGGCAAGGGGCAAACAGCAGTGAACAACAAGGCCAGTGGCCAGTACAATGTGCAGATGAAGTCCATTAGATCCTGCACAGGCAAGGGGCAAACAGCAGTGAACAGCAATGCCAGTGGCCAGTCCAATGTGCAGATTAAGTCCAGGAGAAGCTGCACAGGCAGGGGGCACACAGCAGTGAACAGCAAGGCCAGTGGCCAGTCCAATGTGCAGAGTGAGTCCATGAGAAGCTGCACAGGCAGGGGGCACACAGCAGTGAACAACAAGGCCAGAGGGCAGGACAAAGTGCAGAGTGAGTCCATGAGAAGCTGCACAGGCAAGTGGCAAACAGCAGTGAACAACAAGGCCAGTGGGCAGGACAAAGTGCAGAGTGAGTCCATGAGAAGCTGCACAGGCAAGTGGCAAACAGCAGTGAACAACAAGGCCAGTGGCCAGGACACAGTGCAGGTGAGGTACATGAGAAGCTGCACAGGCAAGGGGCAAACAGCAGTGAACAACAAGGCCAGTGGACAGGACACAGTGCAGGTGAGGTACATGAGAAGCTGCACAGGCAAGGGGCAAACAGCAGTGAACAACAAGGCCAGTGGCCAGTACAATGTGCAGATGAAGTCCATTAGATCCTGCACAGGCAAGGGGCAAACAGCAGTGAACAGCAATGCCAGTGGCCAGTCCAATGTGCAGATTAAGTCCATGAGAAGCTGCACAGGCAGGGGGCACACAGCAGTGAACAACAAGGCCAGTGGGCAGGACAAAGTGCAGAGTGAGTCCATGAGAAGCTGCACAGGCAAGTGGCAAACAGCAGTGAACAACAAGGCCAGTGGCCAGGACACAGTGCAGGTGAGGTACATGAGAAGCTGCACAGGCAAGGGGCAAACAGCAGTGAACAACAAGGCCAGTGGCCAGTGCAATGTGCAGATGAAGTCCATTAGATCCTGCACGGGCAGGGGGCACACAGCAGTGAAAAACAAGGCAAGTACAATGTGCAGAGTAGTTACATCAGAAGCTACACAGGGAATGTATGCAACTCTACCATGCCATGCCCAGCAACAGAGTAATGGGTCTGACAATGGGCATCACACGCACCCCTGTGGACAGACAGGTGTGTGAGGGTGACCACCACTCAGATGGGGCTGTCTGTCGGACTTGGAGCTGACTGTGTGTTGGGGTCTGTTGGCGGACTACCCTGGGCAGTGGGAGTAACAACTGTGGAAGAGCCAACTGTGCATGTGGTAGCTGGGGGGCTGCTTGGACCAGGTGGGGTGGTGGCCCAGGGAGGTGGACTCATGCCCTGGTGAGACACAGTGTGTGCCGGAGATTGTGGAGGGGTGCCTCTCCACTTCTTGGGGATCCTGAAAGGCTTCCCTGTCAGGGGATTGAGGGGAACTGGGGCAGACACAACAGGTGACCCCAACACCAAAGCTGATACTGGTGTGGATGGTGACCCCCCCTCTGGGGACATGCTGGAACCCGCTGTGCGCTTGCCTGGTGTTTGCCGCCGCCCTGCCTCCCTCTGTCCACCAGCTTTGCCCCCTACAGTGTCCTCCCGTGCTGGCTTCACAGGGCTTGGGATGGGAGTGGAGGTCAAGGATGGATTATCCATGGGGCCCTCATCCTGTGTAATGTTTGCAGGCAACACCTTCTCAGTGGGTGTGGAAACTGTCTTTTTGCCTCTGCGAGACGTCTTTGGGACAGGGGAGTCTTTGGCAGGGGAGGAAGGTGAGGCCTGTGACCCTGATGCTTTTTTCTTTGCTTTGTGGCCCTTGCTGTCACCTGATGGGCTTTTCTCTCTGCGCTCTGGGGTGGCCTTACTCTTATGTGGGGATGGTGTCTGTGCCCTAGTACGCTTGGGTTGCTGCTGCTCCTGTGTGCTGCGGGTTCTGTATCGGGACTTTGGGGTCCAATGGGCATTGTCACTGTCGTCAGAGGTGCACAGTGACACAGGGCCGGACCGAGTGCTGGGAGCCGCTCCCTGACTATGTGCCTGTTGCAGGGCTGCTGTCACAGTTGATGACAAGGACTGCACAGTGCGGTATAGCCCACCCACATCGGAATGTAAGCCCTCCATGAAAGCTATAACCTGCCCCAACTTTTTGTCGTGCTCTTGGAAGGCATTGAGAAGTGCTGTCTGCCCCACACACAGCTGGCGCAATAGCTCGACTTCTTCTGCACTGAGGGCAGCAGGGCTGACATGGGCTGGGGCAGCTGTGCCTGGGGTGAAGGTGACTCTTCCCTTCCTACTCGTGCGGACACAGGCAGCACCAGTGGAGGTTGAAGGGAGGCTGGGCACTGGACGCTGTGTGGCGGAAGAGGAGGCAGAGTCCCCGTTCCCTGTACCCCCCAACATGGATGTGTCACCGCTGGCGTCAGATGAGGTAGAGCTTTGTGTCTCCAGCTGTGAATCCTCTAGCAGACTCCTGTCCCCCTCCTCGGCGCTGGTCACATCTGTGTCAGTCAGCTCCAGTGCGGCTGTCGCAGTGGAAGCCTCACCACTGGTGTCCGTCCCCTCTCCCTCTGCACATACGGGAGCTGCTGCATAGGAGAGAGAAGTACTGTGAGATGAGTGGCATCAACAGAACTAACACGTGCCAATACATCTGCATCCTAGAAAGAGGTGTGCAGCACATTGCATGCCACCCTGTGCACACATATATCTTGACACCCAGAATTTCGACACAACGGTGCATGTCCGCCACACGTCCTGCCATAAGTGACCCAGGTGATTCACACAGCACACCATCCTGCAGTTGGCTCACATCAGACACAGCCCCAAAATGGCCTGTGCACACACACTGTCCCGATGTTGGCAAGGATGAACACCACGACATGGTGCACATCACCTACATGTGTGGAGCAGTAGGGGACCACACAGACTACAACATACCAGCCCACAATGACCCTGCACACATGCCATCCACCATATTGAGTCCATGGGCACATCTACTGTTGCACATTGGCCTCAGATGTCTGACTGGCAGACATCTGAGGTCTGGAATTGCACGCATTCATTGAAACGCATTCACAGTTGGCACACTGGCATTACCATCCATCAGAATTCACACACTACCCCACAGCAGAAGGTACCTGAAGGCCACAACTCCAAATGTAAGAGAGATGCACAGTGCTAAAACTCACTTCATGAAGCGCCGTTTGGGCAAAAGCATGGCACATACACCCAGCACAGAGGCCACTCACAAAACATTGCACCACACAACCAACGTCACACTGCTGACAATTTGCACACTCTGTAGACACATGCACCCACTCCCAGCCAAAGGCAGCCTGCAACACATACTCACCCCTGGCTCGCTGCTGATGCTCCCTCAGTCGTCTGTCCAGCTCAGGTTGTGTGACAGCCAGGATGCGGGCCATTAGTGATGTCATGCTGCGCCTAGCCAACCTGCCAGTCCGAGGGAGCAGCCCCAGCGTCATCTCGGCCACGTTCTTGCTCAGCCAGCAGATGTCGTCCCACCTTTTATGACAGTGGGTGCGCCTTCGGTTTGACACACCCAGATCCCGGACTCTGGAGGCAATTGCCCTCCACACGGCTTTACGCTGGTGGACCTTCAGCTGCAGGCATGGGAGACAAGAGGGGTGATGTTCCAGTGACACAGTGCACAATAACAACACAACGAAAATGCAGTAGCACGACAGTGACTCATCCAAAACTCCAGCTACAACTGTCACATAGCCAACAATTGCTCTGAACATGATGCAATGTCATTGGTCAATCAGACGTACAGGCATGCATGTTCGATGGTGGACACAGTACCTCCACATCCCATTCACATGCAGGATACCAACACAGCAAGCAACGTGTAGTCTGCCTGCAGCTACTGTCGGCAGTTACCTACAACTACACATAGAGAAGATAGCAAAACATGTGTCATGTTGTTGGACTCACTGTGTCCAACACTGCGCAGACCTAAGTGTCCTAGCCCTGTGAAAGACTCACTGTGTCTTGGAACTCACATAGAGTGACAACAACTGTCATACACACACCCTTCTCCCACGCCTGCTCCTGTGCAATCTACATGGCAGAGATGGGACTTAGATGAAGAGGCGTGAGCCAAACACACATGGTACACACTGTACATGCAGTGATGTGGACATGTGGCATTCGGTGGGGACTGTGCAGGGCAGGTCGACTGACACTGAATGGGTTAATTGGGAGCAACACAGCCATTCACACAAACGCTAACTGGCCAGACTCCTGCATCACCAAAATGCAGCTGCACTGTATGGCTGACACTACAGGACATGTCCCTCTACTCAGGATAGGCATGCAGGGTAACGTGTGAAAGAGCCCACCAAGCCCTTCCCGCTGTAGTAAACATGATAGGCAGTGCATGTCAGAGCCCCACAACCACTGACACATACCGAAGCACCTCCACCCCACGTGTGCACACCCTGCACTCTCAATCACAGTCTGGGAGACTTACCACGACATTAGGGCCGCCATAAAGCCTTGGGTACTGTGCAAGCACCCCGTCTACCAGGACCCCAAGCTCCTCACTGGTGAAGGGACTGGCACGGATCTTCTGAGTCCTCGACATCACAATGGACATGTGGCAGCAGCAGTACGTTGAGGGTGGCAGTCAGCAGTCCCTTGAGGCAGCAGCAGCAGGTGCAGGGTGGCAGCCAGCAGTCCCTTGAGGCAGCAGGTGCAGGGTGGCAGCCAGCAGTCCCTTGAGGCAGCAGGTGGAGGGTGGCAGCCAGCAGTCCCTTGAGGCAGCAGCAGCAGGTGGAGGGTTGTCAGTCAGCAGTCCCTGGTAGCTGTGGGAATGTGGTGTGCCCTCCCACACAAAGATAGGCCCCTGGGGCTGTGTCAGTGGTCCCAGGGTGCTGCAATTGGTGTACCAGGTCTGCCTCATTCAAATACATCCAATGTCCGCCTCCGCGGTGGCGGTGCACGCCTACCGCGATTTTCAAACTTGCATCAGGCTACCGCGAGTCTGCTTCCCATTGGCTGCAGGGGCATGGTCCATGCCGGTGACACACCGTAGGATGCATGTGCGCGCTACCGCGGTGGTGCATCTTTTGAATGCCTCCAGTGACCGCCTCTGCGGGGGTGGTGCACGCCTACCGCGATTTTCAAACTCGCACCAGGCTACCGCGAGGCTGCTTCCCATTGGCTGCAGGGGCATGGTCCATGCCGGTGACACACCACAGGGGCCAGGCGGTAGGCACTGCCATATGTCTGCCAGACAGTGCCTGGAGTGACCGTGATTTGGGTAGCGGTGCATGGTGACCGCTATTGTCACATACATATCTGGCGGTGTCTCCCGCGATCGTGCATGGGTTATGGACGGTGCCACACCTCAGTGGCCAGGTGGTAGGCACCGCCATATGTCTGCCAGACAGTGCCTGGAGTGACCGTGATTTGGGTAGCGGTGCATGGTGACCGCTATTGTCACATACATATCTGGCGGTGTCTCCCGCAATCGTGCATGGGTTATGGGCGGTGCCACACCTCAGTGGCCAGGCGGTAGGCACCGCCATATGTCTGCCAGACAGTGCCTGGAGTGACCGTGATTTGGGTAGCGGTGCATGGTGACCGCTATTGTCACATACATATCTGGCGGTGTCTCCCGCGATCGTGCATGGGTTATGGACGGTGCCACACCTCAGTGGCCAGGCGGTAGGCACCGCCATATGTCTGCCAGACAGTGCCTGGAGTGACCGTGATTTGGGTAGCGGTGCATGGTGACCGCTATTGTCACATACATATCTGGCGGTGTCTCCGCGATCGTGCATGGGTTATGGGCGGTGCCACACTCAGTGGCCAGGCGGTAGGAACCGCCATATGTCTGCCAGACAGTGCCTGGAGTGAGCGTTAATGGAGTTGTGGAGTAGCTGTGCTGCACCTAACGTGTCCTCCAGCTCTCTGCATAGGCCAACATGTACAGTGCCCAGTGTCTCAACAATTGAACGGTCCTCATGAGGGCAAATGCACAAAAGGGACATGTCACTCCACATCACCAACACATACCATATATGGGTCGCCAATACATTGCATGGGTACATACACTCGCACATGTCACATGTGCTGTGTAATGAAATGTAGACTGTCCAGTAAAAGTGTTGCATAGCATATGGAGATAATGGACACTGTCTGTGTGTGCAATGTAATGCACAATGTCGTCTCATTGACTGGACTAGGGGCATCAGCAACTGGCACATTGTCCAATGCACATGCACACACGTGTCCCCCACGCTCAGCCGGTGGTCAGTGTGTAGTTGATGTGTGCCATGTGCAACCTGTGTTGGGAGGTGTATCAGGGCAGCAACATGGTGTGTTCGGGTAGTATTGCAATTATTAACATATGCTGGGGGGCATACTCACAGGTATGCACCCATATCTGTTAGTATATCACACTGTGCATGCGAATGAGCCGGAGGGGTGCACAGATAATTGCTGCTGGTAAGGGGACAGGTGTACGAGTAGTGTGCCTGATGTGAACCTACTTGTGAAGTGCCCTGTCGGTTAATGGTGCATGTTGTAAGACTTGGGAATGTGTCTGTAGAAGAAATTGATGTGATGCACATTTCATGGTCTTCTGCATTGACATCTGTGCACTGTGATCTGTCCTAGGAGGAGGAGGCAGAATATCCATCGCCCGTTCACAGTCCTGGCAGACATGGAGAATGAGGAGATAATCCACAAATTCAGGCTGGACCGACAAACCCTGCAGAACCTATGTGCCATGTTGGAGCCCCACCTGCAGCCACGTCGGACATATCCAACAGCTTTCACCGCAACATCTAAGGTGATGGCATGCCTGCATTTCTTTGCAACGGGCTCATTCCAGCACACGGTCGCAAGTGCAGGCGGGATGTCACAGCCGATGTTCAGCATGGTGCTGAGGGATGTCCTGTCAGCCATGATGCTGTACAAAGACAGATATATCCATTTTCCCAGGGGGCCTGAGTTGGTGGCTGTGAAGGGCGATTACTATGCCCTTGGACATATCCCCCATGTCATTGGTGCAATTGATTGCACACATGTTTGGCTTGTGCCACCACAGGCACGTGAACAGGTTTACCGCAATAGGAAGCATTCACACTCGGTAAATGTTCAAATTGTGTGCCTGGCGGACATGATCATCTCACACGTGTGTGCCAAGTTTCCCGGTTCAGCCCATGATGCCCACATCCTGCGCAGCAGCATCGTTCCTCAGTTGATGGCCAATCTGCTTCCTGAGCGTGCATGGCTTGTGGGTGAGTATGCATAGTGGATTAGAGTGGTGTGTGTGTGTGACATGCTGTTGTGTTGCATTTTGGGACTGCAAGGTTAATCTGTGTCTCTCACACCCAGGTGACTCGGCATATCCAAACCGCCTGTGGTTGCTGAGCCCATTGCGGAACCCCGTCACGCCAGCTGATGTGCGATACAATGATGCCCATGGGAGGACACGGCGTGTGATAGAACGGACATTTGGTCTCCTAAAATCAAGATTTCGGTGCCTGGACCGTACTGGGGGGGTCCTTATGTACTCGCCAGGGAAGGTGTGTCAGATAGTGGTGGCATGCTGCATGCTCCACAACCTGGCCATTCGCAAGGCAATACCCCTGATCCTGGATGACGATGATGAGCAGCCAAGGCCGCCGCCTGCAAATCAAGCCGGATCCAGTGACGAGGGCAGTGGAGAGGAGTAAGGGGTCGACATGCGTCGACAGCTCATCACCCGCTACTTCACTTGAAGGTGAGTGACGATGTAGAAGGGACGAAATGGTCTGATGGTGTTGCTGTTGCTGTGTGGGTGTATGTGAGCTTGCTGACTGCAGCTTGGTGTTGACTTATTGCTGCCTGCCAATGTATGTGTGATTGGTTAGTGTGATACAGATTGTCTCTATGGTGACTGTTGCTCTGTGTAAAGTTTTTAGATCTGAGTACCTTGTTGACAAGTGTTGTGTGATGTGTGCAATGCCACACCCATACAAGTGACTCTTGTTCTGCGGTTTTCCCTAGGTCCCTTCAGCATCTCACTTGTTACCTACAGTCCATTCCCCTGGACCATGTCCTACACGGTGAAGGTTGCACATCCTGTATTAAAGATGGAGCAGACACAACAACATGTGTGTAAGGTGTATTTATTTACAACTGTGACATGCAATGGTGGAGAAAATGTGAAGGGGGAATTGAAGAAGTGAGTTGACAGTCATGGTAAATGAGATACTTGAGTAGTCCCCACAATGATGTGGAGACCCAGTCCAACAGATGGATGCCATTCACATGGCAGTGTGGTGAAGGATAGTCCAAAAGGTCAATGCAGTGGTGCAGTGGTCTGCCATCATGGCTGGTTCGGGGACTAGCGTTTGGCAGGTGCTTGGGCACGTGAGTCCCCCTGGCCTTTCCTTGGATGGCCCCTCTTGCGCTTCACTGGAGGGGCCACTGCTGCAGGGGCCGTGGTGTCTGAGGACTCACCCCCCTCTGTGGATGCAGGGGAGGATGATGAAGTGTCATCCTGCTGCCCAATGGGGGGAGGCAGAGGGGTAGAATGTTGCGCTTGCCTGTCCCTCAGAACCGCCACTAGCTGCCCCAAGAGGTCCACAATCTGTCCCATGCGTGTGTCCATGGACCTCAGCAGCAGGAGGTGCTCCCGAGATTCTTCCTCTAACCGGCCCATTCGTCCCTGGGCCTGTTGGTATGCCCCAAGGACTCTGTCGATGTGGCCCAGGGCTTCCGTCCCAGGATCAGTCCCCCTCTGCATGAGCCTGTCCCGACCACCTGCACTGCTGCCACGGTCCTGTCCGGTCCTCACATTGGCCCGCTGCATCCTCTCCCTGGCCTCCGCAGTCGATGTTGTGGGCTGCTCAACCCCTGGGGCAGGGAGGGTGTTGCGGCCAACTGTGGTGGTGGTGGTGGTAGTAGTGGTTGACACACAGGCCGTGACAGCAGCTGTCAGAGGATGGTCAGGGGCTGCAGCTGATGTGGTTGGGGGGACAATGGGTGCCTGGGACTGGTTGAGGCCTGCCACATCAGATGGGCCAGCGTGGAGATCCTCATCCAATGTATCCAGGGAGTCCTCATCCAGTTGTCTCTGTTCCGGGGAGGGGGACTGGCTCTGCAGGGTGGTGTCATCCTCTGCAGTGAGTTCTTGGTCACCTGTGGGTCAGATGAGAAATGGTCATTGTGTTGCACCCATCAAAGTTTGTGTTAGCAGTGTTACATCAACTGTTTGTACATCCAGCAGTTGTTCACTGTACAAATTAGCATTGACCGACATCCAGTGATGCATTACAAGCTGTTGTGGTACATACATTACTTGTCCATATTGGGAGTTGTCAAGACATGACATGCACAATATAATTTTTTGACATTGACAGTCTCATGTTGGCATCCTGTTATTGATCAATCATATGTCATCCATTTACGCGTATGTGTCACTTGTAGAGCTCTTGTAGCGGTTCTCTCTGCACAGTGAGTGAGCATTGTAGTTTCATGCATACCTTTTCAATGTGGTGTAGATATCTGTATTTGCAATTCCAGACATGCTTAAGTTTGCTTTAATTAGATCCTAGGTGTTCTGGTCCACTGCTACTGTCAGATGGCATGTAGTGGTGTGCATGGTTGTGCTCGGAGTTCCATCGACATGTGTTTCAGTCATTCACACTTTGGTTGCTGTCACAGTTTCATTTTCTTAGGTGTGTGCACACTATAGTTGCCAATGCTATCTGGGTGTGCAGTTGTGCATTGAGAGGCCTGGTGTCCTATGCCAACATGTTTTTTTAAATGCATATCTGGCTGCATGTTGTTGCTGTAGATATGTTGTGTTTGCTATGTTTTCCTTGTATTTGTGAGACCTCTCCGTGTGTGTAGGATGAGGGCTTCCATCTTGGTCCAGTGTGGGACAAGTCAGCATGATATGTCCACATGCCAGTTCTTTTGCAGTGTACATTGCAATGACTGACACATGCATGTTGGTGCCAGGAAGTAATGGGTCTTGTGTGCTGGCGGTCAGGTGGGCCCATGTGAGCTGTTGTGCAAGCTTCCCAGCCCCACACACCCCAACCTGTGAGATGCGGTTACCTACCTGTGAGTTGGGTGGGTAGCATACATTGCCTGCCACATGCTTCTTATTGGGGTGGTAGTGGCCCATCCTCCATAGTGGTTGGCACAGCTTGCATGTTGCATTTTGTGGGACGGATAGCCAAACACACTGCACCGTCTCACTGTGAAGATGGCTAACTACCGTTTGAGGTGAAGGTGAGCAATGACATGGCTATGTGTCTTGGTAGAAATCTTTGGATGGAATGTGCGTGTGGTGAGCATGATGTGTGTGTGGCTTTTTGTACCCATTGATTTCAGATTACATTTGGTCATGGGGTATAGCCCCCATCACTGTTGTCCCAGCTATCTGGCTGTGGGGTTCACTCCCCCGACATTTGAAGGCACAATAGGGCAAGGGGTATGGTCTCGTAGCACAGTGGTGACATACAGCAGGGTGTAGATCTCACCCAGCATACATTTCCACACTGTCATGGTTTCATGGTATTTGTGGACCTGAGAACATGAGCCCAGTACTGGTGTAGCAGTTGTTCCAGGGCATCCATACACTGACATGTTGTGGTCAACAGTGGTGTGTGTGTGAGATGTACTCAGCCCTGTGCAGACAATGTATGGTTTTGGGGCCAGACTATACCAGCACTGTTCAGACAGACAGTGTGAGATGTGAACATTGTCAATGCATACACACATTGGTGGTCCAAACAAGACACCTTTGACAATTTAATTCAGACAATGTGCTGTTCTGCAATTCAGTGCAGCACTGTGGTAGCTGGGTGTGTTGCAGGACATTTGGGATCTGCTTAGTTTAGCATTGTGAGTCCCAGCTGCAGTGTAGTTTTTGGGTGCACTGCACTTCCACTGTTTACATTGCAACACTGTGGTATGACATGGGTGATTTGCACTTTGCCATACAAACGGCCAGACACTGCTGATGATCGTTGTTAGTGTTGCAGTGTGTGATGCCTGGCACAGTGTACATAATGTGGGTCAATTTTGAACAGAGACTTGTGCATGGTGACTACAACACAACTGTTTTGCATTATTTGTGTTGGTGACTGTGGACTAAGTGGCATGGTGTCATGTGCGGCTGCACAGACGTCACATGCCTATGAGTGGGACTAGTGCTCCATCCTGCTCAGCTGTGGGTCAAGGGGGCCTGGTGGGAGTTGTAGTGCAGGCCTCCCAAACACCCACCCACCTCCCGGTAAAGATGGCTACCTACCTGTTAGGTGAGGGTGTAGCACACAATGGCTGAGGCATGCTTCTGGGTGGGGGCAGTGCTCCATCCTGCTCAGCTGTGGGCCAAGGGGCCTGGTGGGAGTTGTAGTGCAGGCCTCCCAAACACCCACCCACCTCCCGGTAAAGATGGCTACCTACCTGTTAGGTGAGGGTGTAGCACACAACGGCTGAGGCATGCTTCTGGGTGGGGGCAGTGCTCCATCCTGCTCAGCTGTGGGACAAGGGGGCCTGGTGGGAGTTGTAGTGCAGGCCTCTCAAACACCCACCCACCTCCCTGTGAAGATGGCAACCTACCTGTTAGGTGAGGGTGTAGCACACAATGGCTGAGGCTTACTTCTGGGTGGGGGGAGGGCTACATCCTGCTCAGCTGTGGGACAAGGGGGCCTGGTGGGAGTTGTAGTGCTGGCAGCATGTACACATGTACCCATGGTGATGTTGCTAACTACCTTTGGGGGGCTTCAGGGGGAGTGTCTGTTGTATCTGTGAGAGATGTGTTGGGAGGAGTGTTGTGCACATGAATGAATTTGTACCTAGGAGGTATTATTTTGTAATAGGGCAAGACAGTACATTTGTGTGATGTTAGGCATTTGTTTGTACTTACCCGCCTCCACTCCCCCGGGTATTCCTGAGAGACTCTCTGGATGTAGAATGCCAAGCACCTTCTCCTCCCATTCAGTAAATGTTTTGAGTGGAACGGGAGGGCCACTGCCTGTCCTCTGAGCCAGCTCATGGTTCTTGGCTCTCTTCTTTTTGACCACTGCCTTCAGATCATGCCACCTCTTCATGATTTCATCTCTATTGCGTGGCACGGTCCCTACTGCATTGATCTTCTCTACTATCCTTCTCCACATTTGCGTCCTTGTTGCTAGTGGTGTCTGTTGGACCTGGTTACCAAACAATTGTGGTTCTACCCTGATTATCTCATCGACCATGACCCTCAACTCACTCTCAGTGAATTTGGGCATTCTCTGTGGTGACATGGTGTGTGATCTGTCAAGGTGTTTAGGGTGCAGGTTTGGGAGTGGTAGTGGTGGTTGTGATGTGTATGGTGTGTGCTGTGCAAAGGTGTTAGAGGTGCAGGATGTGGAAGTGGTGGTGGTGATGTGTGTGTGTTGTGCAGATTTGCCTCTCCTGTCATCTGTGGTGGATGTCCCCTCAGTTGTGGAGTTTTGCAAAGTATTGTGGTCTGTTGGGGGCTGGATTTATACTGGTGTCTGTGGGTGTGTCAGGATGGGGTATTGGTTGCAGGTGTGGTGTGTGTGTGTACCTGGGATTTGTAGTTTTGGAGTTTCCCATGGGGGTGTGTCTTTGGGCTGTGTTAGCTATTTTTGGGTGCATGCCTTGTATGGTTGGTGCACTTTGTGGCCATGTTGTGTGTTTTTCTAGCGACCGCCATTTTTTGGACGGAGCGTCCGCAGTGGTGGCTCGGCTATGGCGCTTCCGCCGTCTCACTGATTCTTCACTGTTGTCGACCGTGGCGGTCGGAAACAGCGCACTGCACTGCGGGGATGTCGGGAATATCATAATTTTGATGGCGGTGTCTCCGCTGTGTTTCCGGGCGTTTGGCCTGTTTCCGCTGCGACACCGAACGTCGCGGACGGGTTTGGGCCCTTTCCGCAGGCGTACGGCGGATTCTCGGGTCTCCTTTCCGCCGCAGTTGGGGTTTTACCGCTGGGGATCCTAATCTAGCCGTCGGTTTTCCCGCGGTAGCGGCGGGCGGTGTTTTCCCGCTACCATAGCGGTCGGTTTTTTTTCCATCCGCCATCGTAATGACCTCCATAGTTTGGATTTTCACCAGAAACTACTTTAAACTTTGTTATTTCTTTTTCAAATTTCACATCAGTACTATCTTCCATCTCTTCTTCAACACCTACACTTATCAAACTCTCAGTTTCTCTACACTCCTCTTGACCAGCAAAGAAACGTAACTCTATATCATCACAATTTTTTTTTACATCCAACACTGAACCATGCAAAAGAGCTGTATTAATTTCATTTAGACATAATGCAGGACTTTTCACATAGTATAATCTTCTAACTAACTTCCGCATTTCGGAATGATGTACTGCTAACATTCTTAAATGATGAAAACGACTTTGACACACTTTCCTAGAAAGACAAGCCAGAGATTGACCTTGCAACCGTGTATTTTTTCTCACTTTGCAAGGATCCAGTCCTTGTAATAACTTAATATTCTGTTTCACAGTTTTTGTCCATATTCTCTTAAGAAATGTAATAAAATATCAATAGATTGTTGACGTATACTACAAATACTACTACAATCCCATGTAAACACTGGAGCCTGGGTACGTCTCCCTTGAACTTCCTCAGCTATTACTTCTTCCACATTTCTAGGAACCATCTTTTCTTTTTCAATTGGAGAGCCATTTTTCACTTCATAACAACGACCACAGGTATCAACTGCATGCAGCAATCTATTTTCTTGAAAATAACTTTCTTCATTAAAAAAAGGTTCCGTACTAGAAGTATGCTTCCATTCCCCAGAAAATATTTTACAAAAATTAGTTCTATTTACAATTCTTTTTCTTTTACATTTGTCCTTCATACGCTGCATTATTGTATTTAAAGTCTTCAATCTTTTTATAATTAACATAAACAATTTTCTTTTCAATTCAAAGGCTTTTTCAATTACACTTAGAATCTCCTTTTTTGTCTGTAAAATGCTGATCTCCTTTTATATATTTTAAATTTTTTTAGTAAATTTTGGAGTACTCTACTTTTATAGATTCTTTTTCGAATTTCTGAAAATTGTTTCTTCCTGCTTCCAACATAATTCTTTTTCCGATAATCCAATTTTCCACGTTTTTGTAAATTTTTCTTTTCCTTTTGTTTCACTGTTCTTGTTGTATCTGTCTGTTCTTTATTTTGAAAATTGGAAACTGTTTTTACAAGTTTTTAAAAAAATCTTTAGTTCTCTTACCAGAACACTTTTTCTTTAAAGATCCATGTTGTAGTTGATCTAATTCCTCTTTTCCTTTTTTTAAAAATAAACCTCCTTTCTTTGTTGTCTTTTTCTTTGCTCTTTTCTTGTCATTGTAACTCTTTCGTAATAATTATGCAAACTATCTGTAAAATAAGAAAAGTTTTGAAAACAATTTAATATAATTAAAATAATTATATATAAATATTCACATGTATAACTATAAAAATACATACAAAAAAACTACATCAATGATTTCAGCAATGCAACAGTGCTACCTGCATAATTGTAGTAGTGTATGAGTAGTGTGAAAGATACTAGAGCACAGCATTAGTAGTACACATCTAATTGTGGAACTGCATGGTTACAACCTGTATCATTCCATGAATACATGGGTAGTGACTAAAAGATTACAATACTACAAGGAGAGTGCCTGAGTGCATTTATAAGTGCTTAGGTATTGGCAGAGTGATAGGATAAGTAGATAGTGCTGAATGGGTGATTGGAGAAGTGCATGGGACTGACAGAAGGATTCCTACACTGCATAGGTACTAACTGGGTATTTAGAAGACTGTATCAATAGTATGTACCTGGTTAGAGGTCTGCATGCATAGTGCACATAATATTGTATCTATAGTAGTGTTAGTGGCTAGGCCATTCCATAACTACATGACTACTAACTGGAATGATTACAGTGCTGTAAACTGAGTGTATGTTGAAATTATAAGTACTTAGATTTTAGTGGAGTGATAGGATAAGTAGATAATGCTGGATGGGTGATTAGAAAAGTGCATGGGACTGACAGCAGGATTCCTAGACTGCATAGGTATTAACTGGGTATCTATAGCAGTGTACCAATAGTATGTAGCTGGTTAGAGGAGTGCATAGATAGTGCACAGAATATTGTAACTGTACTTGTCTTACTAGCTAGCCAATTCCAAAAGTACATAACTACTAACTAGAATAATTACAGTGCTGCAAACAGAGTGGATGGTGAATTTATAAGTGCTTAGGTATTGCTGGACTGATAGGATAAGTAGATAGTGCTGGATGGGTGATTAGAAAACTGCATGGGACTGACAACATGATTCCTAGACTGCATGGCTACTAACTGGGTATTTATAGGAGTGTACCAATAGTATGTACATGGTTAGAGGTGTACATAGATACTGCACAGAATATTATAGCTGTACTTGTCTTAGTGGCTAGGCCATTCCATAAGTACATAACTACTAACTAGAATGATTACAGTGCTGTAAACAGAGTGCATGGTGAATTTATAAGTACTTAGGTATTGGCAGAGTGATAGGGTAAGTAGATAGTGCTGGATGGATGATTGGAGAAGTGCATGACACTGACAGCTGGATTGCTAAACTACATGGCACGCAGAGGGAGAGCTGCGGGCCGGCTAGCAGAGGAACAGCTGCGGGTCAAATACTATAGTGAAAAGTACGTGCCGTCGCCTTGCAAAAAGATAGCTACGACCGGTAATGTCGGAAGAGGGAGCATCAAGGGGATATCTCGCAGAGAGAACTGCAGTATATTTCCAGTGTTGGCTTGCAGAGGTACAACTGCGGGCCCGACTGGCTCGCAGACGAAGAGCTGCGAGCCGAACAATGGTTTGCACAGGGAGAGCTGCGAGATGGCGGACTAGCTCGTAGAGAAAGATCTGCGAGCCGACTGACTGGCTCGTAGAGGGAGAGCTGCAGCCCGTGGGCTCGCAGAAGGAGAGCTGCGGGCCAGCTCCCACAGGAACAGCTGTGGGCCGACTGCTATAGGGAAAGGTGCGGGCCGTCGGCTTGCAAATCATAGATGCAGGACGGTGATGTGGGGAGAGGAAGCGTGAAGGGGGTATCTCGTAGAGAGAGACCTGCTGTATATTTCCAGTGTTGGCTTGCAGAGCTACAACTGCGAGCTCGACGGCTCACAGACGAAGAACTACGAGCCGACTGGTGGTTCGCAGAGGGAGAGTTGCGAGCCGGCGGGCTGGCTCATAGAGGAAAAGCTACGAGCCCACCGATGGTTCACAGAAAGAGAGCTGCGGGCCGGCGGGCTGGCTCATAGAGAAAGAGCTGCAAGCCGACTGGCTGACTCGTACAGGGAGAGCTGTGGCCCGTCGGATCACAGAGGAAGAGCTGCGAGCCGGCTCGCAGAGGAACAGCTGCGGGCGAACTGGTATAGGGAGAGGTGCGGGCCGTCGGCTTGCAAAGGGATAGCTGCGGGATGGTGATGTGGAGAAATGGATCGTGAAGGGGGTATCTCGCAGAGAGAGAGAGCTGCGGTATATTTCCAGTGTTGACTTGCAGAGGTACAACTGCGGCTTGGCTCCCAGAGGAAGCACTGTGAGCCGAACAATGGTTTGCAGAGGGAGAGCTGCGGGCCGGCGGGCTGGCTCGTAGAGGAAGAGTTCCGAGCCAACTAGCTGGCTCGAAGAGGAAGAGCTGTGGGCCGCCTCGCATGGGAACAGCTGCGGGCCAACTGCTATAGGGAAAGGTGCGGGCCGTCGGCTTGCAAATCATAGGTGCGGGACGGTGATGTGGGGAGAGGAAGCGTGAACGGGGTATCTCGTAGAGAGAGACCTGCGGTATATTTCCAGTGTTGGCTTGCAGAGCTACAACTGCGAGCTCGACTGCTCACAGACGAAGAACTACGAGACGGCTGGTGGTTCGCAGAGGGAGAGTTGCGAGCCGGCGGGCTGGCTCGTAGAGGAAAAGCTACGAGCCCACCGATGGTTCACAGAAAGAGAGCTGCAGGCCGGCGGGCTGGCTCATAGAGAAAGAGCTGCAAGCCGACTGGCTGACTCGTACAGGGAGAGCTGCGGCCCGTCGGCTCACAGAGGAAGAGCTGTGAGCCGGCTTGCAGAGGAACAGCTGCGGGCGAACTGGTATAGGGAGAGGTGCGGGCCGTCGGCTTGCAAAGGGATAGCTGCGGGACGGTGATGTGGAGAAACGGATCGTGAAGGGGGTATCTCGCAGAGAGAGAGAGCTGCGGTATATTTCCAGTGTTGACTTGCAGAGGTACAACTGCGGCTTGGCTCCCAGAGGAAGAGCTGCGAGCCGAAAAATGGTTTGCAGAGGGAGAGCTGCGGGCCGGCGGGCTGGCTCGTAGAGGAAGAGTTCCGAGCCAACTAGCTGGCTCGAAGAGGAAGAGCTGTGGGCTGCCTCGCACAGGAACAGCTGCAGGCCAACTGCTATAGGGAAAGGTGTGGGCCGTCGGCTTGCAACTCATAGGTGCAGGACAATGATGTGAAGAGAGGGAGCATGAAGGGGGTATCTCGTACAGGGACAACTACGGTATATTTCCAGTGTTGGCTTGCAGAGATACAACTGCGGGCCCGAGGACTCGCAGAGCGAGAGCTTATTCCTAAAACCATGTAATCTTTCAAACATATGTCACGTCCGTTTTGTACCATTGAAACTGGTAACCACCTTCTCTATACACTACAGATCCCACGAACATGCCAATAAAAGTATAAGTGCTATTTTTATACTAGATAAAGCTCTATTACTTGATTTTTATAAACACTACTGTTGGGTGCACAAAATAAAGAATATGAGATGAGGAGAGTAAACGGAGGTGTAATTCCTAAACTTTAATTATACCATTCCTTTAATATATGTATATTCAGGGCTTTCAATGGGATAAAAAAAATGGCGGGTGTCTAAAAGCGGTAGCAGTGTTCAGCACCGGTAAAATCCGGCCCACTTAAAGGCCTGCGTATATTCAGCACAGAGACACAACCTAACAATTTTCATCACTTATAATAACAGTTACTTTACTAGTATGAAAAAATCGTACAGAAAATTTACTAAAACATTTTTTTTTTCTTTTTTATCTCTCACACATTTATGAAATATCTCTTGTAAAGAAACGCCGCTCTCCATCTTTATTTCGTAAGAACGAGCAATAAATAAACCCTTTACCAGCATCTAGTCACTAACTACTAACATGGTGCAGTATACCCAATTGTAAACCACAGACACTATTTAGATTATATCTTAAAGCATCATCAAAAGATTCTAACCATGCATACATACAGAAAGCAACATGTACGTTTACTTTGTCCATTTACTCTCCATGTAATCTGTGCACATTTTCAACGGGTTCCCAGTATAACACCTGTCTTCACTTATATTCAAATGTACCTCACAGTATAAAATATAACATCACAACCTATGCATATGCAATATTTCAAACATAACACAGTGCAGTTTTGTACCAATTAAACTGATTGCACCATTCTCTATATAGTACAAACCCTACCAATATGGCAATAAACTTAGAAGTGCTATTTTTATAATTCAAAGAGCTGTATTAGATTATTTTTATAAACAGTACCGCTGGGGGGCACAAAATTGTGGTGGGAGCTGCCCAGAGTAAATAAAGTTGTAATTCCCAAACTTTTTATGTATCGTTCCTTTACTATACGTATATTAACAGCTTTAAGTGGAATGAAAAATTTGGCAACTGTCTTAAACGGATGGCGGAGCTCAGTACCGACAAAACCCGGACCACTTAAAAGCCTGCGTATATTCAGCACACAAACACACTCTGACAATTACCTTCACTAATAATCACATTTACTTTAGCACTGTGAACAAAATCGTACAGAAAATATACACAGAACATTTTCATTTATTTTTTATCTCTCACATATTTATAAAAAATGTCTTCTGAAGAAACGCTCCCCAACAACTTACATTTCATAACAACACCAAAATACAAAGCCTCCCAGTAACACACCAGTCTTGATTGATATTGAAATCTACCTCTTAGTATAAAAAATGAGACCACAAATTGTCCACATAACATTTCTGGTTTTTGTTCCATCTCTGTTAAGTTAATAACACATGAATTTTCTACTCTTACACCTTCCCCACTATTTCCACACTAAGCATAAAAAACGCATGCAATTCTTTCTTTGTCACACAGTACATGTAATGCACCGCTCTCATCAAGAATGGAACCAGTAATGGCACAATTTCCCTGTTGCTCCACACATAAATACATGTAAAGAACAAATCAGAATAGTTCCTTGATTTTTTCAAATTGCAAAACTTCTCTCTATTGGTTATTTTTGAACTTTCCATATAAACAGTTTTTAAAAAATTTAAGAACACATACAGGTGAGAAGTTCAACGTATTCTATCAACAAACTTTCTAGAACATTCTACGACACGCGCAGGTTAAAAGTTCATAATTTTTTCAAATCTAACGATATTTTCTCGAACATTTAAGGACACGTGCAGGTTAAAAATTCACCATTGTTTTAAGTTCAAACAGTGCCTTCCAAATTCAAGTAGTAGGTATGGTTGAACTGAGCAAATTTTATCCTATCATATGAACTCTACGTTGAAACTGCTTTTTATTAACCAATGACAAAGATGCTTTTCGACAAACTAATATGCACCCTACTTTTTAGTAAACAATGTTTTTCATCTCCCAATCAGTTATCGTTTTGTATGAGAAAAAAAGTAGTTCCCCATCTTTAAACATATCTCTTATTCTACGAACGGACTGCATGAGCTACAGAAATCTATCCATATCTTCCAGCTACACCTTCAAAATGCTAGTGTGGATCGTAGGACATAGCTATGTTTTCTGGTGCAAGAGGTATGCAGAACAGAGATGTATTGACTTAGACCTAGGTTTACAAAATGTGGACATTAAATGGTTTGGACAGAGAGGATTGAAGTGGCACCAATTACTCCCTTTGGTTAAAACCTGTTTGCATCTCCAACTCCCTGACCTCATGATTGTGCACTGTGGTGGAAATGACCTAGGCACATTGACTGGGGTAGGTTTGGAAATGCTAATGAAGGACACCTTTAGACAATTGATGTTGCTTTTGCCTCAAACTGTCTTTGTATATTCCAATATATGCCAAAGACAGAAGTGGAAATGGTCAAACAAATTTTGTCCTCAGATTGAAAAATCTAGGAAGAATGTCAACAAAGCTGTGTCTGCATACCTCAGAGACCATAGAATGGGGTCGATCTACAACAATAACATACGTTATGATATGGCTGATATCTACAGAAGTGATGGAGTACACTTAACAGATCAGGGAAATCGAGTTTTTCTGAATAACCTGAAGCTGTGCATCCACACTTATATGTAGCTCCAACTAATAAACACAAAGGCTCTTTTTAGAGCCGCCTTATATTCCCAATATCGGTTCGCAGACTGACAACTGCGATCCGGCTAGCACAGGGAGACCTGCGGGCCGTCGAGCAGCCTCACAAAGGGAGAGCTATAGCCCGTGGGCTCGGCTCCCACAGAGAGAGCTACGGGCCGTCGGCTCGCAAACGCAGAGCTGTGAGCCAATGGACTGGTAGTGTTTTATAGTTTAGGGTAGTGCAGTGGTGTTTGTGTAGTGTAGGGGGTCCTGCTGTGGGTAGTGTTTTAGGGTTTACGGTAGTGCAGTGGTGTTTGTGTAGTGTAGAGGGTGGTGCTGGGGGTACATTTAGGGTTTAGGGTAGGGCAGTGGTCTTTACGTAGTGTAGGGGGTCCTGCTGTGAGTAGTGTTTTAGGGTTTAGGGTAGTGCAGTGGTGTTTGGGTAGTGTAGAGGGTCATGCTGGGGGTAGCGTTTTATGGTTTAGGGTAGTGCAGTGGTGTTTCTGTAGTGTAGGGGGTCGTGCTGGGGGTAGTGTTTTAGGGTTTAAGGTAGTGCAGTGGTGTTTCTGTAGTGTAGGGGGTCGTGCTGGCAGTAGTGGTTTAGTGTTTAGTTATGTAGTGCAGTGGTGTTTGGGTAGTGTAGGGGGTCGTGCTGGGGTAATGTTTTAGGGTTTAGGGTAGTGCAGTGGTGATTCTGTAGTGTAGGGGGTCGTGCTGGGGGTAGTGTTTTAGGGTTTAAGGTAGTGCAGTGGTGTTTCTGTAGTGTAGGGGGTCGTGCTGGCAGTAGTGGTTTAGTGTTTAGTTAGGTAGTGCAGTGGTGTTTGGGTTGTGTAGAGGGTCGTGCCGACAGACTGACTCACAGAGCTCCGAGCCAACGGACTGGCTTCTAAAGGCATAGCCGCGACCTCGTGATGTGGGGAGAGGCAGCGTGAAAGGAGTATCTTACACAGACGCCAGTGTTGCCTCGCAGAGGTAAAACTACACAACCGATGGCTTCTACACGGAGAGATGCGAGCTGACGGACTAAGTCACAAAATGGCTGCCAACACTTCCTAATTTGAACCGTTCACAGCCAATGAGCCGCGAGCTCGTGCTCGTAACCCTCAGCCAATCAGATGTCAGAATTCTCAGATATCGATATCTGTAAAATTTGATATTTCTCAAAAACTACTGAACGGATTTACACCATTTCAACAAAAGCACGCTTTCTGGACCACAACCTTTCTCCCTCACAAAGTTGGCGTAATTCCGTTCAGCAGTTTGACCTGTAGCCTTGTCTAAAGTTTCCTATGGAAAATGCATTGAGAAAACACATTTTGAGACTCCCCTTTTTTCTCAGCCCCCCCTTGACCAATCACCCCCAAACTTTCAAGATAGGAGCTGATCAAAAAAGAGAAACTTTTTTGAAAATTTCGTAAAGATTCGTCAAAAGACGCCAAAGTTATAAGCACATGGAGGGCTCCAGGAGAGGGGCCGCGCAATCCCCCTCCCAACATGAGTGAAGCCCCGGGGCTGCGGGGACCCCAGCGGGCCCCCGCAGCCCCAGCGAACCCCAGCTATTATTTTTTAAGAAATGCCCGCGGGACCTAGCCCTCCCGGGGACCTCATTAAAATAAAACGCGGGAACCCGCGACCCCAGCACGAATTGCGCCGTTTTTTTTTTTTTATAAAAAATGCTTTTTTTGGCCCTGGGGTCCTTCTGGGACCCACTGAGCAGGCCTAGGGGGTCACAGTGTTTCTACCCTGCCCCCTTCTCTTGTTTCATACCTTTGTTTCTATGTTTTCTAGTGACTCACTTCTACCGAGCCACAAGATGGCTGCCAACACTTCCTGGTTTGGAGTGTTCGCAGCCAATCACAGTGAAGCTCGTGCACGGGACTTAGGCTCCGCCCAGATATCGAAACTTTTATTTTTCTTATTTCTCAGCAACCACTGAACGGATTTACACCATTTTACAAAAGGTCACTTTCTGAGCCAAGCACTACCTTTTTGCCAAATTTGGGGTAATTCCGTTCAGTAGTTTCGGCTGTAGCCTTGCACAAAGTTTCCTATGGGAAATTGATTTTTTGACTCTTATTTTTGTATTTCTCAAAAACTACTGAACGGATTTACCCCATTTAAAAAACAGGTCGCTTTCTGAACCAAGCTCTACCTTTCTGCCAAATTTGAGGTAATTCCGTTCAGCAGTTCGGGCTGTAGCTCGTCGCAAAATTTCCTATGGAAATTAACATGGAGAAAACGCATTTTGGGACCCCCCTTTTTTCTCAGCCCCCGCTTGACAAATCACCCCCAAACTTTCAAGATAGGAGCTAACCTAAAAAGTGCAACTTTTTGCAAAATTTCATAAAGATTCATCAAACGACGCCAAAGTTATTAGCAAATCAAAAAATGCTTTTCCTATGGAAACTTTGTTGTAACTATAACTACCTACTGGCGACTGCCAGTAGGTAATATATATATATATATATATACACATTTTTGGGTTTTAATTTTTTTAAATAATTATTGCTATATTTTATAGAATAATCATAATAAAATTTTATTTTTATAGTATTAGTATTGTTATTTTAATAATTAATGTTTACTATTTAAATTTATATATATTTAAAAATCGATATTTTAGACAACTATATTAGTGAGAACTATATTTTTTTAAAATATTTTTATTACTTTAATTTTAAGTATAGTAAGTTAATATTTTTGTAAGTAGATATTTTGGTAGTCGATATTTTGTCAGTGAACTCAGGGTTTCTACACCCTCTACTGACCACTACCTCTGGGAACAGGCACTACCCTTAGCCCCGATGGGATGTTTTCCCACCATACCAAGATGGTGGAGTTTCAGGAGAGTGGTTCACATTGCCTGCCCCGCCCTAGGGATGGTGTAGGCTAAGTGGGGACCCTCCTCCTAATCTAACCAATTTTCCTGCCTTTTCACCCACCAAAAGTGGAGCAGGAAAAGGGGCTTGGCTTCCCCCACATTCTGGAGGTTCCTGGGATGGATTTCAAAAGCAACATCGTCTTTTAAACTTCCCGCCCAGGAAGGCCATTGTGTCCTGGAGGAGGTATGAAGCACCTCTGCCCAGAGCAGGCTTTGTCTCTGTCCTCTGAGAGCGCTGGCTCTCACCCCATGAGGTCAAAAACATGTCAGGTAGTGGCCAGCTGGCGCAAACAAGTCAGGAACCACACCAGTGCTTGGTAGGTTTTCTGGGGATCCTCTAAAAGGGTCTCCTATTTGAATGTATTACTTAATCCACCACTGGCATCAGTGAGGATTTTGTAAAGACAAGCTATTTGGTACCAAACATCTTAGAAATTAGTGAAGCCACCATGGAGCTATGAAACTCATGTTGACAAGTGGTCTGCTCGTGTAAAGCGCTCTGATACCCGATACCCTCGGGTCAAGTTCACGCTTTATAAAACTCTGTAGAATAAAAAAGATGACTTCCCTGTGCACTTACAACATCTCTGAGTAGACTGGACATTGTAGGGACATATTTGCTCATGCTGATATACCCACACATAGGATATAGTGCACCCAGCCTTAGTGCTATCTGGCACTCGAGACCTGATTAGCAGGGACCCAGTGCACTTACAGTTCAAAATCAAATCAGACATCAGGCAAAATGTGTAGGCTAACCACGTTAAAAGAGGCACTTTCTTGCACTACTACACAGAAAGCATCATCTTTGTCATCTTCTTTGCCTGCCTTCATCTTCAAGGCCAATCATGACAGACAGTCTGCAAAGAACTTCTTCATCCCCTGTATGTACTCTACTTTGAACTGAAACTCCTGCAGATTACAGTGCCATTTAGCAATCCTAGGAGTTGCTTTGCAGGCCTCCCATGTAGTGAATAAATTGACAAATGGTTTATGGTCCATTCGTAAGGTAACCTCCAAACCCCATGTAGGACTTGGCCTTTTTGGCTAAAGTTCCCTAAACTTTTTGCTTTCCCCCTAGACCGTTTTCCTGACATAGAGTTGCCAATTTAGATGCTTTCGGTACTTTGCCACTGCTGATCAGTGTCAAAGTACAAGGGTTCCCTGTATGAAGTACAATGGTAATTGGTTGGCCATGAGTGGTATGTTTGCCTTACTAGTAAAAGTCCCTAGTGATGTGCACTGTGTGTGCAAGGGCTAGTAATGCAAAGGCGCGCCGAGAAGGGAACTCAGGCCTTCAGTGTAGGGCCTGCGCGCAGTTTGCTAAGTTAGCATGTTGTCCTGACAAGTGCAACCACTTGTCAGGCCTTACTTTCCCTTTTGCGTACACTGTGGGCACCCCTGTTGTAGGTCCCAGGTAACCCCTGGGCAGGGTGCAGTGTAGGTAAAAGGCAGGACATATACTGAGTGTGTGCTATGTCCTGACAGTGAAAAAACACTCCATTTCATTTCATTTTCACTGGTGACAGGCCATTCTGCCCATAGCACAGAATGGGGGAGGCTGGGTATGGTGTTTTGTTGGCCTAGTTTCCTATAAGTTTATAATGGAGAGGTGAAGTTTAGTATGTATGAACTCACAGTGTCATAACACATCTTTCTATGAAAGTGGTTTTGTCACTGTGTGTTCAGACACCACTCTTTTAGAAAGTGGCTGAGTTTTGTGCTTTAAGCATTTCTGTGTGTCTCTGCTGAATGTGAATTGACTGTCTGGATCTGAGATGGGAGGGGGTGAGATGGCCCCTGGCTGACCTGCATCTGGAGAGTATGTGAGGAGAGGCCCCGGGAGGTGAAGAGGCCTAGGTTGCAGCTATAAAACAATTGACCCATCTCCTGCTGAGTGATTAAGGGTCCAGACCCCCAGTATCAAAGGGAGAAAGGTGACACTGGGAGGGAGACACCCAGAACTGATTTAGGCAGGGGTCAGCGATCCCTGAGCACAACGAACTTCAAAGACATGAAGGGGTATAGCTAAGAGAACTGAAACCCCTAGAATTTGGTGTAATTTTGAATGGTGAAATGGACAGGTCGAGTCTGCAAAAGCTTTGACCGCTTTCGTGGTCAAGAAGAACCTCTGCCAAGGAAGAAGTTGCTGAAGAGACTGCTGGATAGGACTGACCCTTGCTTCGTGATCTGGGGCTGGCCTGCAGTTTGTAGCTTTTACTAAGGAAGAGACTGAAGGGACATTGCAGTGGGTGGTGTCCCCCTTCTTGAACAGGACTGTGCTTTGTGCTGTGTCCTGAACCCCAAGGGCCCGAGGTGAGCTGGCTACCTGTTTGGAAACACAGGAACATAAAAGTTTCCGGAGAAGTCCCAAGCAACACGGTGTGCACATGCTTTTGCAGCTTGAGACCCTCAGAAGTTGTGCCTTGTGATCGTGGGCACGCAGGAGTAAACTGAGTCTCGGACGCGCAGGGTGCGTGTCATGGTGCAAGCCGAGGTGTTGGTGAGGAGCGCCTGGTCGTTGTGTGCACCGGGAGACGAGGTGAGACTCGGACGCGCAGGGTGCGTGTTGTGGTGCAAGCCGAGGCGTTGGTGAGGAGCGCCTGGTCGTTGTGTGCACCGGGAAAAGAGATGAGAGTCGGACACGCAGGGTGCGTGTCGTGGTGCAAGCCGAGGCATTGGTGAAGAGCGCCTGGTCGTTGTGTGCACCGGGAGAAGAGGTGAGACCCGGACGCGCAGGGTGCGTGTCGAGGTGCAAGCCGAGGTGTGGTGACGATCCCCTCTTCATCGTATGCACCAGAGAAGAGGCGAGTCTCGGACGCGCAGAGTGCATGTCGCGGTGCAACCAGAGGCGCTGGTGAGGAGTGCCTGGGTAGCGTGTGCACCGAAATCGAAGTAAGTCTCCACAAGTGCTGAGGGCGGGTCTCGGTGTCCACTGAGACCGCCGGAAGGAGGGCCAGGTCATTGGGCCCTCGGAGTGCAACAGTAGCGGCCCGGACCGGCAGTCCCGGAGGAGCGGAGTCGCCGGCCCGAGCTCACCGTGCCCATTGACGGAGTTCTGGATCAAGGCCCAAGTCGCTGAAGGAGGGGAGGAGAGTGGGGTCGCGTCCCCCCAGGTAACGTGGATCACCACCTGGGGTGGGGTGCGGGCTCAGAGGGACACTCTCTCGGCCTCTCGCTCCTGGCAGCTGCGTGAGCCTGTTGCTTCGGCTCGGATCGAGGCCCGTGCTGGCCCAAGGAGGGGCAGTACTGGGGGCCGGAGTGAGAAGCGGTACTTTTGTGTCATCATTGATCCATGTCGGGGGCTACTGTTAACGGAGCACCTAGACTGTCGTATTACACTTTGCATTATTGCTGCTAACGAACTATCGCACTGTTGTATGACGCCTGACTCTATTTGTGCCTGACGAACTACATGCTGGGTGCGCTACGCACTGCGTTATTTTCCCTTGCAGAGTACATGATTGTAAGCATGGCGCATTGCATTATTTCTTCATCGCACAGTACCTGATAATAACGTGGCACATTGCATTATTTCTTCAGTGCACAGTACATGATTGTAGCGTGACGCATTGCTTTGTTTCTTCCTTGCACAGGGCATGCTGGTGGTGATACGCATTGCATTATTCCTTCTATTGCAAAGTACATGACTGTGGCGCTACGTATGGCATTGTTTCTCTATTGCACATGTCAGGAGTATATCGTTACGCATTGCAGTATTTTGTTTCTTTTGCAACGTGTGTGATTCTAGCAATACGACCTACCTAACCTTTTGGAAACGGTTAGAAGTCAGCTTAACTGTTGGTTAGAAGCAGTGGTTGGGATTAGAACCTACCAATCCACCGGAAGAAATACTACCCATTATTATATGTTGGTTTTGTATCGTGTGGTCATATCGTATATCTTCTTGTATAAAGATTATACTTGTTTTATAAAAACTTGTGTGTAGTCTATTTGTGGTGACATCATTGGGTTGCTGTGAGTGTGGTTGCACATACTGTACACTCGTGCCTTGGAGATAAGCCTGGCTGCTCGTGCCAAGCTACTAAGGGGGTGAGCAGGGCTATCTCAGACGGTGTCCTTACTTAGCCTAACGTTGAAACGAGGGTTCCGGATCTCGCACCCGGCAACAGCGGTGTGGGACAGGGACTCCCGCCTCCAGCATTTGGTGGCGGCGGTGAGGGATAAGGACCCCCACTTCCAACACCCCACAAATATTTCCTAAAATGGTTTGCTCCCCACCAACACAATAAAGCCTCACGCTCTGTGACCGAGTATGAGCCTTCTGCCCCACGGAGGGCCCACAATGCAATGCCACCACCTCATCCCTTGTCTGCATCAGCACAGCACCCAATCCATACTGGCTGGCATCCGTCACCACAATGCACGGATAACATGTGTCAAACGGTTTGAGTGGAATTGCATCGGCAGTCACTTCCTTGATCACACAAAATTTCTTGTTCACTTTGTTCAACCACTAAAACCTCACATTTGGTCTTAACAGTGCCCTTATTCCTTTTGTTCTTTCAGCACACATCAGCACAAACTGTGCATAAAATTCTAACATTCCGGTTCCAAAATCAGACAGACTAAGCTGGGTGCTTTCCAGGTAAGCTTTATTTTTACAGATCGGGTAACACAACCGACACGGCAACCAGGAAAGAAGCAACTGGAGCGGAATTCAAACAATACAATCCTCGTCCTTCTACATTCGATATTCTACATTCTATGTCCCCTTACACTAAGACCCAACAACTCTCACGTCATTGTCTTTGGATAACATTGTAATTGGATAATAATTCAAATAAACCTTTGTTTATCAGACATTATCTATTTACTCTGGTCAGGTGTATTTCCCTTTTAGTTGAGGTTCGACAATGTTTATAGTTATAGACAACTTTGGATTTGAAGGAGGAATGTGTTTGAGGCTCGAAACCAGTGGGTAGGACAACAGAAAGTAGATTCTTCTTCATATATTGCAAGAGGTGCTTGAACGTCCTTCTATAGATCATTTGTCCCAATTTATTATGATCAATAGGCAATCAGCTCATGCAGAAATCTGAGGTACCTGGAAGAATTCAGTCTAGTGAGGACTTTTTTTTAGTTGAATGTTTTGTTTTTACCCAGTTAGGTTCAACTCAGTACCCAGCTTAATTTAAGTGTATTCAAGCAAAGTTGAATCTGTTTGTATGACATGTTAAACTGACACCGGTCTTACTCAGGTTTATGAGTTAATTGGCTCATACTTTTTGCCAATGTTGGAAAAAATATTACTCCCAGACTTTCAGGGAAGGCTCTAAAGGTCCACACCTCACCCCAGCCAGCACTCTAACAGAGTCCAATGCAGTCAACTCTATAGGGGAGCGTTGATTATCCCATACAAGATAAAGCCCTTTATCAGACCATTATCAATCTTTTTTGTCCCTCAGGCAGTGAAATAAGCACTAATTGACCCTTGGAGAGTACTTGTAATTCCTGGGTTCAAGTGGAGAGCCGCAGACATAAGCAGGTCAAGCAACATTCTTCTTTCTGAAGACTCTCTCTCATGCCAACAATTGTTCGGATGAAGCAGTGGTGTGGTGCTGTTTTATTACAGTGCACAAAACAGTGAGAGGTAATATTCCTAATCCAATTCCTGTAGAATTTCCATTATTAGCCATCCCACATTTATAGCACCTCCTGCCTTGCTTGTCTGCAAATTATCCAGGAATCATTTCTCTAAGATAGTTAGATGCATTGTCCCTTTTTTCAAAGCTCTCTGTCCCCTTCCAGGACCTGCCCTACAAAATAAGGACTCACCTACTCTTCCTGATCTGGGAATAGATCCCTACTGGCACCATAGATGATTTTCTGATATGGCTCCCCAGATGAAAGACTTCTTCCGCAAACACATTTTAATACTTTCCTTGCTGAAACTTGAAAATAGACTTTTAATGACAAGTTAGCTTCTGCAAAGAAAAATGCCATTTTGTCCATTCAGTAAAAACGATTTTGTAGATTTTCACTGTTTTCTTTAATTAGTATGCCCACTTTGTGTTAAGCACCCAGCCATAAGCTACAAAGCATACTAAAAGCCTCATTTATACTTCCCTATTTTGCACAAAACATGCAATGATTATGAGGAAGAAAATGCAATATGAAATCTAATGTATTCCTAACAGTCATACCCTGTGTGCTGCTGCGCTATTAATGTCATGTTCGTCAACTAAAATATGAGGAAATAAAGAGGAAAAAATGTTGCTGATGTGCAGTGAAACATTGGATCGTGTCAACATAGTTTCTCCACAGATTATTCCCTTGCCGCCTATTTATAGAAGCAGGTATGGCTTCTATAGAGGAAGGAGACTACTTTTTAAAACCACTAGCTTTCAGCTGTTGGTTGAAAGGGAAATGTAAGACATTTCCAAATGACTTTCTTGTTCATAGGCCGTTGTATTCACGTAGGCAGTTCTTTTCAAAATAGAATTCATTAAACCGAGCGTTCATGTATATCTTCACGCCCTACCAGTGTATTTTTTTGAGCTGGTGGTTGCTGGGAGGGGGGCAGGGGGAGGGAGATGTAGATGGAAAAACGGTCACAAAGAGAGAAAGCAGGAAGCTATAAAAGGGGCAGGGAGTGCCTGGTAGTAGGTTAATGAGGCATCAGGTGGATTCAACACTACAGAGCTAGGTATTAGGCAATTGCTGTGGGCTTTGGAGAAGAGCTTCTGGTACAATAACTTTTTCTTTTACAAATTAAGTACTGGCTCTGCTTTCCAGCCTCCCATGATCTCAGAACAGCCTGGGGAATAGAGAAGGGAGAGGTCTGCTGACCCTACAAGTGAGTGGGGACACTGGTAGGGTATCACCAGGGAGTCTTTAATAGTTTTCTTCATCTGCTAAATGAGAAAACAAAAATGAAATATGTGTAACCTATGCAAGGGACCATTTCACAGTGGTTTTGTAGTGTGAGAGATGAAAGCATGAATTTTGAACGTTGATGCTTCAAACCTCTGAGCTATCAAGTGTGTAACCATCCTGTGGCAGCTGCAGATACAGTGGTATTTTGCTCATAGCAAAATACTCACAATGAGGACGTTAAATTGGAATTGCTCCCTTTGGGTTTATTGAACTCAAACAACACATAGGCCTCATCTGTAGCCCAACTGCCTGGCTCTCTTCATCAGCCATTATATTGGCCACAGAGGAGGAGTTGTTCATTTCACTGGCCACACATTTGAGGTGGAAACACAGGCTCTGCACAAGGGGAGAAAAGTTTCAGAATCTTGGATTTAGACAGGGAAGGGCATTGTGTTTGCAGTGGGCTACACAGGAAATGCTGCAAAAAAGTGGTTATTGTTATCCCTGGGCACTTTTACCCAATTGGCCAGGGAGGAGCCAAGAGTCAACCTCAATCACAAGCTAGTACCAGGCATAAATGTAGGGTACTTAGGGCCCTCCGCAAACACTTTCTGAACCTGAGGAAGATGTTATGTGATGTTAAGAGATTGGTAAAACGCATAGCTGCCCCAGAACGGGGCTTCCCAGCACTAGACCTCACAAAATGTATGAACAGCGACTGCCTACAGATAATGAAAAAGAAGCAGGTTGGATGGAGAAGAGCCAGGTCTTAAGAGATATTCTGAAGAGAAGGTGATTCTGAATTTTCCTAAGAGAGAGGGGGTGGGAATTCCAGAGAGAAGGGGCCAAGGCACGGAAGGAATGCCCACCCTTTCTAACTCTTCTAACTTGAGAAATGAAAGCTAATTGTAATCAGAAGAGCGCAAAGGACGAGTGGGCCAGTGAGGTGTAATGAGATTGGACAAAATAGGGGCCTCCTGGGAGTGCAGGGTCTTATGAGCAATACAGAGGGTCTTGAAGTGGATCCATTTATCCACAGGGAGCCAATGTAACTTACAAAGAAAATCAGAGAGGGAGGAGAATTTAAAGAGTGAAAATAGCAGCCTGGCTGCAGCATTTTGAGCTAACTGAAGTCTTCTGGTGACTGCTTTGTTGGCTCCCAAATACGAAATATTGCAATAATCCAATCGGGACATGATTACCACCTGGATTATAGTTTGTCGAGCGGGGAAATCAAAAATGCCCAGGATGGGCTTGTGGGATCTCAAGAGCCCAAAGTAAGTTAGCTTGAGCCACAAAAAACAAAGTATTGTCCCTTCAAACTCTTACATTTTAAATGGAAGACTTGGGCTTAGGGGGAAGCTCAAGGGAGACTGCCCACCGGTGATCACCCCAAGAATGGACATGCTTGCTTAACACCAGAATTTCCATTTTGTTCGCATTCAGGCAAAGGCAATTGTTATTCATCCATTCCTTTTTTTAAATTGGCCATATCTTTTGTGGTGTTTTCAGAGAGTGAAACAACAAGCTTGATATCTTCGGCATACAACACCTACGTCAGCCCCGATAATTCAATGAACAGAGCTAGAGTTCAAACATAGATTTTGAATAAGGTAGGGCTCAATGAAGAACACTGGGGGGGCGCCATAGTGTAGAGCATGAGGTTGGGAGGCATGAGGAGGAGAAATGACCTGGCATGAGTGCTCTGAAAGAAAGGAGGTAAGCCAGGTCAGCGTAAATCCTTATAAGCTGATGTTTTGAAGGTTCTGGAGCAAATGTTTGTGAGACACCATGTCGAAGGCAGCACTCAAATCGAGCAGGATCAGGGATGAAGATCTGCCCTCACCCAGGGCACCACGGAGTTTCTCGTTGACCGCAAGGAGGGCAGATTCTACACCGTGCGCAGACCTGAAGCCATTTCTGGAGGTGCTGAGAATATGGCTATCTTCCAAGAACATGGCCAGGATGCCATTGAGATGTCTCTCTGTAATTTTAGCAAGGAAAGGTAAAATTTGACAAACATTTTCTGGCTTAGAAGCATCCCTTGAGTGTTTTTTCAAAAGGGGGATACCTTTAGCATGCTTCCAAGGCCTGTGCACAGAGGAAGAAGACAGAGAAAGGTTCACAATCTCTAAGCATGTCAAGAGAAGAAACTCTTGCAACTTAATAAAAAGATCAGGTTTAATGGGGTCGTCAGGTGAACCGGATTTCACTGGCTTGCAGAGGGAAAGAAATGAGGATGAGCTTAGGGAAGGTAGCAAATTCAACAAAACTCTAGGATTGCTGACTGCTGGCTGCACCATGAGATCAGGTCTAACACCAGGAGCTGCCAAAGGAAAGTGAGAGTAAATGTCATTGATCTTACCAATGAAATACTTTGCTAATTTGTCACATTGTAAACTAGAGGCTTCAATGGGATCAGCTGAAAGCACTGTTTTTTTAGACTGTTCACGAGACTGAAAATTTCTTTGCCCGGATTATTGCTAATCCTAATTTTTATTTGCAAAGTATTTGGTCCAGAATTTCAAAATATGTTTGTGATAACTTTTAATAGCTGATCTGTAGGTTACTTTTAGTAGAGGATTGTAAGTTTTGCTCAAGGCACGTTCCATAGTCTTCCAATGCTTTTTGGTAAGGGTCTCATTGATCCAGGGAACGGCAGACTTCTTCTTTGCAGGGACCTGTCTAGTAGAAATAAAGGCGTCCAGGGCTGAAGTATGCCAGGATTACAAAGAATTATTAATTTCCTCCACATTAGAGGCCAGGAAGGGGAGGTTTGCCTAAATAAAATGCCCACATTTTGGGAAGGTCTAGCTTGTGCCAAGAAATGACCGGGTCTAAAACCTGGCCGGCAGAATACGTGCTGCCCTTGACTATTTGAATTAGTTGCATAGAAGCAAGGACTACTATGAAATTGGTGATATAGTGATCGTGTGTGGCACCCATATGCAGATTAAGATCTCCAATAATGTTAAAATTAGCTAGCTTAATAAACAAAGGTGCTATAAAAGTGAGCAGCACCTCCCTAAATACTTTGGAGGGGCCCGGGGGATGGTAGATTAGAAGCCCTGAAAAAGTAGAGTTATTATTTAGAGTTATTTTGAAAAGGGAGCTTTCTCAGTCAGATATACAACATTGTATCAGGCTGCAGGCCAGCGCAGCTTTGAAAATGACGGAAAAGATGTCCGCATGGTGATGAACCAGAGCATGACAATTTTTGCTATACAGCTTGAACTCAGTGATCTTAGAAAAGGTAGAAGAGGGAGAAAAGGCCTTAAACTTAGAACTGCAGGACCTGCAGATGAAGGAAAAATCATTGGATCCCCACAAGTGCACACCACACGGGCAAGGGGAAGCCCAAAGAGCATGGAGTCCAGCGGAGGCGTCGACTAACCTATGGCAGTCAGGAGGGGCAGGGTACCTGGCCCCTGGTGCCGTCCAGGTGCGGATGGGTGTAGATGGGCTTGCCTTTGGTGTGCCAGCGGCGCATTTGCACCACTGACTCTATTAAATGCTTTGGGAGCTCTGACAAAAGGGGACTGATCCTGCTGTCTGATACATGAGAACAGCCCTGAAGGACTGGACCTGCTCTCTCATGTACCTAGGAAAAGAAATGGATTTCAAGGCTCTTAAGTCTGACCTCTTGTTCAAGCTACAACACAACAAGCCACAAGAGGCCTTTCCTGGAGATTTCCAGCTGACCAGTTCCAACTGAAACTGCCCTGGACCCTGCTGGTGGGTGGACTTTGCTGGAGTGAGTTGTGACCTTCAAGTGCTGTTTCTGAGGCCCTGGAACCCTTAGCTGGGTCTGGGTGGACTCCTCCTACAATCTCGGAAAACCTGGGACTTAGAAACCTTTTGATTACAAAGACCTCTGGAGGATCAGGACCAACCTGCCAAGCCGTTCGGACCAACGTGTGTTGCCGCTGGGCTAAAGATTCAGGTTTCTCCCCCATGGAGCTTTTCGCATCAGCAAATCCGATTCAGCAGGACCGACCTCATGGAGCCCTCTTTGTCTACAACCTGAGACTTGTCATGCCTGAGGACTCAGACCTCCAAAAAAGTCAATAAGCATGAATGAAGAAATCTTGACCAGATGAATGCCCCAACAGTATCTGACCGGCAAGGGACCTTTCTTGGGTGCAAAATTCAAATTTCTTCGACTCTGAACTTTCCCACCAAAATCTAATGCAAGATTTTGTTTGATGGTTAATGAGCCTAGTGGGGACCTCCTCAGCTGCACCCTGCTGCCTTGCTCCACCGAAGACTTAGGACTTCATTTTTTAGAATAAGTCCCAAGTTAAAGCCTTCTACTGGGTCAAACCTGGTATACGTACCCGATCCATGAGCCATCACAGTCAGCCTCAAATTGTGCCTAGGTCCCGGTCTACCATGATCAGTTGACCACTTTTTGGCACTTAACGCTTTTTGATGCTATTTGTATTTAAAACTTTAAAAATGCATGTCTCCTGTTCCCCTCAGTGGATATTTTTTTTTGTTTTATTGTTCTTTTAATAATAAAAATTTACTCTATTTTTCTAAAATGGCTTGGGACTTTCCTTGTGATATGTTGTACTTCATTACCGTTTTGGTGCTGCTTAAGAACTTTACATGTTTTCTCTAGCTTATGCCTGTCTGCTCTTTGCCATAGCTACCAGGGGGTTGAGAACATGTTAATTTAGCAACTTTGGTGATTCACCCTTGACAAGGATTGTATTTGTTGCTTAAGGTGTGCAGCCACCCACCTTAACTAACAACACAATTTCTTAGAACATCCATGTTCAAACCTTTTACAGAATCCTTCTGCCAACTGAATCACATTGAGGAGCAAACATCTCACCCTCAAACAAAACTGCACCTTTACGCAAAGGTGCTGCTTATAAAAAATGCTGTGCAAAAACATTGCCCACTCATACCGAAACAGAAAGACTGCAGTAAGCAGTAATGTGCAAGGGACAAGCAGATCAATGGAGCAACTATAAAACAGGGGCATAACTACCATTGACACAGCAGGCGAGGTGGCCCTGGGGTC
The DNA here is from genome assembly GCA_963921515.1 of Calotriton arnoldi. NCBI lineage: Eukaryota > Metazoa > Chordata > Amphibia > Caudata > Salamandridae > Calotriton > Calotriton arnoldi. The sequence goes on from CAWUFW010016136.1 coordinate 52,358, forward strand.
CAGATCCCTTCAGGGCCCAGTAAAGCCTGATAATTGCTGTATTTTACTACCCCAACAGAAGTAAAATGGACCATTTTCTTGCTTGCACCAGTGCCCATGGTTACCTTGCTATGCTACTGCTATAAAAGAGGGCCTATGGAGTGTAACCCTGGGCAAAGCACTACGCTACGCTCGCGTAGTTTGCGAAGTTTGCGCTACTTCGCACAACGCGAATTGCACGTAGCACAGTGCAAACACGCGTAGCGTAGCGTAGTGCAGCGGTCATTTTTTGCTTGCTCGCGGTCCTCAACGTCAAGTTGGCGACCGCAAGCAAGCAAAATGACATCCCGGCGAGACTTTTTCTCGTTCGCGATCAGCAACATCAAGTTGCCGATCGCGAGCGTGGAAAATAAACCTCCCGGCGAGATTCTCAACGCGGGAGGTCAGGTTTCTCATTGCGAGTGGTCGCGTATGCTCGCGACCGCTCGCGATGAGAAACTACCAGTCCGCGTTGAGAAAGCTGCCGCTCGAGTAAAAATCTACTCGAGCGGCAGTAAAAGACAGCTCGCACTGTGCAAGATGCCGTTTTCAATGATTGCACAGTGCGGACAAGCATCCGGCACTGTGCAATCATTGCGAACAGTGCACTACGCAGTTCGCGTAGTGCTACGCGTAGCTCGCATAGTGCGAACTGCACTTTGCGTAGCTTCGCGTAGCGCTACTTCGCGAACTACGCCCAGGCTTAATGGAGTGCCTTACCTAATCTACAAAAGTGTGCTTTTCTACTTGGTATAATGTAATGCTTTCCTCTGATATGTTGCTGTGACTGAAACATATATTTTCTGTTGTACAAGTGGGTGGTGTAAATTACACTGAAGGCTTCACGTGGCAGCTCACTGGCAAGCCCTGGTGCACTTCCTGTGGCAACTTAGGGCCTAATTACGATGTCGGGTGGAGAGCCTCCGACTAGCTGTCTGAGGCTTTCCACCCGACATCGTAGGTTTCAGTCCGTCCACCGTATTAGAATGACGTCGGTCAGAGTGAAACCTGAGAGGGGATTCCAATGCGCTTCTGACGTGCTCAAGGAGCCCGTCGGTACGTTGGAAGGCACTATAATCCCCTAATGACGGAAGAGCCAGGCTCGGCTCTGCAGTCTGAATTAAGATGGCACTTTCTGCCTGACCTTTCATGGCGGTACCGCCATGAGAAGGCAGGTGGAAAGTAACTTTGGGTTCCCCTAGCAGGGCCCCCTTCCTCCCTGGTCCTCCGCTATGGAGCCCCAAACATACCTTCCCTTTGTGGGTGGATGTTTCCAAACATCCATTTTGCTATGGCAGCTTGTGCTTTGGGCCTTTTATGCCTGCCACACAAGCTGCCATAGCAAAATGGATGTTTCCAACCGCCCTATGGGCGGTAGCATGCAAATTGTGAGGTCGGAACAGCCCCAGACCGCTACGGTGCGTCCTCCCAACATCGTAATTAGGTCCTTAGTGTGGTCTGTCTGAAAAGTTAAATAGGCTAATTGTGTGTAGCTAATCTCAACTTATTTTTGGATAGGCCCTTTTGACAGGGACACCCCAGATTTTTGCCTTCCTTTACTAAACCCGTTTTTGTTGGCTGTAGGACTTTGCGTGCTATACTCTTGCTAACCAGTGGTATAGTGGTGGTGCTCTCCCTTCTAAACATGGTAACATCCGCCTACACCTGATTGGTAAATTTCATTTACTTATAAGTCTATAGTAAATGGTCCTGCATATATACCTAGGGCCTGTATTTAAATTCTGATAGTGGGGTGCAGCACTCACTGTGCCACTCACTGATATAGCTCTGTAAAACATGCCCTGGCCTGCCACTGCAGCGTGTAGTGCAGTTTTAAACTGCCATTTCGACCTGGTAACATAAACATTTTGCCAGACCAAAACCTTCCCTTTTCACCCTTATATGCAAACCCTAAGGTATGCCCTAAAGGCTCATAGGGCATGGTCCATGGAATTTAAAAAGTAGGACATGTGTACTTAATAATCACATGTCCTGAAAGAGAAAAACACCTTAAAAAATGTTGCACTGTTGTAAGGCTATTTCTACTGTAGACTACACTGGGTTACCTTATTACACTGGATGCGTACTAACTTCAATTTGGGAGCAGGCATAGAAATACTTCTTCCACTTGAATTGTAATTTAAAAACCTCTCAAATGGTAATGTGCCATGAATACATGTCAAAAGATCTTTGAGCTCTCCTGCAGCTGTTAACATCTCTCTGCAATTGGTGAGACTGCACCACTTTAATCACTTTTGGTGTTCTAAATCCAGTGGCATTGGAATTATGCTGCAGGCGAGGCCAAATTATGTGGCATGATTGACTAAATTATGCAGCAACAAAAAGTAAATTATGTGGCATAATGCGGCACATTCTGTGATAGTATTATTTCATTATGTTTTCATTTTTACACTTGCTAACACTGTCTGGGCATAGGTTGCACCTCATTAGTACTGGTTCAACACACAACTATAGAAATAAACAACAGAAAGGTGAACAGTCAACCTTTGCAAAGGTCCTCCCACTGCGCTGCAATATGTGCCACTGCGTTTTTAGTAACCTTTGAACAATTTTGTGAAATTTTGCAGATTATGCAGCAGGTTATGTGGCAAATGCAGCAAATATCTATAATGATGTGAAAAACGCTGCAGCTGCACAATTGCATAATTCCAGTTGCCCTGCCTAAAGCAGACAAATCGAAAATGTGGCTGCCATTGCTGATATTTAGTACACTAGGCAAGTTTATCAGGATCTTAGTGGTGGTGTTCTGGTGAACATCAGGCATTAAAAAAAGTAAACAAAATTCAGCCTTTTGCATCTATGACTTTCTGCATGCGTACAAAAAGTGGTGTGAAAATGTTAATATTTATGGAGCTGTAATTAATGGTGAGGGAATCAAAAAGGAATTGGATGTAATATACTAGATATACACAGTGGCAAGGGAAATGGCTGCCCTCTTTAGTGTTCCGGGATAGTTTAGTAATTTATCTAGTGAACCTGGTGCTCAAGTGCAGGGGACTGATTTGCAAACTGGGGTGGAGTGGTGAGCAAAAGAACGATGTATTAAACCCAGATCTTTGTGACTGGGGATGAATGTTTGCATTGTTCAGCATTCCGTTCATCATTTGTTCCTTTTGTTTCTGTCGCCCTAAGTAGGAAGGGTATTCCCAGACATGGGTCCAGTGCTCACTGCTCCACTGGATTCAAGCTAGCCTGACTGATGAGGGGTGATGCACCAAAACCGGTCCCAGGATGCTTGTTTCTGGTCCAGAGAGGACCTGTCTTGGCAGTTAGGGCTGGACTGATTGTGAGAGGTTGGCCTGGTATATGCTGTCCACTAATTATAGTGGGCACCTTGCACCAGTCCAAACAACCCCTTATTGGAGATAGGTTAAAGACAACCTTTATTGAAAGCTATCCTAGTGGTAGCTATGGAGAGAAGCCTTCAGGCTAAGTCTTGAAGGAATGTAAAGCAGCTTGTTTTACCAGTCTATAATCTCTTGAGTGACCAAATGAAAGAGGACCACACCAGGTATATATATAAAATATATCTATTTAGTCTTAAACACACCCCTCTAGTCTCTTTATGAGGCTAGAGTTCAAAGTACATACTTTACAAGTCAAATATCAACAGTAATAGCACAAATACACGTTTGAGCCCTAGGGGCGTACCAAACCATATACTAAAATAGTGGTATAAGAACCACGACTGAGCTAGACACAAGGCCTAGAGCCTGTAGAAGGGCTTGGACCACAAGGAACCACCCAAGGTAGTGACACAGGGGACCCACGGGGGACGCGTGCAGTGTGAGAACACAGCCGCGAATCGCCGTTAACTTCTATGGGGAAAGTCGCAGTTGGAATTTTAAAAGGAAAGGACACTTAGAGGAGGGCTTGGAGCAAATCCCTTTAGAACTAGGTAGTTCTAGGGTCAATACCCACGGGAGCACTGGAGTACTCGAGTTACCTCACCCAGGGAAGCCGGGTGCATAGGTGTCTTTTGTCGTCGGGTTTCGTCGTCGTTTTCAATGGCGATCTGCTGCAGCAGGCTGCTGGCGGCCAAGTCGAAAGTGTCCGGGCGGATCCAAGGGTGGATCGAAGATCTGAAGAACCTGAAAGCAGAGGGGACAGAGTCTGGGTCACTAGCCAGTGACCAGGAAGGCGATGAGCAGATGCCCACCGATGTCGGGTGCTTCAGGTAGGTTAACGGTCGTCTTGACTCTTCAGCCACGAGGTCCAGGAGGCGTCGAAGACAATCAGGAGCTGTATTCGAGCTGTCACATGACCTCTGTCGATTGCTGTGGTGTCGGCGACCAGATTGGACTCAACAAGCCTTGGCAATGGCAAGTCACGTGGAAACAAAGAAAGGACGTTGATGCAGACCAGCAAAGTCTGGGGGACTCACCCAGCAAGAGTAAGTCAGGGCACGTCTGGAGCAACCAGGAAAGCCCAAGCAGAAGAAGAGTTGCCTTCGGGAGGGCCCACTAGCCAACGGACTAGCAACCGCGAAGGAGCCTCGAGTGGACGCACTTGGAGCTGGCTCACAGGACACTCGTGGAGTGCAGGCCAGTGATCTTCGGGGCAGTTGGTGCTGGAGGCGGGGGCTACTCGGATCCCAAAGCACAACGTCATGGGAGACCAGGAAGAGGATGCACTTGCAAAAGTTCTTGATGTCCAGGGGTCATGTTTCCACGTTACCCACGACAGCTACGGGCCTCAGCTTCACTGGGGACTCAGGGCAGCCTTGGGAAAGTCTGGAAATTCACCTCTGGTGTTGCAAAGACTTCGGCGTCCGGCGGGAGCTTCAGAGATGCAGACCGGAGAATTGCTTCTTAGGTGCCTGCCAAGCAGGGGAGTCACTCCTTGACCCCAAGGGAGATTCTTCAGTCCTCTAATCTTGAAGTAGAGCATCGAAGGACCAGGATTCAGTTTCAGAGTTTCATCCAGGGTAATCTAAAGTCCTAAGGACTGGGGTCCCATACTTATACTAAGTTAGGGGTTGGACATACTCTGGGGACCCACCTATGGGAGGGTCAGGGAAGAGGGGTGGTTACACCCATTCCCTTTGTCCAGTTTCGCGCCAGAGCAGGGGCTGGAAGCCCCTGAACCGGTTTGAACTGGGGTATGCACAGGGACACCAAATGTGCCCCCAGTGCTGGACTTCAAAGCACTCTGAGAGTGCACCCACCCAGCCCCAATACACATCAGCCTGTCTGGGAGGCGGTTAAACCTCCCTGCAACAGGAAACCTATTGTCCAGGCCTCCCCTGCCGGAGTTTCGGTCAGCAGCAGGAGGCCAGACTCCTGTCTGTGGCTGCAGCATCCATTTTGTGATGCCAGGGCTCTGTAAAGTTAATACTGGGTATGCCAGTGTGTACATGTCTCTCCCTCTAGAAGGGTGGAATGCTACCCCCGCCGCCAGAACTGGCGGGGGGTAGTATTCCAAGATGTTTGACACCAAACACAACATGTTTCCGTGCAGCCATCCCAAAGTTAGCATTTAACGCGAGGTTAAAATGCACTTAAGAGTATATGGTCAGGCTGCACTACACACAGCATCAGAGAAGGGTCTCCGAACGCTGCAGAGGGGCTCTGCTCATGCAGGGGCACCCTCTCACATAAGAACCAAGCACTATGCCTTCAGGATTGATAAGGCCTGCCATAGGAGTGACTTATAGGTTTATATGTGTGTATATATGTAGTGATATAGGTAACCTATATCACAGTAAGGGGTGCAGGCACCACCTTACCCAGGCTGCAGTAGCAGACCTGTGGTGTCATTTTGGAGGGCCTTCCAGAGGTGGCACAATACATGCGTCAGCCCCTGGCAGGCCTCTGGGGTACCTATGCCCTGGGTACATAGTATACCATATACTAGGGACTTATAAGGGCACCCCAGATTCCAATCAGAGATGTACCTAAGGTACATGGAAACCATTTTAGAGAGGAAGCAGCTAGGCTGGGGTTCTGATTAGCAGGGCCCCAGCCAGACTAAAGTCGAAAAACAGTGAAGCATCAGCAAAAAGTGGGGGTACCCATGTGAAGCAGATCCTACTCTCCTACACTGATCCCATGAGGAACAGGGTCAAGACTTATTTGCATATGGCTGGGTCCAAACTGGGGTGGTGTGGTGAGCAAAAGAATGATGGATCAAACACAGATCCTTGTGACTCGGGCGAATGTTTGCATTGTTCAGCATTCCATCCATCATTTTGTTTGCTTCTAGGGCAAGAGTTGGCACCTGTCAACCCCAAAATGGCCTACAAGAGGTACAACAATATATAACAGATGTCCTGAGCACTCAAAATAACAAAAAATATAAATGTCCAAAATTGATTCTTGTTTGTTCCGTTTTCCTTTTCGATTGTTCGACATCGCTTCCTTGCATCTGTACTTCTTACATCAGTTCAACAAAAAGCCAAAGAAGGCACAATTTTTCTTAGCCAACAAGGAGCAGCTCGTGTCAGGGAAAAGAGACAGGGTAGGTGTCGGGTGTGGCTGGGGTACTACAGAGACAAATAAAAAAAATAAAAAAGAATTTACCTGCCGCCCTCCAGGATTGCCCTCTTCTGCACATCTCCTCTCCACTGCCGGCAGGCACAGTCTCCCAGACTGCCCTGCAGCCAATCCTGGAGATGCTCTCATGCATGACTGCAGCTTCAGGATTGACCTGAGTGTCGATCGTTTACGCTCCCAGACAGTCTGGGAGCCTATGCCTGCTCTCTACAACCTGGCAATGCAGCTGGGGTTAGAGAGAGATTTACTGCTCATCACTCCCCTCTCCAGCCTGACATCACCTTGGCCCCACCCCGAGACTCAGCATAAAGAAAAATAAAACAATAAGAAAACAGGTTTCTAACCATTAACGTTTTATTTTTCACGTATTTGAGTATGATGGCGGGGGGCGAGACTCCTCCACCATAGCGGAGGAGCCACAGCTGCAGCCAACACGTGTTTCATTGTTGTGGCTCATTAGCCTCCGACTTCCTCAGGGTTTAAGCTTTCTTCCATGTGGTCACCATTTCCTCTATATCGGTAAAAGGTAAGTATTTTGCTGGTATTAGGTTCAGTAATCCGAGCCAGTCTTAAATTCATAATGCCAGAATGTTATATTTTTTTAGTATTTTGAGTACTCAGGACATCTGTTATGCAATGTGAAATGGTTGAGGTAATCTAAGCCACTGGTAATGACTTGGTACATATTCTAAACCAACATTCTTTGTCACATTATATCCTTCTTGCTCTGATTAGAACAGTCCAGCCTAAACTGCCAATCAGTATTCCCTCCAGACAGGAGTACAAGAAACCCCAGACCAAGTTCAGCTTCTTTGCACCCACCTACTGCAATGAAGCTTGATTCCTTAGCACTGTGAGCAGGTGACCCACATCTGGACATACCCATGACACTTAGGGACCTATTACAAGTCAGACGGTCCGAGGAACGCCAGACTTGTGGTGGCACAGTGTTGGCGGATCTAGCCACCCCTGCACCGGCAGTCCGACCACCTGATTACAACTTGGGCAGTCGGACTGCCCTGGGGCATGCCGGCTCTGCCATGGAACCGCCATTACCTGGTGTTGGAGTGGCAGTCAGAGGCTGCAATATGCTTGGCGGGACTGCAACAGTCCTGCCAAGCATATTACGAGTTTCCTCTCTGCCAGGGTTTTCATGGCAGTTCTGCTGCCATGAAATCCCTGGCGGAGAGGAAACAAAGGTGGCCCTACAGGGCCTCAATGTTCCTCAAACAAAAGTGTTTGCACACAGGGGGACATAACATGTGCCCTCCTGTGTGCATGCACATAGGTTCCTGCACAGCATAGAATTTTGAGTCGAACGGGTAGCATGTTGCGCTGTGTGGGGAGTACATACTTGGAAGAGTGATGCATTTGTTGTTGTGTACCGTTGTGAGGAAAGTTTTGGTGTCATGTAAGAGTGACCAGACAGGTGTTCTTATCTTAGCTTGAGATGCAGCCATCACCAATCTGATGAGGGAACAGTAGACGTGCAAGTTGCAATTTAGGAATGCTGACAGTCCTAATTTCCTCTGCAGGCCCCAAGCTTTTTTTCACTCTTTCGATGTATTTTCATTTCATATCTGATGGTTGTTAGAGCGGTTGGGGCAATGGCTCTGTAAGAACATGTGTGTCTGGGGTGAGGTGGCTTTTGGGCATCTGTGAGACATATCAAATCACCCAGACATCATCATGCAAACCAACAAAAGAAAGATTCCGGTGAGGCCTAAAATGAGGCTTACTGTATTGGATTTCAACATGTTTAACACTGTATGTCAATTTGAAAGACTAAATAAAATGCAGGTAGTTAAGCACAACATGAAAACTCTACAGTGCAGATAACCCATTTAATATATTTAAAACGACTATAATATCAAATTTAGAGCAGCTTACGAGCAACAGAATCAACACACACAAAAGAGACTGTTTTTGGACCTTAATAAGCACACAAATAACAATGTATTTATTATTTTATTTGCAATTTTATGTGGGGCTAACTTGACCCACCAGAACAGCAGCACGCTTTACAAGTTGAGTTTAGTGATCGTAAGATCATGAGTAAAGCATTGTTTATAGATAAAGTAAAGTAAAATAAACATATTGTCACAGTGAAAGAAGTTCAAGGAAAAGCAAACCTTTGAGCTCTTTCTTGAAGATTTAGAGAGAATGATTAATCTTGGTGGTGGGAGGAATGCCATTCTTGATTCTCTGAGCATTTCCTGAGAATGCTTGTTTTAGGGTTCTGACTATTTTGTAATGCAGGGGGTCTAGTACCAGAGAGTCTGCGCTTTGGACAGTGCGCGAGCCTCATGAAATAACAAGTTTGTATGTGAGGTCTGGCACATTCTCTCCAAGTAGCGTCTTGTTGACAATGCACGATAGCTTAAAGAAGTACCTAGCCGCAATAAATGCCAAGTTAGAGCTCTTTTTAAAGTTTGACGGATGGGATGATGTGTATAAACATGGCGGATATCCTGTGCACCGTACTGCATGTTCGATATCAGGCAATATTGCACTTTTGATGTCAAGGACGCTCCATCTACCATGTTTATGACAGACTGTTCAGTCTGCTAAACTCTAAATAAGGACCATGGGCCCGATGTATGGCATTTTGATGTAGGGCAGCGGAGCAAGGCACCTCGCTCTCCTGCCCTATGTCAAAGTGAAAGAGCAGGAATGCAGCACATTTAAGCAATACAGTGCATTCCCGCCCCTTTCTGCCTATGCTTTCACTATTTTGATGCCAACGCAGGCACCCTTGCACCAAAAGAGAATATCTTACCACTTCAGGCAGGATAAAGAGCCACTCCGGTTTGAAATTCCATAAAGTGTTTATTTAGGAAGACACAAAAGACACATTTCGACCTTACCCGGGGTCTTGGTCACATGACCATAGTTTGTTTCACGAGTCTTTTAAAACAGGTCACACAGGACGCGGCAGTGCATAGACTATAGAAAGAAATGCATTTGTTTTAAGAAAAAAACATTTCAGAAGTCATTCCATTCTGTTATGGTTTCACAGAATTATAATTCATGAATCTCATACATCTTTTGTAAACTTTTTCTAGGACATGGACACCATGTACACTGTTATACATTTTCTATAAAAAACACGTTTTTTTTATCATAGTGCCTAATGCATTTTTGGTGTGTTGTTATTTTTCTACACATATGCAGTTATTAAATTGTATGCACAATGTAGGTATAGAACCATATTTTCTCAATACATAGTCCAATTATTGTACAGATTGCCAAGACTCACCAATGCATTTGAGTTAATTGAGACATGGAGAAAATGTTTTTCGACATTGATGGATGATATAATGCTTCAGCAGCTAAATCTAATGATTAGTGAATCTTTACAATGAATATTGAACCTCAATGTTGGTACCCGAGTCCTACCACTATAAGTTATTCTGAAAAGGAGAGGTGATCGTTACGCAAAGCATCTCCATATTCCAGTGCTCTTAACTGAAAAGAGGTGGCTAATCTGGAATGATTAACATTTTCTTCAATGAGTACCTGTGGTAGAAAAATACAGACATATTAGCAAATCAGTTCTAATGATAATATACACCTATTGTGTATTTGTTTAAAAAGAACTTGATGTTTGTTCACCCTGCAATTGGTATCCATTCCTTTGGTGGCTACCAAACTAAGTTTCAATAAACCAGTCTATTTAAAAGTTAAAAAGAACATGACTACATATAGTTAAAAAGAACTCATGAAATCAGTGTTAGGGAGGCTCAATTAAGCTATTCATAGGTGTGAATGTACTTCCTCATCATTGTTCATCCCTCGAGGGAAAGTGGAACCTGCCTGTAGGGATATCGTGACTCTAGTCTACGCAAGGTAGAGAGGCAATCACCACGTCTTGGATGCTTGGGGACCGAGTCTAGGTCAAAGTATTTGGCTCTGGTCCAATCCCCTTGGTGTCTTTGCTGGAAATGTCCTGCAGTGCTGTAAGTATGATCATTGTTGGTAATGGCCCTCCAGTGTTCTAAAATGTGTTTTTTCACCGGATAGGTGGTTGAGCCCATATACCACTTTCCACATGGACAGACAATGGCATATACATATTTATTGGTATATATATATATATATATATATATATATATATATATATATATATATATATATGTTCACTGAAAAAACCATAGGTTTTAGGGACAGTTATAGTTAGTTGGACATTTCACTCGTTCAAAACCTGTGAAATTCCCCGTTATAGTTAGTTCAGCTAACTATAACTCGCACCCCACAATGCACTGCTGATGACGTCACATATTACATCACTCATGACATGGTCAGTGACATCACTGATGACATCACTGATGACATCACTGATTACATCACTGATGACATCATCCATGTGATAATTTCATGCATCTTCTCACACCCTAATATAACTTTTGATACACCCACTCTAAATTACAGACTGCCATTCTCAAAACCATAGACACTCCAACACCAATAACTACATACACACTCACTGATTCTTAGGTCTACACACACATCCACTCAACAATGATCATACTTACAGCACTGCAGGACATTTCCAGCAAAGACACCAAGGGGATTGGACCAGAGCCAAATACTTTGACCTAGACTCGGTCAATATGGTACTATACCTACATTGTGCATACAATTTAATAACTGCATATGTGTAGAAAAATAACAACACACCAAAAATGCATTAGGCACTATGATAAAAAAAAACGTGTTTTTATAGAAAATGTATAACAGTGTACATGGTGTCCATGTCCTAGAAAAAAGTTTACAAAAGATGTATGAGATTCATGAATTATAATTCTGTGAAACCATAACAGAATGGAATGACTTCTGAAATGTTTTTTTCTTAAAACAAATGCATTTCTTTCTGGTGGGCTAGTTGGACCCCAGGGACCCTCAGGATTCAAGGGGACTTAATCCCCCAACTTAAAACACGGCACAGGGTGTGTTTGTACACATGTCACCTCAGGCCCCGCCCCCTCCCTTCACCACTGTGCAAATACGCCCCGTGGCGCGTTTTAATGTGGTTGATTAGGTCACCTTGAATCCTGAGGGTCCCTGGGGCCCAACTAGCCCACCAGGTACTTCCAGTAAGCGCCACAGCCCTGCGCTGCAGAGAGGTGGTCCGAGGCCACGCCCCTTTTTACACCTCTCTGCAACGCAGCTCTGTGGCGCTTACTGGAGGTACCTGGTGGGCTAGTTGGACCCCAGGGACCCTCAGGATTCCAGGGGACTTAATCCCCCAACTTAAAACACGCCACAGGGCATGTTTGCACACATGTCACCTCAGGCCCCGCCCCCTCCCTTCACCACTGTGCAAACGTGCCCCGTGGCGCGATTTAAGCTTAAGCTTAAGCTTTAAGCTGAGGCCCCGCTCTGTAAGTTGGCCTGAACATCACTGGATCTGCTCCTGTAGCTGTTGTTTGTTCTGAGGTATCGGATTGGTTCAGGTCCGCCTCTAAAGCCAAACTACACCAGGGCGGCTGCATCGCAGTTCGTGACTGCACGTAGGGTCAGGTACATTGTTACCGCGGCCCCTGCCCGGTTGACATTTGGACGGCAAGGTTAGAGCGTTATGGGGACCCGAGGAAGCCTGTGGACCTTGGACTCACCCCTATCAACAACTGAAACCCTCCTTTTGCTTGATATTTCAGCGCTCATTGAGCACGGACTTCGCCTTTGGTACTTACCAGCAAGATGCATTCTGGGGTTGCAGTCTTCAGACATCAGACTGCAGCTGTGAGCAATCTGCAAGGAGGAGCCAGCTGACTTCCCCACCCAGGGGAGGATCTTAGCAGTACAAGAGGAGGGTGCCAGTGATTTCCAAGTGAGAAGGGCGTCTGATGAAGGCACACTACGCCGAAATGCATTATGCCCTGATGGTCCATTAAAGAGCTTCTTAAGGATTCCCCTGTGTGGCCTCTGCTTCTTCTGTCTGGAGGAGGTTTGTGTGGACATTTTACGCGTCAGCCAGAGACGCGTTTCAGAGGCCCCGCTCTGTAAGTTGGCCTGAACATCACTGGATCTGCTCCTGTAGCTGTTGTTTGTTCCGAGGTATCGGATTGGTTCAGGTCCGCCTCTAAAGCCAAACTACACCAGGGCGGCTGCATCGCAGTTCGTGACTGCACGTAGGGTCAGGTACATTGTTACCGCGGCCCCTGCCCGGTTGACATTTGGACGGCAAGGTTAGAGCGTTATGGGGACCCGAGGAAGCCTGTGGACCCTGGACTCACCCCTATCAACAACTGAAACCCTCCTTTTGCTTGATATTTCAGCGCTCATTGAGCACGGACTTCGCCTTTGGTACTTACCAGCAAGATGCATTCTGGGGGTTGCAGTCTTCAGACATCAGACTGCAGCTGTGAGCAATCTGCAAGGAGGAGCCAGCTGACTTCCCCACCCAGGGGGAGGATCTTAGCAGTACAAGAGGAGGGTGCCGGTGATTTCCAAGTGAGAAGGGCGTCTGATGAAGGCACACTACGCCGAAATGCATTATGCCCTGATGGTCCATTAAAGAGCTTCTTAAGGATTCCCCTGTGTGGCCTCTGCTTCTTCTGTCTGGAGGAGGTTTGTGTGGACATTTTACGCGTCAGCCAGAGACGCGTTTCAGAGGCCCCGCTCTGTAAGTTGGCCTGAACATCACTGGATCTGCTCCTGTAGCTGTTGTTTGTTCCGAGGTATCGGATTGGTTCAGGTCCGCCTCTAAAGCCAAACTACACCAGGGCGGCTGCATCGCAGTTCGTGACTGCACGTAGGGTCAGGTACATTGTTACCGCGGCCCCTGCCCGGTTGACATTTGGACGGCAAGGTTAGAGCGTTATGGGGACCCGAGGAAGCCTGTGGACCCTGGACTCACCCCTATCAACAACTGAAACCCTCCTTTTGCTTGATATTTCAGCGCTCATTGAGCACGGACTTCGCCTTTGGTACTTACCAGCAAGATGCATTCTGGGGGTTGCAGTCTTCAGACATCAGACTGCAGCTGTGAGCAATCTGCAAGGAGGAGCCAGCTGACTTCCCACCCAGGGGGAGGATCTTAGCAGTACAAGAGGAGGGTGCCGGTGATTTCCAAGTGAGAAGGGCGTCTGATGAAGGCACACTACGCCGAAATGCATTATGCCCTGATGGTCCATTAAAGAGCTTCTTAAGGATTCCCCTGTGTGGCCTCTGCTTCTTCTGTCTGGAGGAGGTTTGTGTGGACATTTTACGCGTCAGCCAGAGACGCGTTTCAGAGGCCCCGCTCTGTAAGTTGGCCTGAACATCACTGGATCTGCTTCTGTAGCTGTTGTTTGTTCCGAGGTATCGGATTGGTTCAGGTCCGCCTCTAAAGCCAAACTACACCAGGGCGGCTGCATCGCAGTTCGTGACTGCACGTAGGGTCAGGTACATTGTTACCGCGGCCCCTGCCCGGTTGACATTTGGACGGCAAGGTTAGAGCGTTATGGGGACCCGAGGAAGCCTGTGGACCCTGGACTCACCCCTATCAACAACTGAAACCCTCCTTTTGCTTGATATTTCAGCGCTCATTGAGCACGGACTTCGCCTTTGGTACTTACCAGCAAGATGCATTCTGGGGGTTGCAGTCTTCAGACATCAGACTGCAGCTGTGAGCAATCTGCAAGGAGGAGCCAGCTGACTTCCCCACCCAGGGGGAGGATCTTAGCAGTACAAGAGGAGGGTGCCGGTGATTTCCAAGTGAGAAGGGCGTCTGATGAAGGCACACTACGCCGAAATGCATTATGCCCTGATGGTCCATTAAAGAGCTTCTTAAGGATTCCCCTGTGTGGCCTCTGCTTCTTCTGTCTGGAGGAGGTTTGTGTGGATATATATATATATATTCACTGAAAAAACCATAGGTTTTAGGGACAGTTTTAGTTACTTGGACATTGCACTCGTACAAAACCCGTGAAATTCCCCCGTTATAGTTAGTTCAGCTAACTATAACTCGCGCCCCCGCAATGCACTGCTGATGACGTCACATATTACATCACTCATGACATGGTCAGTGACATCACTGATGACATCACTGATGACATCTCAAATGACATCACTGATGACATCATCCAGTGACTGTGTGTTTCTGTAAAGTTTAAATATTTTTAATATATATAGGAAAAGACGTATTGAAGAATGAGTGGGTGTGTAAGTGTCTGTATGGATGATTTAGTAGGTGCGTGACTGACTCTATAAGTGAGTGATTTAACGTATCTTACTGAATGCATGGGTTAGTGACTAAACTGGGTGAATGTCTGTATCCGTCTGTCTGTTGCTGTGTAAGTGGCTGCATGTGTTTGTGAATAGCTAAATGAGTGTCTATATGAGTTATTGAATGCTTGTCTGAGTATCTGTATGGGTGCCTGAGTGTTTGTGTGGGAGGGGTGTGTGCAACTCTGTGCATAGATGTGTGAGTGGGTGATTCACTGGGTGGATGGTTTCAAGAGTGCATCTGTGATAGACTGTATGGGTGGGTAAGTGTGTGTAAGAGTGTGTTAGTGAGTGAATGTATGTCCCAGTGGTACATGTGTGAGTAACTACATATGTGAAAGGCAGTATATATGTGTGTTGGAGTATATAAATAGCTATAAGCGAGAGTGAGTGATTGTGATAGTGGCTGTATGGATGAGTGTGTGCTTGTATCTGTGATTGTATAAGAGCGTAACAATGTGCTACTATTTGTATGAGTAAGTGAGCTGGTGTGTGTATAACTGTATAGGTGAGTAAATGGCAGTGTGTTTAATTATTTGCATGACTGACTAGGTGTGTGAGTATCTCTATGGATGAGTGGCGTTGTTTGAGTGTCTATATTAGGCCTGGGCGGTAAATTCCGTTCCGCTCGCGGAATTTGCGGAATTTGGGTAATTTCGCGTTCCGCGGAGAACGCGGAATTACCAAAAATTCCACGATCCGCGGCTTCGCGGAATTTTTTGCTTGTTTGCGCTTTCAAAATGTGTGTTCGCGAGATATTTCTCCCCGAGCACGCAAACAGCGTTCGCGAACAGGAAAAAAGCATCGCGAACGGGCAGAACAAGCAATTCCGCGTGTTCGCGGAACTTTTGCGTGCTTGCGGAGATTTTTTACCGTTTCGCGGAGCTTTGCGTAACGCGACTACGCAAATTCCGCCCACCCCTAGTCTATATAGGAGTAAGAGTGCATATGATAGTCCTGTACTGAGTGACCGTAAGTATGAGTGACTGTACGGGTGAGTGAGTGGATGTGTGTGTGTAGACCTAAGAATCAGTGAGTGGGTATGTAGTTATTGGTGTTGGAGTGTCTATGGTTTTGCGAATGGCAGTCTGTAATTTAGAGTGGGTGTATCAAAGGTTATATTAGGGTGTGAGGAGGTGCATCAGATTATCACGTGGATGATGTCATCAGTGATGTCATTTGAGATGTCATCAGTGATGTCATCAGTGATGTCACTGACCATGTCATGAGTGATGTAATATGTGACGTCATCAGCAGTGCATTGCGGGCGCGAGTTATAGTTAGCTGAACTAACTATAACGGGGAATTTCACGGGTTTTGTACGAGTGCAATGTCCAAGTAACTAAAACTGTCCCTAAAACCTATGGTTTTTTCAGTGAATTTCAAAGGTTTTTTAAATGCTAATTTGTAACTATAACGTGTCTGAAACCTATGGTTTTTTCAGTGAATTTCAAAGGTTTTTTAAATGCTAATTTGTAACTATAACGTGTCTGAAACCTATGGTTTTTTCAGTGAATTTCAAAGGTTTTTTAAATGCTAATTTCTAACTATAACGTGCCTGAAACCTACGGTTTTTTCAGTGAATTTCAAAGGTTTTGTAAATGACAATTTTTAAATGTATTAATTGTTATATTAATTTTTTTCATACTGATTTACTACATTTTTAGAAACAATTTTTTTTACATATTTTATTTTTTAAATTACATTGTAATTACATTATACATTACATTACAAAAAATACTTTCTCAGAATGAATTACTTTAGTTTAAATACTTTGCAGATAGGCAATAGACTTTTAAGTACAGTAGTTACTGTTGTTGCAATGGGCAACACATTTTCAAACACAATGCAACATTCAGCTCAATGTGAATTTCTAGTTAAATGCAATTAGTTACTTTATGGATTACTTTTGTAACCACAGGACTGGATCCTAGATTCAGTCCTGGTACATCTCCTGTAAACAGTTGAGTAAAAGCGTTTTGGTTACAGTCGTGATTTTTAAGGAATATTATTGTATTTTAAAAGTTGACACTTAGAAACTTTTTCTCATAGAATCACCAATGTTATCCTATGGAAGGAAATTCACTTAGCAGGTAAAAACTGTTATCGTTACTTTTTCTTACTCAGTGTTGGATCCTGGATCCAGCACTGGTGCATCTCCTGTAAACAGTTGAAAAAATGCGTTTAAGTCATACAGGCGATTTTTAAGGAATATTTGTAGTTTGTGAAAATCAACACTTTGAAACTTTTTGCTGAAAACCAGTCAATCTTAGCCTATGAAGGAAATTCAAGTTACCGGTAAGTACGGTTAAAATTACTTTTGAGGATCAGTACTGGGCTGAAAGATGCAGCACTGAGGTCTCTCCTGATAACAGGTGAGTAAATCGGAATTCGTATTTCGGCTGATTTTAGAGGAATATTTTAAAGTTCCAAAACTCCACACTTAGAAGAATTTCCAAGTGAAACCAGTCAATGTTAGCCTATGGAAGGAAATTCAAGTTACTGGTAAGTACGGTTAAAATTACTTTTCAGGACCAGTACTGGGCTGAAAGATGCAGCACTGAGGTCTCTCCTGATAACAGGTGAGTAAATCAGAATTTGGATTTTGGCTGATTTTAGAGGAATATTTGTATGTTTCAAAAATCAACACTTAGAAACTTTTTCAGCAAAAAGCAGGCAATGATATCCTATGGAAGGAAATTCAAGTTACTGGTAAGTACGGTTAAAATTACTTTTGAGGATCAGTACTGGGCTGAAAGATGCAGCACTGAGGTCTCTCCTGATAACAGGTGAGTAAATCGGAATTCGTATTTCGGCTGATTTTAGAGGAATATTTTAAAGTTCCAAAACTCCACACTTAGAAGAATTTCCAAGTGAAACCAGTCAATGTTAGCCTATGAAGGAAATTCAAGTTACCGGTAAGTACGGTTAAAATTACTTTTCAGGATCAGTACTGGGCTGAAAGATGCAGCACTGAGGTCTCTCCTGATAACAGGTGAGTAAATCGGAATTCGTATTTCGGCTGATTTTAGAGGAATATTTTAAAGTTCCAAAACTCCACACTTAGAAGAATTTCCAAATGAAACCAGTCAATGTTAGCCTATGAAGGAAATTCAAGTTACCGGTAAGTACGGTTAAAATTACTTTTCAGGACCAGTACTGGGCTGAAAGATGCAGCACTGAGGTCTCTCCTGATAACAGGTGAGTAAATCGGAATTCGTATTTCGGCTGATTTTAGAGGAATATTTTAAAGTTCCAAAACTCCACACTTAGAAGAATTTCCAAGTGAAACCAGTCAATGTTAGCCTATGGAAGGAAATTCAAGTTACTGGTAAGTACGGTTAAAATTACTTTTCAGGACCAGTACTGGGCTGAAAGATACAGCACTGAGGTCTCTCCTTATAACAGGTGAGTAAATCGGAATTCGTATTTCGGCTAATTTTAGAGGAATATTTGCACAATGGTGAAGGGAGGGGCGGGGCCTGAGGTTACATCTGTGCAAACGCGCCCCGTGGCGCGTTTTAAGTTGGGGGATTAAGTCCCCTTGAATCCTGAGGGTCCCTAGGGGCCAACTAGCCCACCAGGAACCTCCAATATGCGCCAGGGGCTGCGTTGCAGAGACGTGTGAGAGGCCACACCCCTTTACACCTCTCTGCAACGCAGCTCTGTGGCGCTTTCTGGATGTACCTGTTGGGCTAGTTGGCCCTCAGGGACCCTCAGGATTGAAGGGGATTTAATTCCCCATCTTAAAACGCGCCACGGGGCCTGTTTGCACACATGTCACCTGAAGCCCCGCCCCTCCCTTCACCACTGTGCAAACGCGCCCCGTGGCGCGTTTTAAGTTGGGGGATTAAGTCCCCTTGAATCCTGAGGGTCCCCGGAGTCCAACTAGCCCACTATATACCTCCAAAAAGCGCCACAGAGCTGCGTTGCAGAGAGGTGTAAAAGGGGCATGGCCTCTGTACACCTCTCTGCAAGGCAGCCCCTGGTGCATACTGGAGGTTCCTGGTGGGCTAGTTGGCCCCAGGGACCCCCAGTATTCAAGGGGATTCGTTCCCCCTCTGCAAACGCGCCAGGGGCGCGTTTGCAGAGTGGTGAAGGAAGGGGCGGGGCCTGCGGGCCCGATCGTTTTTTTTGTTTTTTTTTTGTCCCCTGAAGGGGGGCTGTGTGGCCCCCTTCCTTTTTCTGTTTTTGGGCCCTGGGGACCCCATCCCCCAGGGCCTTACCCCTTTTTTAAATTTCAAAATAAAAAAAAAACAGGAAGGGGGCCGCGTGGCCCCCCTTCCCCGGGCCTGTATTGGCCCCGGGGACCCCATCTCCCGGGGCATGGCCTCTATTTTTATTTTTAATATTTTGAGGGGGCTGCGTGGCCCCCTCCTCTGGCCATTTTAAGGCCCGGGGACCCCATCCCCGGGCCGGCCATACCCTTTTTTTATTTTTTATTATTTTTGAAAACTTTGGGGAGGGGGCCGCGTGGCCCCCTCCGGGCCACTACTTGCCCCGGGGACCCCATCCCCCGGGGCCTGGCCTCTCGTTGGGGACTGTGGGGGGTCCCCAAACCCCCACAGTCCCGCCGGCTCCCCACGTCCCTTGGGAGCCGGCATTGCTGTTCCACATGGGGAGCAGCTGACATGCTGCTCCCCATGTGGAAAAGCAATCGGCTTTGGATATTGGAAGAGAGCAGGTTTCCTGCTCTCTCTTCCAATATCCAAAGCAAGTTTGCAATGACAGGACGGGAGCCGCGAGGCTCCGTCCTGTCATTGCAAACAGCAGTGTCCCGGGGTTAGGCACCCCGGGACACTGCAGGAGCCGGCCCTGGGGGGTGGCGGTCCCCAGGGCCATCAAGGGCTCCAGGAGGGGGCCGCGCGGCCCCCTCCCATCGTGTGCACAGCCCGGGGAGGTGGCGGTCCCGGGGCGTGTGGGGGCTGGACCCCCCACACAGGTTTTCATTTAAAAAAAGAAGCCCGGGGAGGTGGTGGTCCCCGGGGCTGCGGGAGGGCTCAGAGCCCTCCCGCAACCATTATGCATAAAGCCCCGGGGGTGGTGGTCCCCGGGGCTTGGGGGCCCTTAGAGGCCCCCACACATAAAATTAACCCCCCCAGCATGCCCCCGGGACTTGGCCCACCCGGGGGCCAGTGCTATCGAGCGCGGGAGAGCGCGCTTCGATTTTTTTTCTCGGCAGGATTCGCGCACCCTGAGCGCATCCTGCCGATTTTTTTTTTAAATGCTTTTTTGCCCAGGGGGTCCTTGTGGGACCCCCTGAGCAGGCCTAGGGGGTTAGGGGTTTCTACCCTGCCCCCTTTGTGCGTTTTGCGCACTTGTTTCTTTTTTTCTCGGCGGGATACGCGCACCCTAAGCGCATCCCGCCAATTTAAAAAAAAAAATCTTTTTTGCCCAGGGGTCCTTGTGGGACCCCTGAGCAGGCCTAGGGGGTCAGGGTGTTTCTACCCTGCCCCTTTTTGCGCTTTGCGCACTTGTTTCTGTCCCTCGGTTCTACCGAGGGACAAAATGGCTGCCGACACTTCTTGATTTGGAGTGTTGACAGCCAATTAGCATGCAGCTCGTGATCGGGAGGGTACGCGGATCCGACGCGCCCATAGATATATATGTGATTTTAATTGTGAATTTCTCAGGAATTACTAAACGGATTTACACCATTTTAGCAAAAGGCACCAGTCTGAACCAAGGGCTACCTCTTTGCCAAATTTGGGGTAATTCCGTTCAGCAGTTCGGGCTGTAGCTGCGACTAAAGGTTCCTATGGAAAAATGAATGGGGAAAACGCGTTTTGGGACCCCCTTTTTCTCGGCCCCGCTTGACGTATCACCCGAGACTTTCAGGGTAGGAGCGGACCGGAGCGCCCCAACAAGTTGGAAGCTTTCGCGAAGATTCGTCAACCGACGCCAACGTTATTGCAAATAGAATGTCGCGGATTTCCTATGGATAATAGGTTGTAACTATAACTATCTACTGGCGACCGCCAGTAGATAATATATATGTTATATATGTATATATGTATATATATATATTATATATATATGTATATATATATATTATCTACTGGCGGTCGCCAGTAGATAGTTATAGTTAGGACCTATTATCCATAGGAAATCCGCGACATTCTATTTGAAATAACTCTTGCGCCGGTTGACGAATCTTCGCGAAAGCTTCCAACTTGTTGAGGCGCTCCGCTCCTACCCTGAAAGTCTCGGGTTGATTCGTCAGGCGGGGCCGAAAAAGGGGGTCCCAAAACGCGTTTTCCCCATTCATTTTTCCATAGAAACTTTAGTCGCAGCTACAGCCCGAACTGCTGAACGGAATTACACCAAATTTGGCAGAGAGGTAGCCCTTGGTTCAGTGTCGTGCCTTTTGCTTAAATGGTGTAAATCCGTTCAGTAGTTCCTGAGAAAATCAAAAGTAAAGTCACATATATATCTATGGGCGAGTAGGGTCTGCGTATCCTGAGCGCACCCTGCGCGCACCGTCCCGATCACAAGCTGCATGCTAATTGGCTGTCAAGTGGCTGTCAACACTCCAAATCAGGAAGTGTTGGCAGCCATTTTGTCCCTCAGTAGAACCGAGGGACAGAAACAAGTGCGCAAAGCGCAAATGGGGGCAGGGTAGAAACACCCTGACCCCTAGGTCTGCTCAGGGGTCCCACAAGGACCCCTGGGCAGAAAAGCATTTTTTAAAACGGCAGAATGCGCTTAGGGTGCGCGGATCCCGCCGATTAAAAAAAAAAGCACAAGAAACAAGTGCGCAAAACGCACAAAGGGGCAGGGTAGAAACACCTTGACCCCCTAGGTCTGCTCAGGGGTCCCACAAGGACCCCTGGGCAGAAAAAAACAAAAAAAGACCGGCATTGTGCCGAGGCCCCGCCCCCTCCCTGCAGCAGGCTGCAAACGCGCCCCTGGCGCGTTTTAAGAAGGGAAGTAATTCCCTTGAATACTGGGGGTCCCTGGGGGCCAACTAGCCCACCAGGAACCTCCGGTATGCGCCAGGGGGCTGCGTTGCAGAGAGGTGTACAGAGGCCACGCCCCTTTTTACACCTCTCTGCAACGCAGCTCTGTGGTGCTTTTTGGAGGTACATGGTGGGCTAGTTGGACTCCAGGGACCCTCAGTATTCAAGGGGACTTAATCCCCCAACTTAAAACGCACCACGGGGCATGTTTGCACAGTGGTGAAGGGAGGGGGCGGGGCTTCAGGTGACATGTGTGCAAACAGGCCCCGTGGCGCATTTTAAGATGGGGAATGAAATCCCCTTCAATCCTGAGGGTCCCTGGGGCGAACTAGCCCACCAGGTACGTCCAGAAAGTGCCACAGAGCTGCGTTGCAGAGAGGTGCAAAAGGGGCGTGGCCTCTGAACACCTCTCTGCAACGCAGCTCCTGGCGCATACTGGAGGTACAGGGTGGGCTAGTTGGACCCCAGGGACCCTCATGATTCAAGGGGACTTAATCCCCCAACTTAAAACGCACCACGGGGCGCGTTTGCACAGATGTCACCTCAGGCCCCGCCCCTCCCTTCACCATTGTGCAAATATTCCTCTAAAATCAGCCGAACTACGAATTCCGATTTACTCACCTGTTATCAGGAGAGACCTCAGTGCTGCATCTTTCAGCCCAGTACTGATCCTGAAAAGTAATTTTAACCGTACTTACCAGTAACTTGAATTTCCTTCCATAGGATATCATTGACTGGTTTCACTTGGAAATTCTTCTAAGTGTGGAGTTTTGGAACTTTATAATATTCCTCTAAAATCAGCCGAAATACGAATTCCGATTTACTCACCTGTTATCAGGAGAGACCTCAGTGCTGCATCTTTCAGCCCAGTACTGATCCTGAAAAGTAATTTTAACCGTACTTACCAGTAACTTGAATTTCCTTCCATAGGATATCATTGCCTGCTTTTTGCTGAAAAAGTTTCTAAGTGTCGATTTTTGAAACATACAAATATTCCTCTAAAATCAGCCAAAATACGAATTCCGATTTACTCACCTGTTATCAGGAGAGACCTCAGTGCTGCATCTTTCAGCCCAGTACTGATCCTGAAAAGTAATTTTAACCGTACTTACCAGTAACTTATATTTCCTTCCATAGGAATCCATTGTCTGGTTTTCAGCAGAAAAGTTTCAAAGTGTTGATTTTCACAAACTACAAATATTCCTTAAAAATCGCCTGTATGACTTAAACGCATTCTTTCAACTGTTTACAGGAGATGCACCAGTGCTGGATCCAGGATCCACCACTGAGTAAGAAAAAGTAACGATAACACTACTTACCTGCTAAGTGAATTTCCTCCCATAGGATAACATTGGTGATTCTATGTGAAAAAGTTTCTAAGTGTCAACTTTTAAAATACAATAATATTTCTTAAAAATCACTACTGTAACCAAAATGCTTTTACTCAACTGTTTACAGGAGATGTCCCAGGACTGAATCTAGGATCCAGTCCTGTGGTTAGAAAAGTAATCCATAAAGTAACTAATTGCATTTAGCTAGAAATTCACATTGAGCTCAATGTTGCATTGTGTTTGAAATTGTGTTGCCCATTGCAACAACTGTAACTACTGTACTTAAAAGTCTATTGCCTATTTGCAAAGTATTTAAACTAAAGTAATTCATTCTGAGAAAGTATATTTTGTAATGTAATGTATAATGTAATTACAATGTAATTTAAAAAATAAAATATCTAAAAATAAATAGTTTAAGAAAATGTAGTAAATCAGTATCAAAAAAATAAATATAACAATTAATACATTTAAAAATTGTCATTTACAAAACCTTTGAAATTCACTGAAAAAAACCATAGGTTTCCGACTTGTTATAGTTAGGAATTAGCATTTTAAAAACCTTTGAAATTCACTGAAAAAACCATAGGTTTCAGGCCTGTTATAGTTAGGGTTTAGCATTTAAAAAACCTTTGAAATTCACTGAAAAAACCATAGGTTTTAGGGAAAGTTATAGTTAGTTGGACATTGCACTCGTACAAAACCCGTGAAATTCCCCCGTTATAGTTAGTTCAGCTAACTATAACTCGCGCCCGCAATGCACTGCTGATGACGTCACATATTACATCACTCATGACATGGTCAGTGACATCACTGATGACATCACTGATGACATCTCAAATGACATCACTGATGACATCATCCATGTGAGAATTTAATGCATCTTCTCACACCCTAATATAACTTTTGATACACCCACTCTAAATTACAGACTGCCATTCTCAAAACCATACACACTCCAATACCAATAAGTACATACCCACTCACTGATTCTTAGGTCTACACACACACATCTACTCACTCACCCGTACAGTCACTCATACTTACAGTCACTCAGTACAGGACTATCATATGCACTCATACACCTATATAAACACTCACACAACGCAACTCATCCATAGAGGTACTCACACACCTAGTCAGTCATGCACATAATTAATCACACTCCAATTTACTCACCTATACAGTTATACACACCAGCTCACTTATTCATAAAAATACTAGCACATTCTTACGCTCCTATGCAATCACTGATGCAAGCACACACTCATCCATATAGCCACTCTCACAATCACACACTCTCACTTATAGCCATTTATATACTCCAACACACATATATACTGCCTTTCACATATGTAGTTACTCACACATGTACCACTGAGATATACATTCAATCACTAACACACCCATACACACACTCACCCACCCATACAGTCCATCACAGACGCACTCTTGAAACCATGCACCCAGTGAATCACCCACTCACACATCTATGCACAGAGTCACACACACCCCACCCACACAAACACTGAGGCACCCATATAGATACTCAGAGAACCAATCCATAACCCATATAGACACTTATTTAGCTAGTCAGAAACCCATGCAGCTGCTTACACAACAACAGACAGACGGATACAGACATTCACACAGTTTAGTCACTCACCCATGCATCCAGTAAGATACGTTTAATCACTCACTTATAGACTCAGTCACGCACCTACTAAATCATCCATTCAGACGCTTATACACCCACTCATTCTTCAATACGCCTTTCCCTATATATATTAAACATATTTAAACATTACAGAAACACACAGTCACTGGATGATGTCAGTGATGTCATCAGTGATGTCACTGACCATGTCATGAGTGATGTAATATGTGACGTCATCAGCAGTGCATTGCGGGGCGCGAGTTATAGTTAGCTGAACTAACTATAACGGGGGAATTTCACGGGTTTTGTACGAGTGCAATGTCCAACTAACTATAACTTTCCCTAAAACCTATGGTTTTTCAGTGAATATATATATATATACGCCGAGGTGTTTTGAAGAATGAGTGGGTGTATGAGTGTCTGAATGGATGATTTAGTGGGTGCGGGACCTACTGTGTAAGTGAGTGATTAAAGTGTCTTAGTGAATGCATGGGTGAATGACTAATCTATGTGACTGTCTGTATCAGTCTGTCAGTTGGTGTGTAAGTGACTGCATGGGTTGGTGAGTTGCTACATGAATGTCTATATGGGTTAATGATTGGTTGTCTGAGTACATGTATGGGTGCCTGAGAGTCTGAGTGGGTGGGTGGGGGGTGTGACTCCCTGCATGGATGTGTGAGTGGGTGATTCACTGGGTGTATGGGTTCATGAGTGCATCTGCGAGGGCTTTATGGGTAAGTGGGTGTGTATATGGCTATGTTGGTGAGTGAATGGATTTTTCAGTGGTATATGTGTGAGTAACTATATATGTGAAAGGCAGTATATGTGAGTGTTGGAGTTTATAAGTAACTATATGTGAGAGCGAGTGATTGTGAGAGTGGCTGTATGTATGAGTGTGCTTGTGTCAGTGATTGTATAAGAGAAAAAGTATGTGTTAGTACCTGTATGAATAAGTGTGGTATTGTGTGTATAACTATATAGGTGAGTAAATGGCAGCTTGACTGATTCTTTGGGTGATTGACTAGGTGTGTGAGTAACTCTATGGGTGAGTGGTGGTGTGTGAGTGTCTTATGGGTATATGAGTGCATATATCAGTGGCTGTATTGATGAGTGACTGCGTGTATGAGTAACTGTATGGGTGAGTGAGTGGATGTGTGTATATACTAACTGGTATTGGTGTGTCTATGGTTTCGAGAATGGTAGTCTGTATTTCAGAGTGGATGTATGAAAGGTTATATTAGGGTGTGAGGAGGTGCATCAGATATTAGGTGGATGATGTCATCAGTGATGTCATTTGAGATGTCATGAGTGATGTCACTGACCATGTCATGAGTGATAATGTGTGACATCATCAGCAGTGCAATGCGGGGGCGTGAGTTATAGTTAGCAACTATAACGGCTGATTTTCTCTGGTTTTGTACGAGTAAAATGCAAGCCTAACTATAACGTCCCTGAAACCTGTTATTTTTTTCAGTGAATATCTAAGGTTTATCAAATGCTAATTCCTAACTGTAACGTCCCTGAAACCTGTGTTTTTTTCAGTGAATTTCGAAGGTTTTTTAAATGCTAATTTGTAACTATGCCTACATAGGTAGGACATATGCAGAAAGAGGAAGAAAGGCACAGAAAGAAGCAAGAGAAGTGCAGAGAGATGCAAGAGAGGTGCAGAAAGACAAAGAAAGGTACAGAAATTAGCAGGAGAAATGCAGAAAGAGTCAACAGAAATCCAGAAAGTGGAAGAAAGGTGCTGAAAGTTGCAAGAGAAGTATAGAAAGAATCAACAGAGGTACAGAAAGAGGCCTACTTCGACTGTACCTTTCCACAGACTCATACAAAGTAGCCTAATCACTAATCCTTCTCCCAAGATGTCTCAAACCTCACTTTTCTCTTGAAGGCTCACTATTCATCGACAGCTCAGAATGTTAGGCCTACCAAGTTTGTGAAGGTATGCATGCGTGTGTCTGTGCTTTTACCTAGTAACATAAAAATAAACGTACAAATACTTGAATACCTGTGTTTCAAACAGCATACTCTGTAAATTTGTGTACAAGGTGTATGTATTTCTTTCAGCTCATAATACAAGGCACATGGGTATTCAATAGTATATTTGAGGGGCTCTATAACACCTATATACATATGACATGTCTGCCTGTGCAACCAAATGACAGAGCAGAACTGAGAAGATTTAACCACCTATAGGAGAAGCTACCCACTTTTTAAGCTACCATGTTGAGATGCATAACACATGTGAGAATACATGTACAAGTAGACATATACCTCAGTCACGAGAGCACGCAGACATTTAAAATTGACAGCTTGCACTTCCCATTTCAGTACAGAAAGAGGCAGGAGAAGTACAGAAAAAGGCAAGAGAAGTGCAGAAAGAAGCAACAGATGCTCAAGGAGGCAAGAGAAGTGCAGCAAGAGAGGTGCACAAAGAAGCAAAAAAGATGCAGAAAGAAGCAACAGAGGTGCAGAAAGAGGCCAGAAGGGTACAGAAAGAGGTTAGAGAAGTGCAGAAAGAAGCAACAGAAATGTAGAAAGAGGTAAAAGAAGTGTAGAATGAAGCAACAGAAATGCAGAAAGAGGCAAGAGAAGTGCAGAAAGAAACAAGAGAGGTGCATAAACAGGCAAGAGAGGTACAGAAAGAGGGAACAATGGTATAGAAAAAGGCAAGAGAGGTGCAGAAAGAGGGAAGAGGGTTGCTGAAAGAAGCAGAAGAGGTGCAGAAAGAAGCAAGAGAAGTGCAGAAAGAACCAACAGAGGTGCAGAAAGAGACAAGAGAGGTACAGAAACAGGCAATAGAAGTGCAGAAACAGGCAAGACAAGTGCTGAAACAAGCAAGAAAAGTGCTGAAAGAACCATCAGAGGTACAGAAAATAGCAAGAGAAGTGATGAAAGAGACAACAGTGTTGCAGAAAGAAACAAGAGAGGTGGAGAAAAAAGCAAGAGAAGTGCAGAAAGAGGATAGTGAGGTGCAGAAAGAGGCAAGAGAGGTGCAGAAAGAGGCAAGTGAGGTGCAGAAACAGGCAAAAGGAGTGCAGAAAGAGGCAATAGAAGTGCAGAAAGAAGCAACAGAGGTGCAGAAGGAGGCAAGAGAACTGCAGAAAGAGGCAAGAGAGTTGCAGAAACAGGCAAGAGAGGTGCAGAAAGAGGAAAGAGGGGTGCAGAAAGAGGCAAGAGGGGTGCAGAAAGAAGCAGAAGAGGTGCAGAAAGAAGCAAGAGAAGTGCAGAAAGAGCCAACAGATGTGCAGAAAGAGGCAAAAGGGGTGCAGAAAAAGGCAAGAGAAGTGCTGAACGAAGCAACAGAGGCGCAGAAAGAGGCAAGAGAAGAGAAGAAAGAAGCAACAGAGGTGCAGAAAGAGGCAAGAGAAGTGCAGAAAGAGGCAGGAGAGGTGCTGAAAGAGGCAGGAGAGGTGCTGAAAGAGGCAAGAGAGGTGCAGAAAGAGAGAACAGGGGCTCAGAAAGAGGCAAGAGAAGTGCAGAAAGAATCAACAGAGGTGCAGAAAGAGGCAAGAGGAGTGCAGAAAGAGGAAAGAGAAGTGTAGAAAGAAGCAAAAGAGGTTCAGAAAGAGGCAAGAAAACTGCAGAAATAGGCAGGTGAGGTACAGAAAGAGGCAAGAGAGGAACAGAAAGAGGGAAGAGGGGTGCAGAAAGAGCAAGAGGGGTGCAGAAAGAAGCAAGAGAGGTGCAGAAGAAGCAAGGGGGTGCAGAAAGAAGAATGTGAGGTGCAAAAGAGGCAAGAGAGATACAGAAAGAGGCAAGAGAGGTGCAGAAACAGGCAAGAGAAGTGCAGAAAGAAGCAAGAGAATTGCTGTAAGAAGCAACAGAGGTGCAGAAAGAAGCAAAAGAAGTGATGAAAGAGACAAGAGTGTTGCAGAAAGAAACAAGTGAGGTGCAGAAAGAGGCAAGAGAGGTGCAGGAAGAGGCAAGAGAAGTGCAGAAAGAGGCAAGTGAGGTGCAGAAACAGGCAAGAGGGGTGCAGAAAGAGGCAAGAGAAGTGCAGAAAGAAGCAAGAGAGGTGCATAAGGAGGCAAGAGAACTGGAGAAAGAGACAAGAGAGTTGCAGAAACAGGCAAGAGGGGTGCAGCAAGAGGGAAGAGGGGTGCAGGAAGAGGCAAGAGGGGTGCAGAAAGTAGCAGGAGAGGTGCAAAAAGAAGCAAGAGATGTGCAGAAAGAACCAACAGATGTGCAGAAAGCGGCAAAAGGAATGTAGAAAGAGGCAAGAGAAGTGCTGAAAGAAGCAACAGAGGTGCAGAAAGAGGCAAGACAAGTGCAGAAAAAAGGAACAGAAATGCAGAAAAAGGCTAGAGAAGTGCAGAAAGAAGCAACAAAAATGCAGAAAGAGGCAAGAGAAGTGCAGAAATAATCAACAGAGGTGCAGAAAGAGGCAAGAGGAGTGCAGAAAGAGGCAAGAGAAGTGTATAAAGAAGCAATAGAGGTGCAGAAAGAGGCAAGAGAACTGCAGAAAGTGGCAGGAGAGGTGTAGAAATAGGCAAGAGAGGAACAGAAAGAGGGAAGAGGGGTGCAGAAACAGTCAAGAGGGGTGCATAAAGAAGCAAGAGAGGTGCAGAAAGAAGCAAGGCGTACAGAAAGAAGCAAGTGAGGTGCAAAAGAGGCAAGAGAGGTACAGAAAGAGGCAAGAGAGGTGCAGAAAGAGGCAGGAGAGGTGCTGAAAGAGGCAAGAGAGGTGCAGAAAGAGAGAAAAGGGGCTCAGAAAGAGGCAAGAGAAGTGCAGAAAGAATCAACAGAGGTGCAGAAAGAGGCAAGAGGAGTGCAGAAAGAAGAAAGAGAAGTGTAGAAAGAAGCAACAGAGGTTCAGAAAGAGGCAAGAAAACTGCAGAAAGATGCAGGTGAGGTACAGAAAGAGGGAAGAGAGGAACAGAAAGAGGGAAGAGGGGTGCAGAAAGAGCAAGAGGGGTGCAGAAAGAAGCAAGAGAGGTGCAGAAAGAAGCAAGGGGGTGCAGAAAGAAGAATGTGAGGTGCAAAAGAGGCAAGAGAGATACAGAAAGAGGCAAGAGAGGTGCAGAAACAGGCAAGAGAAGTGCAGAAAGAAGCAAGAGAATTGCTGTAAGAAGCAACAGAGGTGCAGAAAGAAGCAAGAGAAGTGATGAAAGAGACAAGAGTGTTGCAGAAAGAAACAAGTGAGGTGCAGAAAGAGGCAAGAGAGGTGCAGGAAGAGGCAATAGAAGTGCAGAAAGAGGCAAGTGAGGTGCAGAAACAGGCAAGAAGGGTGCAGAAAGAGGCAAGAGAAGTGCAGAAAGAAGCAAGAGAACTGGAGAAAGAGACAAGAGAGTTGCAGAAATAGGTAAGAGGGGTGCAGCAAGAGGGAAGAGGGGTGCAGGAAGAGGCAACAGGGGTGCAGAAAGAAGCAGGAGAGGTGCAAAAGAAGCAAGAGATGTGCAGAAAGAACCAAAAGATGTGCAGAAAGAGGCAAAAGGAATGTAGAAAGAGGCAAGAGAAGTGCTGAAAGAAGCAACAGAGGTGCAGAAAGAGGCAAGACAAGTGCAGACAAAAAGGAACAGAAATGCAGAAAAAGGCTAGAGAAGTGCAGAAAGAAGCAACAAAAATGCAGAAAGGGGCAAGAGAAGTGCAGAAATAATCAACAGAGGTGCAGAAAGAGGCAAGAGGAGTGCAGAAAGAGGCAAGAAAAGTGTATAAAGAAGCAATAGAGGTGCAGAAAGAGGCAAGAAAACTGCAGAAAGTGGCAGGAGAGGTGTAGAAATAGGCAAGAGAGGGACAGAAAGAGGGAAGAGGGGTGCAGAAACAGTCAAGAGGGGTGCATAAAGAAGCAAGAGAGGTGCAGAAAGAAGCAAGGCATACAGAAAGAAGCAAGTGAGGTGCAAAAGAGGCAAGAGAGGTACAGAAAGAGGCAAGAGAGGTGCTGAAACAGGCAAGAGAAGTGCAGAAAGAGGCAAGAGAAGTGCTTAAATAAGCAACAGAGGTGCAGAAAGAAGCAAGAGAAGTGATGAGAGAGCAAGTGAGGTGCAGAAAGAGGCAAGAGAGGTGGAGAAAGAGGCAAGTGAGGTGCAGAAAGCGGCAAGAGGGGTGCAGAAAGAGGCACGAGAATTACAGAAAGAAGCCACAGAAGTGCAGATGGAGGCAAGAGAACTGCAGAAAATGGCAAGGAATTTGCATAAACAGGCAAGACAGGTGCAGAAAGAGGGAACAGGGGTGCGGAAAAAGGCAAGAGAGGTGTCAAAGAGGGAAGAGATGTGCAGAAAGAGGGATGAGGGTTGCAGAAAGAGGCAGGAGGGGTGAAGAAAGAAGCAAGAATGGTGCAGAAAGAAGCAAGAGAAGTGCAGAAAGAACCAACATAGGCGGAGAAAGAGGCAAGAGGGGTGCATCAAGAGGCAAGAGAAGTGCTGAAGGAAGCAACAGAGGTGCAGAAAGAGGCAAGCGAAGTACAAAAAGAGGCAAGAGAGGTGTAGAAAGAGGCAAGAAAAATGCAAAAAGAGGCAAGAGAAGTGCTGAAAGAAGCAACAGAGATGCGGAAAGAGGCAAGAGACTTGCATAAACAGGCAAGAGAGGGTGTAGAAAGAGGCAAGACAAGTGCAGAAAGAAGCAAGAGAAGTACTGAAAGAAGCAACAAAGGTGCAGAAAGAAGCAAGAGAAGTAATGAAAGAGACAAGAGAGTTGCTGAAAGAAACAAGAGAGGTACAGAAAAAAGCAAGAGAAGTGGTGCAGAAAGAGGCAAGTGAGGTGCAGAAAGAGGCAAGAGAGGTGCAGAAAGAGTCAAGAGAAATACAGAAAGAGGCAAGTGAGGGGCAGAAACAGGCAACAGAGGTGCAGAAAGAGGGAAGAGGGGTGCTGAAAGAGGAAAGAGGGGTGAAGAAAGAACCAAGTGAGGTGCAGAAAGAGGCAACAGAGGTGCAGAAAGATGCTAGAGAGATGCAGAAACAGGCAAGAGAAGTGCAGAAAGAGGCAAGGGAGGTACAGAAAGAGGCAAGAGAAGTGCAGAAACAGGCAAGAGAGGTGCAGAAAGAGGCAATAGAACTGCAGAAAGAAGCAACAGATGTGCAGAAGGAAGCAAGAGAACTACAGAAACAGGCAAGAGAGTTGCAGAAACAGGAAAGAGTAGGTGCAGAAAGAGGGAAGAGGGGTGCAGAAAGAGGCAAGGGGGTACAGAAAGAAGCAGGAAAGGTGCAGAAAGAACCAACAGATGTGCAGAAAGAGGCAAAGGGGTGCAGAAAGAGGCAAGAGAAGTATAGAAAGAAGCAACAGAGGTGCAGAAAGAGGCAATAGAACTGCAGAAAGAAACAAGTGAGGTGCAGAAAGAGGCAAGAGAGGTGCAGGAAGAGGCAATAGAAGTGCAGAAAGAGGCAAGTGAGGTGCAGAAACAGGCAAGAAGGGTGCAGAAAGAGGCAAGAGAAGTGCAGAAAGAAGCAAGAGAACTGGAGAAAGAGACAAGAGAGTTGCAGAAATAGGTAAGAGGGGTGCAGCAAGAGGGAAGAGGGGTGCAGGAAGAGGCAAGAGGGGTGCAGAAAGAAGCAGGAGAGGTGCAAAAGAAGCAAGAGATGTGCAGAAAGAACCAAAAGATGTGCAGAAAGAGGCAAAAGGAATGTAGAAAGAGGCAAGAGAAGTGCTGAAAGAAGCAACAGAGGTGCAGAAAGAGGCAAGACAAGTGCAGACAAAAAGGAACAGAAATGCAGAAAAAGGCTAGAGAAGTGCAGAAAGAAGAAACAAAAATGCAGAAAGGGGCAAGAGAAGTGCAGAAATAATCAACAGAGGTGCAGAAAGAGGCAAGAGGAGTGCAGAAAGAGGCAAGAAAAGTGTATAAAGAAGCAATAGAGGTGCAGAAAGAGGCAAGAAAACTGCAGAAAGTGGCAGGAGAGGTGTAGAAATAGGCAAGAGAGGGACAGAAAGAGGGAAGAGGGGTGCAGAAACAGTCAAGAGGGGTGCATAAAGAAGCAAGAGAGGTGCAGAAAGAAGCAAGGCATACAGAAAGAAGCAAGTGAGGTGCAAAAGAGGCAAGAGAGGTACAGAAAGAGGCAAGAGAGGTGCTGAAACAGGCAAGAGAAGTGCAGAAAGAGGCAAGAGAAGTGCTTAAATAAGCAACAGAGGTGCAGAAAGAAGCAAGAGAAGTGATGAGAGAGCAAGTGAGGTGCAGAAAGAGGCAAGAGAGGTGGAGAAAGAGGCAAGTGAGGTGCAGAAAGCGGCAAGAGGGGTGCAGAAAGAGGCACGAGAATTACAGAAAGAAGCCACAGAAGTGCAGATGGAGGCAAGAGAACTGCAGAAAATGGCAAGGAATTTGCATAAACAGGCAAGACAGGTGCAGAAAGAGGGAACAGGGGTGCGGAAAAAGGCAAGAGAGGTGTCAAAAGAGGGAAGAGATGTGCAGAAAGAGGGATGAGGGTTGCAGAAAGAGGCAGGAGGGGTGAAGAAAGAAGCAAGAATGGTGCAGAAAGAAGCAAGAGAAGTGCAGAAAGAACCAACATAGGCGGAGAAAGAGGCAAGAGGGGTGCATCAAGAGGCAAGAGAAGTGCTGAAGGAAGCAACAGAGGTGCAGAAAAGAGGCAAGCGAAGTACAAAAGAGGCAAGAGAGGTGTAGAAAGAGGCAAGAAAAATGCAAAAAGAGGCAAGAGAAGTGCTGAAAGAAGCAACAGAGATGCGGAAAGAGGCAAGAGACTTGCATAAACAGGCAAGAGAGGTGTAGAAAGAGGCAAGACAAGTGCAGAAAGAAGCAAGAGAAGTACTGAAAGAAGCAACAAAGGTGCAGAAAGAAGCAAGAGAAGTAATGAAAGAGACAAGAGAGTTGCTGAAAGAAACAAGAGAGGTACAGAAAAAAGCAAGAGAAGTGGTGCAGAAAGAGGCAAGTGAGGTGCAGAAAGAGGCAAGAGAGGTGCAGAAAGAGTCAAGAGAAATACAGAAAGAGGCAAGTGAGGGGCAGAAACAGGCAACAGAGGTGCAGAAAGAGGGAAGAGGGGTGCTGAAAGAGGAAAGAGGGGTGAAGAAAGAACCAAGTGAGGTGCAGAAAGAGGCAACAGAGGTGCAGAAAGATGCTAGAGAGATGCAGAAACAGGCAAGAGAAGTGCAGAAAGAGGCAAGGGAGGTACAGAAAGAGGCAAGAGAAGTGCAGAAACAGGCAAGAGAGGTGCAGAAAGAGGCAATAGAACTGCAGAAAGAAGCAACAGATGTGCAGAAGGAAGCAAGAGAACTACAGAAACAGGCAAGAGAGTTGCAGAAACAGGAAAGAGTAGGTGCAGAAAGAGGGAAGAGGGGGTGCAGAAAGAGGCAAGGGGGTACAGAAAGAAGCAGGAAAGGTGCAGAAAGAACCAACAGATGTGCAGAAAGAGGCAAAAGGGGTGCAGAAAGAGGCAAGAGAAGTATAGAAAGAAGCAACAGAGGTGCAGAAAGAGGCAATAGAACTGTAGAAAGAGGCAGGGGAGGTACAGAATGAGGCAAGAAAAGTGCTGAAAGAACCAACATAGGTGCAGAAAGAGGCAATAGGGGTGCATCAAGAGGCAAGAGAAGTGCTGAAGGAAGCAACAGAGGTGCAAACAGAGGCAAGCGAAGTACAAAAAGAGGCAAGAGAGGTGTAGAAAGAGGCAAGAGAAATGCAAAAAGAGGCAAGAGAAGTGCTGAAAGAAGCAACAGAGATGCGGAAAGAGGCAAGAGGCTTGCATAAACAGGCAAGAGAGGTGTAGAAAGAGGCAAGACAAGTGCAGAAAGAAGCAAGAGAAGTACTGAAAGAAGAAACAGAGGTGCAGAAAGAAGCAAGAGAAGTGATGAAAGAGACAAGATTTTTGCAGAAAGAAACAAGAGATGTGCAGAAAAAAGAAAGAGAAGTGCCGAAAGAGGCAAGTGAGGTGCAGAAAGAGGCAAGAGAGGTGCAGAAAGAGGCAAGAGAGGTGCAGAAAGAAGCAGGAGAAGTGCAGAAAGATCCAACAGATTTGCAGAAAGAGACAAAAGTGGTGCAGAAAGATGCAAGAGAAGTGCAGAAAGAAGCAACAGAGGAGCAGAAAGAGGCCAGAAGGGTACAGAAAGAGGTTAGAGAAGTGCAGAAAGAATCAACAGAGGTGCAGAAAGAGGCAAGAGGAGTGCAGAAAGAAGAAAGAGAAGTGTAGAAAGAAGCAACAGAGGTTCAGAAAGAGGCAAGAAAACTGCAGAAAGATGCAGGTGAGGTACAGAAAGAGGGAAGAGAGGAACAGAAAGAGGGAAGAGGGGTGCAGAAAGAGCAAGAGGGGTGCAGAAAGAAGCAAGAGAGGTGCAGAAAGAAGCAAGGGGTGCAGAAAGAAGAATGTGAGGTGCAAAAGAGGCAAGAGAGATACAGAAAGAGGCAAGAGAGGTGCAGAAACAGGCAAGAGAAGTGCAGAAAGAAGCAAGAGAATTGCTGTAAGAAGCAACAGAGGTGCAGAAAGAAGCAAGAGAAGTGATGAAAGAGACAAGAGTGTTGCAGAAAGAAACAAGTGAGGTGCAGAAAGAGGCAAAGAGAGGTGCAGGAAGAGGCAATAGAAGTGCAGAAAGAGGCAAGTGAGGTGCAGAAACAGGCAAGAAGGGTGCAGAAAGAGGCAAGAGAAGTGCAGAAAGAAGCAAGAGAACTGGAGAAAGAGACAAGAGAGTTGCAGAAATAGGTAAGAGGGGTGCAGCAAGAGGGAAGAGGGGTGCAGGAAGAGGCAACAGGGGTGCAGAAAGAAGCAGGAGAGGTGCAAAAAGAAGCAAGAGATGTGCAGAAAGAACCAAAAGATGTGCAGAAAGAGGCAAAAGGAATGTAGAAAGAGGCAAGAGAAGTGCTGAAAGAAGCAACAGAGGTGCAGAAAGAGGCAAGACAAGTGCAGACAAAAAGGAACAGAAATGCAGAAAAAGGCTAGAGAAGTGCAGAAAGAAGCAACAAAAATGCAGAAAGGGGCAAGAGAAGTGCAGAAATAATCAACAGAGGTGCAGAAAGAGGCAAGAGGAGTGCAGAAAGAGGCAAGAAAAGTGTATAAAGAAGCAATAGAGGTGCAGAAAGAGGCAAGAAAACTGCAGAAAGTGGCAGGAGAGGTGTAGAAATAGGCAAGAGAGGGACAGAAAGAGGGAAGAGGGGTGCAGAAACAGTCAAGAGGGGTGCATAAAGAAGCAAGAGAGGTGCAGAAAGAAGCAAGGCATACAGAAAGAAGCAAGTGAGGTGCAAAAGAGGCAAGAGAGGTACAGAAAGAGGCAAGAGAGGTGCTGAAACAGGCAAGAGAAGTGCAGAAAGAGGCAAGAGAAGTGCTTAAATAAGCAACAGAGGTGCAGAAAGAAGCAAGAGAAGTGATGAGAGAGCAAGTGAGGTGCAGAAAGAGGCAAGAGAGGTGGAGAAAGAGGCAAGTGAGGTGCAGAAAGCGGCAAGAGGGGTGCAGAAAGAGGCACGAGAATTACAGAAAGAAGCCACAGAAGTGCAGATGGAGGCAAGAGAACTGCAGAAAATGGCAAGGAATTTGCATAAACAGGCAAGACAGGTGCAGAAAGAGGGAACAGGGGTGCGGAAAAAGGCAAGAGAGGTGTCAAAAGAGGGAAGAGATGTGCAGAAAGAGGGATGAGGGTTGCAGAAAGAGGCAGGAGGGGTGAAGAAAGAAGCAAGAATGGTGCAGAAAGAAGCAAGAGAAGTGCAGAAAGAACCAACATAGGCGGAGAAAGAGGCAAGAGGGGTGCATCAAGAGGCAAGAGAAGTGCTGAAGGAAGCAACAGAGGTGCAGAAAGAGGCAAGCGAAGTACAAAAAGAGGCAAGAGAGGTGTAGAAAGAGGCAAGAAAAATGCAAAAAGAGGCAAGAGAAGTGCTGAAAGAAGCAACAGAGATGCGGAAAGAGGCAAGAGACTTGCATAAACAGGCAAGAGAGGTGTAGAAAGAGGCAAGACAAGTGCAGAAAGAAGCAAGAGAAGTACTGAAAGAAGCAACAAAGGTGCAGAAAGAAGCAAGAGAAGTAATGAAAGAGACAAGAGAGTTGCTGAAAGAAACAAGAGAGGTACAGAAAAAAGCAAGAGAAGTGGTGCAGAAAGAGGCAAGTGAGGTGCAGAAAGAGGCAAGAGAGGTGCAGAAAGAGTCAAGAGAAATACAGAAAGAGGCAAGTGAGGGGCAGAAACAGGCAACAGAGGTGCAGAAAGAGGGAAGAGGGGTGCTGAAAGAGGAAAGAGGGGTGAAGAAAGAACCAAGTGAGGTGCAGAAAGAGGCAACAGAGGTGCAGAAAGATGCTAGAGAGATGCAGAAACAGGCAAGAGAAGTGCAGAAAGAGGCAAGGGAGGTACAGAAAGAGGCAAGAGAAGTGCAGAAACAGGCAAGAGAGGTGCAGAAAGAGGCAATAGAACTGCAGAAAGAAGCAACAGATGTGCAGAAGGAAGCAAGAGAACTACAGAAACAGGCAAGAGAGTTGCAGAAACAGGAAAGAGTAGGTGCAGAAAGAGGGAAGAGGGGGTGCAGAAAGAGGCAAGGGGGTACAGAAAGAAGCAGGAAAGGTGCAGAAAGAACCAACAGATGTGCAGAAAGAGGCAAAAGGGGTGCAGAAAGAGGCAAGAGAAGTATAGAAAGAAGCAACAGAGGTGCAGAAAGAGGCAATAGAACTGCAGAAAGAAACAAGTGAGGTGCAGAAAGAGGCAAGAGAGGTGCAGGAAGAGGCAATAGAAGTGCAGAAAGAGGCAAGTGAGGTGCAGAAACAGGCAAGAAGGGTGCAGAAAGAGGCAAGAGAAGTGCAGAAAGAAGCAAGAGAACTGGAGAAAGAGACAAGAGAGTTGCAGAAATAGGTAAGAGGGGTGCAGCAAGAGGGAAGAGGGGTGCAGGAAGAGGCAAGAGGGGTGCAGAAAGAAGCAGGAGAGGTGCAAAAAGAAGCAAGAGATGTGCAGAAAGAACCAAAAGATGTGCAGAAAGAGGCAAAAGGAATGTAGAAAGAGGCAAGAGAAGTGCTGAAAGAAGCAACAGAGGTGCAGAAAGAGGCAAGACAAGTGCAGACAAAAAGGAACAGAAATGCAGAAAAAGGCTAGAGAAGTGCAGAAAGAAGAAACAAAAATGCAGAAAGGGGCAAGAGAAGTGCAGAAATAATCAACAGAGGTGCAGAAAGAGGCAAGAGGAGTGCAGAAAGAGGCAAGAAAAGTGTATAAAGAAGCAATAGAGGTGCAGAAAGAGGCAAGAAAACTGCAGAAAGTGGCAGGAGAGGTGTAGAAATAGGCAAGAGAGGGACAGAAAGAGGGAAGAGGGGTGCAGAAACAGTCAAGAGGGGTGCATAAAGAAGCAAGAGAGGTGCAGAAAGAAGCAAGGCATACAGAAAGAAGCAAGTGAGGTGCAAAAGAGGCAAGAGAGGTACAGAAAGAGGCAAGAGAGGTGCTGAAACAGGCAAGAGAAGTGCAGAAAGAGGCAAGAGAAGTGCTTAAATAAGCAACAGAGGTGCAGAAAGAAGCAAGAGAAGTGATGAGAGAGCAAGTGAGGTGCAGAAAGAGGCAAGAGAGGTGGAGAAAGAGGCAAGTGAGGTGCAGAAAGCGGCAAGAGGGGTGCAGAAAGAGGCACGAGAATTACAGAAAGAAGCCACAGAAGTGCAGATGGAGGCAAGAGAACTGCAGAAAATGGCAAGGAATTTGCATAAACAGGCAAGACAGGTGCAGAAAGAGGGAACAGGGGTGCGGAAAAAGGCAAGAGAGGTGTCAAAAGAGGGAAGAGATGTGCAGAAAGAGGGATGAGGGTTGCAGAAAGAGGCAGGAGGGGTGAAGAAAGAAGCAAGAATGGTGCAGAAAGAAGCAAGAGAAGTGCAGAAAGAACCAACATAGGCGGAGAAAGAGGCAAGAGGGGTGCATCAAGAGGCAAGAGAAGTGCTGAAGGAAGCAACAGAGGTGCAGAAAGAGGCAAGCGAAGTACAAAAAGAGGCAAGAGAGGTGTAGAAAGAGGCAAGAAAATGCAAAAGAGGCAAGAGAAGTGCTGAAAGAAGCAACAGAGATGCGGAAAGAGGCAAGAGACTTGCATAAACAGGCAAGAGAGGTGTAGAAAGAGGCAAGACAAGTGCAGAAAGAAGCAAGAGAAGTACTGAAAGAAGCAACAAAGGTGCAGAAAGAAGCAAGAGAAGTAATGAAAGAGACAAGAGAGTTGCTGAAAGAAACAAGAGAGGTACAGAAAAAGCAAGAGAAGTGGTGCAGAAAGAGGCAAGTGAGGTGCAGAAAGAGGCAAGAGAGGTGCAGAAAGAGTCAAGAGAAATACAGAAAGAGGCAAGTGAGGGGCAGAAACAGGCAACAGAGGTGCAGAAAGAGGGAAGAGGGGTGCTGAAAGAGGAAAGAGGGGTGAAGAAAGAACCAAGTGAGGTGCAGAAAGAGGCAACAGAGGTGCAGAAAGATGCTAGAGAGATGCAGAAACAGGCAAGAGAAGTGCAGAAAGAGGCAAGGGAGGTACAGAAAGAGGCAAGAGAAGTGCAGAAACAGGCAAGAGAGGTGCAGAAAGAGGCAATAGAACTGCAGAAAGAAGCAACAGATGTGCAGAAGGAAGCAAGAGAACTACAGAAACAGGCAAGAGAGTTGCAGAAACAGGAAAGAGTAGGTGCAGAAAGAGGGAAGAGGGGTGCAGAAAGAGGCAAGGGGGTACAGAAAGAAGCAGGAAAGGTGCAGAAAGAACCAACAGATGTGCAGAAAGAGGCAAAGGGGTGCAGAAAGAGGCAAGAGAAGTATAGAAAGAAGCAACAGAGGTGCAGAAAGAGGCAATAGAACTGTAGAAAGAGGCAGGGGAGGTACAGAATGAGGCAAGAAAAGTGCTGAAAGAACCAACATAGGTGCAGAAAGAGGCAATAGGGGTGCATCAAGAGGCAAGAGAAGTGCTGAAGGAAGCAACAGAGGTGCAAACAGAGGCAAGCGAAGTACAAAAAGAGGCAAGAGAGGTGTAGAAAGAGGCAAGAGAAATGCAAAAAGAGGCAAGAGAAGTGCTGAAAGAAGCAACAGAGATGCGGAAAGAGGCAAGAGGCTTGCATAAACAGGCAAGAGAGGTGTAGAAAGAGGCAAGACAAGTGCAGAAAGAAGCAAGAGAAGTACT
This sequence comes from Calotriton arnoldi, assembly GCA_963921515.1. NCBI lineage: Eukaryota > Metazoa > Chordata > Amphibia > Caudata > Salamandridae > Calotriton > Calotriton arnoldi. Next base: position 91,999 of record CAWUFW010016136.1, read on the forward strand.
GAAAGAAGAAACAGAGGTGCAGAAAGAAGCAAGAGAAGTGATGAAAGAGACAAGATTTTTGCAGAAAGAAACAAGAGATGTGCAGAAAAAGAAAGAGAAGTGCCGAAAGAGGCAAGTGAGGTGCAGAAAGAGGCAAGAGAGGTGCAGAAAGAGGCAAGAGAGGTGCAGAAAGAAGCAGGAGAAGTGCAGAAAGATCCAACAGATTTGCAGAAAGAGACAAAAGTGGTGCAGAAAGATGCAAGAGAAGTGCAGAAAGAAGCAACAGAGGAGCAGAAAGAGGCAAGACAAGTGCAGAAAAAAGAAACAGAAATGCAGAAAAAGGCTAAAGAAGTGCAGAAAGAAGCAACAAAAATGCAGAAAGAGGCAAGCGAAGAGCAGAAAGAATCTACAGAGGTGCAGAAAGAGGCAAGAGAAGTGCAGACAGAGGCAAGAGAGGAGCAGAAACAGGCAAGAGAGGTGCATAAAGAGGGAACAGGAGTTCGGAAAGAGGCAAGAGAAGTACAGAAAGAATCAACAGAGGTGCAGAAAGAGGCAAGAGGAGTATAGAAAGAGGCAGGAGAGGTGCAGAAAGAGGCAAGAGAAGTGCAGAAAGAACCAACATAGGTGCAGAAAGAAGCAAGAGGGGTGCATAAAGACGCAAGAGAAGTGCTGAAGGAAGCAACAGAGGTGCAGAAAGAAGCAAGAGAAGTGATGAAAGAGACAAGAGAGTTGCTGAAAGAAACAAGAAGGATGCATAAATACGCAAGAGAAGTGCTGAAGGAAGCAACAGAGGTGCAGAAAAAGCAAGAGAAGTGGTGCAGAAAGAGGCAAGTGAGGTGCAGAAAGAGGCAATAGAGGTGCAGAAAGAGGCAAGAGAAGTGGTACAGAAAGAGGCAAGTGAGGTGCAGAAAGAGGCAATAGAGGTGCAGAAAGAGGCAAGAGAAGTGCAGACAGAGGCAAGAGAGGTGCAGAAACAGGCAAGAGAGGTGCAGAAAGAGGGAACAGGGGTTCTGAAAGAGGCAAGAGAAGTGCAGAAAGAATCAACAGAGGTGCAGAAAGAGGCAAGAGAAGTGCAGAAAGAACCAACATAGGTGCAGAAAGAAGCAAGAGGGGTGCATAAAGATGCAAGAAAAGTGCTGAAGTAAGCAACAGAGGTGCAGAAAGAAGCAAGAGAAGTGATGAAAGAGACAAGAGAGTTGCTGAAAGAAACAAGAGAGGAGCAGAAAAAAGCAAGAGAAATGGTGCAGAAAGAGGCAAGTGAGGTGCAGAAAGAGGCAATAGAGGTGCAGAAAGAGGGAAGAGGGGTACAGAAAGAGGCAAGAGGGGTGAGGAAAGAAGCAGGAGAGGTGCAGAAAGAAGCAAGAGAAGTGTAGAAAAAGGCAAGAGAACTGCAGAAAGAAGCAACACAGGTGCAGAAGGAAGCAAGAGAACTGCAGAAAGAAGCAAGAGAGTTGCAGAAACAGGCAAGATAGGTGCAGAAAGAGGGAAGAGGAGGGGTACAGAAAGAGGCAAGAGGGGTGAGGAAAGAAGTAGGAGAGGTGCAGAAAGAAGCAAGAGAAGTGCAGAAAGAACCAACAGATGTGCAGAAAGAGGCAAATGGTGTGCAAAAAGAGGCAAGAGAAGTGCTGAAAGAAGCAACAGAGGTGCAAATAGAGGAAAGACAAGTGCAGAAAAAAGGAACAGAAATGCTTCAAAAGGCTAGAGAAGTGCAGAAAGAAGCAACAAAAATGCAGAAAGAGGCAAGAGAAGTGCAGAAAGAATCAACAGAGGTGCAGAAAGAGGCAAGAGGAGTGCAGAAAGAGGCAAGAGAAGTGTATAAAGAAGCAATAGAGGTGCAGAAAGAGGCAAGAGAACTGCAGAAAGTGGCAGGAGAGGTGTAGAAATAGGCAAGAGAGGAACAGAAAGAGGGAAGAGGGGTGCAGAAACAGTCAAGAGGGGTGCATAAAGAAGCAAGAGAGGTGCAGAAAGAAGCAAGGCGTACAGAAAGAAGCAAGTGAGGTGCAAAAGAGGCAAGAGAGGTACAGAAAGAAGCAGGAGAGGTGCAAAAAGAAGAAAGAGATGTGCAGAAAGAACAAACAGATGTGCAGAAAGAGGCAAAAGGAATGTAGAAAGAGGCAAGAGAAGTGCTGAAAGAAGCAACAGAGGTGCAGAAAGAGGCAAGACAAGTGCAGAAAAAAGGAACAGAAATGCAGAAAAAGGCTAGAGAAGTGCAGAAAGAAGCAACAAAAATGCAGAAAGAGGCAAGAGAAGTGCAGAAATAATCAACAGAGGTGCAGAAAGAGGCAAGAGGAGTGCAGAAAGAGGCAAGAAAAGTGTATAAAGAAGCAATAGAGGTGCAGAAAGAGGCAAGAGAACTGCAGAAAGTGGCAGGAGAGGTGTAGAAATAGGCAAGAGAGGAACAGAAAGAGGGAAGAGGGGTGCAGAAACAGTCAAGAGGGGTGCATAAAGAAGCAAGGCATACAGAAAGAAGCAAGTGAGGTGCAAAAGAGGCAAGAGAGGTACAGAAAGAGGCAAGAGAGGTGCGGAAACAGGCAAGAGAAGTGCAGAAAGAGGCAAGAGAAGTGCTTAAATAAGCAACAGAGGTGCAGAAAGAAGCAAGAGAAGTGATGAGAGAGACAAGAGAGTTGCAGAAAGAAACAAGAGAGCTGCAGAAAAAAGCAATAGAAGTGAAGAAAGAGCAAGTGAGGTGCAGAAAGAGGCAAGAGAGGTGGAGAAAGAGGCAAGTGAGATGCAGAAAGTGGCAAGAGGGGTGCAGAAAGAGGCAATAGAAGTACAGAAAGAAGCAACAGAAGTGCAGATGGAGGCAAGAGAACTGCAGAAAATGGCGAGGAATTTGCATAAACAGGCAAGAGAGTGCAGAAAGAGGGAACAGGGGTGCGGAAAAAGGCAAGAGAGGTGTCGAAAGAGGGAAGAGATGTGCAGAAAGAGGGAAGAGGGTTGCAGAAAGAGGCAGGAGGGGTGAAGAAAGAAGCAAGAATGGTGTAGAAAGAAGCAAGAGAAGTGCAGAAAGAACCAACATAGGTGGAGAAAGAGGCAAGAGGGGTGCATCAAGAGGCAAGAGAAGTGCTGAAGGAAGCAACAGAGGTGCAGAAAGAGGCAAGCGAAGTACAAAAAGAGGCAAGAGAGGTGTAGAAAGAGGCAAGAGAAATGCAAAAAGAGGCAAGAGAAGTGCTGAAAGAAGCAACAGAGATGCGGAAAGAGGCAAGAGACTTGCATAAACAGGCAAGAGAGGTGTAGAAAGAGGCAAGACAAGTGCAGAAAGAAGCAAGAGAAGTACTGAAAGAAGCAACAAAAGTGCAGAAAGAAGCAAGAGAAGTGATGAAAGAGACAAGAGAGTTGCTGAAAGAAACAAGAGAGGTACAGAAAAAAGCAAGAGAAGTGGTGCAGAAAGAGGCAAGTGAGGTGCAGAAAGAGGCAAGAGAGGTGCAGAAAGAGTCAAGAGAAATACAGAAAGAGGCAAGTGAGGGGCAGAAACAGGCAACAGAGGTGCAGAAAGAGGGAAGAGGGGTGCTGAAAGAGGAAAGAGGGGTGAAGAAAGAACCAAGTGAGGTGCAGTAAGAGGTAACAAAGGTGCAGAAAGATGCTAGAGAGATGCAGAAACAGGCAAGAGAAGTGCAGAAAGAGGCAAGGGAGGTACAGAAAGTGTCAAGAGAAGTGCAGAAACAGGCAAGAGAGGTGCAGAAAGTGGAAAGAGAACTGCAGAAAGAAGCAACAGATGTGCAGAAGGAAGCAAGAGAACTACAGAAAGAGGCAAGAGAGTTGCAGAAACAGGCAAGAGTAGGTGCAGAAAGAGGGAAGAGGGGGTGCAGAAAGAGGCAAGGGGGTACAGAAAGAAGCAGGAAAGGTGCAGAAAGAACCAACAGATGTGCAGAAAGAGGCAAAAGGGTGCAGAAAGAGGCAAGAGAAGTGTAGAAAGAAGCAACAGAGGTGCAGAAAGAGGCAATAGAACTGTAGAAAGAGGCAGGGAGGTACAGAATGAGGCAAGAAAAGTGCTGAAAGAACCAACATAGGTGCAGAAAGAGGCAAGAGGGGTGCATCAAGAGGCAAGAGAAGTGCTGAAGGAATCAACAGAGGTGCAAACAGAGGCAAGCGAAGTACAAAAAGAGGCAAGAGAGGTGTAGAAAGAGGCAAGAGAAATGCTAAAAGAGGCAAGAGAAGTGCTGAAAGAAGCAACAGAGATGCGGAAAGAGGCAAGAGGCTTGCATAAACAGGCAAGAGAGGTGTAGAAAGAGGCAAGACAAGTGCAGAAAGAAGCAAGAGAAGTACTGAAAGAAGCAACAGAGGTGCAGAAAGAAGCAAGAGAAGTGATGAAAGAGACAAGAGAGTTGCTGAAAGAAACAAGAGAGGTACAGAAAAAAGCAAGAGAAGTGGTGCAGAAAGAGGCAAGTGAGGTGCAGAAAGAGGCAAGAGAGGTGCAGAAAGAGTCAAGAGAAATACAGAAAGAGGCAAGTGAGGGGCAGAAACAGGCAACAGAGGTGCAGAAAGAGGGAAGAGGGGTGCTGAAAGAGGAAAGAGGGGTGAAGAAAGAACCAAGTGAGGTGCAGTAAGAGGTAACAAAGGTGCAGAAAGATGCTAGAGAGATGCAGAAACAGGCAAGAGAAGTGCAGAAAGAGGCAAGGGAGGTACAGAAAGAGGCAAGAGAAGTGCAGAAACAGGCAAGAGAGGTGCAGAAAGAGGCAAGAGAACTGCAGAAAGAAGCAACAGATGTGCAGAAGGAAGCAAGAGAACTACAGAAAGAGGCAAGAGAGTTGCAGAAACAGGCAAGAGTAGGTGCAGAAAGAGGGAAGAGGGGTGCAGAAAGAGGCAAGGGGTACAGAAAGAAGCAGGAAAGGTGCAGAAAGAACCAACAGATGTGCAGAAAGAGGCAAAAGGGGTGCAGAAAGAGGCAAGAGAAGTGTAGAAAGAAGCAACAGAGGTGCAGAAAGAGGCAATAGAACTGTAGAAAGAGGCAGGGGAGGTACAGAATGAGGCAAGAAAAGTGCTGAAAGAACCAACATAGGTGCAGAAAGAGGCAAGAGGGGTGCAGAAAGAGGCAATAGAAGTACAGAAAGAATCAACAGAGGTGCAGAAAGAGGCAAGAGGCTTGCATAAACAGGCAAGAGAGGTGTAGAAAGAGGCAAGACAAGTGCAGAAAGAAGCAAGAGAAGTACTGAAAGAAGAAACAGAGGTGCAGAAAGAAGCAAGAGAAGTGATGAAAGAGACAAGATTTTTGCAGAAAGAAACAAGAGATGTGCAGAAAAAAGAAAGAGAAGTGCCGAAAGAGGCAAGTGAGGTGCAGAAAGAGGCAAGAGAGGTGCAGAAAGAGGCAAGAGAGGTGCAGAAAGAAGCAGGAGAAGTGCAGAAAGATCCAACAGATTTGCAGAAAGAGACAAAAGTGGTGCAGAAAGATGCAAGAGAAGTGCAGAAAGAAGCAACAGAGGAGCAGAAAGAGGCAAGACAAGTGCAGAAAAAAGAAACAGAAATGCAGAAAAAGGCTAAAGAAGTGCAGAAAGAAGCAACAAAAATGCAGAAAGAGGCAAGCGAAGAGCAGAAAGAATCTACAGAGGTGCAGAAAGAGGCAAGAGAAGTGCAGACAGAGGCAAGAGAGGAGCAGAAACAGGCAAGAGAGGTGCATAAAGAGGGAACAGGAGTTCGGAAAGAGGCAAGAGAAGTACAGAAAGAATCAACAGAGGTGCAGAAAGAGGCAAGAGGAGTATAGAAAGAGGCAGGAGAGGTGCAGAAAGAGGCAAGAGAAGTGCAGAAAGAACCAACATAGGTGCAGAAAGAAGCAAGAGGGGTGCATAAAGACGCAAGCGAAGTGCTGAAGGAAGCAACAGAGGTGCAGAAAGAAGCAAGAGAAGTGATGAAAGAGACAAGAGAGTTGCTGAAAGAAACAAGAAGGATGCATAAATACGCAAGAGAAGTGCTGAAGGAAGCAACAGAGGTGCAGAAAAAGCAAGAGAAGTGGTGCAGAAAGAGGCAAGTGAGGTGCAGAAAGAGGCAATAGAGGTGCAGAAAGAGGCAAGAGAAGTGGTACAGAAAGAGGCAAGTGAGGTGCAGAAAGAGGCAATAGAGGTGCAGAAAGAGGCAAGAGAAGTGCAGACAGAGGCAAGAGAGGTGCAGAAACAGGCAAGAGAGGTGCAGAAAGAGGGAACAGGGGTTCTGAAAGAGGCAAGAGAAGTGCAGAAAGAATCAACAGAGGTGCAGAAAGAGGCAAGAGAAGTGCAGAAAGAACCAACATAGGTGCAGAAAGAAGCAAGAGGGGTGCATAAAGATGCAAGAAAAGTGCTGAAGTAAGCAACAGAGGTGCAGAAAGAAGCAAGAGAAGTGATGAAAGAGACAAGAGAGTTGCTGAAAGAAACAAGAGAGGAGCAGAAAAAGCAAGAGAAATGGTGCAGAAAGAGGCAAGTGAGGTGCAGAAAGAGGCAATAGAGGTGCAGAAAGAGGGAAGAGGGGTACAGAAAGAGGCAAGAGGGTGAGGAAAGAAGCAGGAGAGGTGCAGAAAGAAGCAAGAGAAGTGTAGAAAAAGGCAAGAGAACTGCAGAAAGAAGCAACACAGGTGCAGAAGGAAGCAAGAGAACTGCAGAAAGAAGCAAGAGAGTTGCAGAAACAGGCAAGATAGGTGCAGAAAGAGGGAAGAGGAGGGGTACAGAAAGAGGCAAGAGGGGTGAGGAAAGAAGTAGGAGAGGTGCAGAAAGAAGCAAGAGAAGTGCAGAAAGAACCAACAGATGTGCAGAAAGAGGCAAATGGTGTGCAAAAAGAGGCAAGAGAAGTGCTGAAAGAAGCAACAGAGGTGCAAATAGAGGAAAGACAAGTGCAGAAAAAGGAACAGAAATGCTTCAAAAGGCTAGAGAAGTGCAGAAAGAAGCAACAAAAATGCAGAAAGAGGCAAGAGAAGTGCAGAAAGAATCAACAGAGGTGCAGAAAGAGGCAAGAGGAGTGCAGAAAGAGGCAAGAGAAGTGTATAAAGAAGCAATAGAGGTGCAGAAAGAGGCAAGAGAACTGCAGAAAGTGGCAGGAGAGGTGTAGAAATAGGCAAGAGAGGAACAGAAAGAGGGAAGAGGGGTGCAGAAACAGTCAAGAGGGTGCATAAAGAAGCAAGAGAGGTGCAGAAAGAAGCAAGGCGTACAGAAAGAAGCAAGTGAGGTGCAAAAGAGGCAAGAGAGGTACAGAAAGAAGCAGGAGAGGTGCAAAAAGAAGAAAGAGATGTGCAGAAAGAACAAACAGATGTGCAGAAAGAGGCAAAAGGAATGTAGAAAGAGGCAAGAGAAGTGCTGAAAGAAGCAACAGAGGTGCAGAAAGAGGCAAGACAAGTGCAGAAAAAGGAACAGAAATGCAGAAAAAGGCTAGAGAAGTGCAGAAAGAAGCAACAAAAATGCAGAAAGAGGCAAGAGAAGTGCAGAAATAATCAACAGAGGTGCAGAAAGAGGCAAGAGGAGTGCAGAAAGAGGCAAGAAAAGTGTATAAAGAAGCAATAGAGGTGCAGAAAGAGGCAAGAGAACTGCAGAAAGTGGCAGGAGAGGTGTAGAAATAGGCAAGAGAGGAACAGAAAGAGGGAAGAGGGGTGCAGAAACAGTCAAGAGGGGTGCATAAAGAAGCAAGGCATACAGAAAGAAGCAAGTGAGGTGCAAAAGAGGCAAGAGAGGTACAGAAAGAGGCAAGAGAGGTGCGGAAACAGGCAAGAGAAGTGCAGAAAGAGGCAAGAGAAGTGCTTAAATAAGCAACAGAGGTGCAGAAAGAAGCAAGAGAAGTGATGAGAGAGACAAGAGAGTTGCAGAAAGAAACAAGAGAGCTGCAGAAAAAAGCAATAGAAGTGAAGAAAGAGCAAGTGAGGTGCAGAAAGAGGCAAGAGAGGTGGAGAAAGAGGCAAGTGAGATGCAGAAAGTGGCAAGAGGGGTGCAGAAAGAGGCAATAGAAGTACAGAAAGAAGCAACAGAAGTGCAGATGGAGGCAAGAGAACTGCAGAAAATGGCGAGGAATTTGCATAAACAGGCAAGAGAGGTGCAGAAAGAGGGAACAGGGGTGCGGAAAAAGGCAAGAGAGGTGTCGAAAGAGGGAAGAGATGTGCAGAAAGAGGGAAGAGGGTTGCAGAAAGAGGCAGGAGGGGTGAAGAAAGAAGCAAGAATGGTGTAGAAAGAAGCAAGAGAAGTGCAGAAAGAACCAACATAGGTGGAGAAAGAGGCAAGAGGGGTGCATCAAGAGGCAAGAGAAGTGCTGAAGGAAGCAACAGAGGTGCAGAAAGAGGCAAGCGAAGTACAAAAAGAGGCAAGAGAGGTGTAGAAAGAGGCAAGAGAAATGCAAAAAGAGGCAAGAGAAGTGCTGAAAGAAGCAACAGAGATGCGGAAAGAGGCAAGAGACTTGCATAAACAGGCAAGAGAGGTGTAGAAAGAGGCAAGACAAGTGCAGAAAGAAGCAAGAGAAGTACTGAAAGAAGCAACAAAAGTGCAGAAAGAAGCAAGAGAAGTGATGAAAGAGACAAGAGAGTTGCTGAAAGAAACAAGAGAGGTACAGAAAAAAGCAAGAGAAGTGGTGCAGAAAGAGGCAAGTGAGGTGCAGAAAGAGGCAAGAGAGGTGCAGAAAGAGTCAAGAGAAATACAGAAAGAGGCAAGTGAGGGGCAGAAACAGGCAACAGAGGTGCAGAAAGAGGGAAGAGGGGTGCTGAAAGAGGAAAGAGGGGTGAAGAAAGAACCAAGTGAGGTGCAGTAAGAGGTAACAAAGGTGCAGAAAGATGCTAGAGAGATGCAGAAACAGGCAAGAGAAGTGCAGAAAGAGGCAAGGGAGGTACAGAAAGAGGCAAGAGAAGTGCAGAAACAGGCAAGAGAGGTGCAGAAAGAGGCAAGAGAACTGCAGAAAGAAGCAACAGATGTGCAGAAGGAAGCAAGAGAACTACAGAAAGAGGCAAGAGAGTTGCAGAAACAGGCAAGAGTAGGTGCAGAAAGAGGGAAGAGGGGTGCAGAAAGAGGCAAGGGGTACAGAAAGAAGCAGGAAAGGTGCAGAAAGAACCAACAGATGTGCAGAAAGAGGCAAAGGGGTGCAGAAAGAGGCAAGAGAAGTGTAGAAAGAAGCAACAGAGGTGCAGAAAGAGGCAATAGAACTGTAGAAAGAGGCAGGGGAGGTACAGAATGAGGCAAGAAAAGTGCTGAAAGAACCAACATAGGTGCAGAAAGAGGCAAGAGGGGTGCATCAAGAGGCAAGAGAAGTGCTGAAGGAATCAACAGAGGTGCAAACAGAGGCAAGCGAAGTACAAAAAGAGGCAAGAGAGGTGTAGAAAGAGGCAAGAGAAATGCTAAAAGAGGCAAGAGAAGTGCTGAAAGAAGCAACAGAGATGCGGAAAGAGGCAAGAGGCTTGCATAAACAGGCAAGAGAGGTGTAGAAAGAGGCAAGACAAGTGCAGAAAGAAGCAAGAGAAGTACTGAAAGAAGCAACAGAGGTGCAGAAAGAAGCAAGAGAAGTGATGAAAGAGACAAGATTGTTGCAGAAAGAAACAAGAGATGTGCAGAAAAAGCAAGAGAAGTGCCAAAAGAGGCAAGTGAGGTACAGAAAGAGGCAAGAGAGGTGCAGAAAGAGGCAAGAGAAGTGCAGAAAGAGGCAAATGAGGTACAGAAACAGGCAAGAGAGGTGCAGAAAGAAGCAGGAGAAGAGCAGAAAGATCCAACAGATTTGCAGAAAGAGACAAAAGTGGTGCAGAAAGATGCAAGAGAAGTGCTGAAAGAAGTAACAGAGGAGCAGAAAGAGGCAAGACAAGTGCAGAAAAAAGAAACAGAAATGCAGAAAAAGGCTAAAGAAGTGCAGAAAGAAGCAACAAAAATGCAGAAAGAGGCAAGCGAAGAGCAGAAAGAATCTACAGAGGTGCAGAAAGAGGCAAGAGAAGTGCAGACAGAGGCAAGAGAGGAGCAGAAACAGGCAAGAGAGGTGCAGAAATAGGGAACAGGGGTTCAGAAAGAGGCAAGAGAAGTGCAGAAAGAACCAACATAGGTGCAGAAAGAAGCAAGAGGGGTGCATAAAGACGCAAGAGAAGAGCTGAAGGAAGCAACAGAGGTGCAGAAAGAAGCAAGAGAAGTGATGAAAGAGACAAGAGAGTTGCTGAAAGAAACAAGAAGGATGCATAAAGATGCAAGAGAAGTGCTGAAGGAAGCAACAGAGGTGCAGAAAAAAGCAAGAGAAGTGGTGCAGAAAGAGGCAAGTGAGGTGCAGAAAGAGGCAATAGAGTGCAAAAAGAGGCAAGAGAAGTGGTGCAGAAAGAGTCAAGTGAGGTGCAGAAAGAGGCAATAGAGGTGCAGAAAGAGGCAAGAGAAGTGCAGACAGAGGCAAGAGAGGTGCAGAAACAGGCAAGAGAGGTGCAGAAAGAGGGAACAGGTGTTCTGAAAGAGGCAAGAGAAGTGCAGAAAGAATCAACAGAGGTGCAGAAAGAGGCAAGAGAAGTGCAGAAAGAACCAACATAGGTGCAGAAAGAAGCAAGAGGGGTGCATAAAGATGCAAGAAAAGTGCTGAAGGAAGCAACAGAGGTGCAAATAGAGGAAAGATAATTGCAGAAAAAAGGAACAGAAATGCTTCAAAAGGCTAGAGAAGTGCAGAAAGAAGCAACAAAAATGCAGAAAGAGGCAAGAGAAGTGCAGAAAGAAACAACAGAGGTGCAGAAAGAGGCAAGAGGAGTGCAGAAAGAGGCAAGAGAAGTGTAGAAAGAAGCAACAGAGGTGCAGAAAGAGTCAAGAGAACTGCAAAAAGAGGCAGGAGAGGTGCAGAAAGAGGCAGGAAAGGAACAGAAAGAGGGACGAGGGATGCAGAAACAGGCAAGAGGGGTGCAGAAAGAAGCAAGAGAGGTGCAGAAAGAAGCAAGGGGTGCAGAAAAAGCACATGAAGTGCAAAAGAGGCAAGAAAGGTACAGAAAGAGGCAAGAGAGGTGTAGAAAGAGGCAAGACAAGTGCAGAAAGAAGCCAGCGAAGTACTTAAAGAAGCAACAAAGGTGCAGAAAGAAGCAAGAGAAGTGATGAAAGAGAGAAGAGAGTTGCGGAAAGAAACAAGAGAGGTGCAGAAATAAGCAAGAGAAGTGGTGCAGAAAGAGGCAAGTAAGGTGCAGAAAGAGGCAAGAGAAGTGCAGACAGAGGCAAGAGAGGAGCAGAAACAGGCAAGAGAGGTGCAGGAAGAGGGAACAGGGGTTCAGAAAGAGGCAAGAGAAGTACAGAATCAACAGAGGTGCAGAAAGAGGCAAGAGGAGTATAGAAAGAGGCAGGAGAGGTGCAGAAAGAGGCAAGAGAAGTGCAGAAAGAACCAACAAAGGTGCAGAAAGAAGCAAGAGGGGTGCATAAAGACGCAAAAGAAGTGCTGAAGGAAGCAACAGAGGTGCAGAAAGAAGCAAGAGAAGTGATGAAAGAGACAAGAGAGTTGCTGAAAGAAACAAGAAGGATGCATAAAGACGCAAGAGAAGTGCTGAAGGAAGCAACAGAGGTGCAGAAAAAAGCAAGAGAAGTGGTGCAGAAAGAGGCAAGTGAGGTGCTGAAAGAGGCAATAGAGGTGCAGAAAGAGGGAAGAGGTGTACAGAAAGAGGCAAGAGGGGTGAGGAAAGAAGCAGGAGAGGTGCAGAAAGAAGCAAGAGAAGTGTAGAAAAAGGCAAGAGAACTGCAGAAAGAAGCAACACAGGTGCAGAAGGAAGCAAGAGAACTGCAGAAAGAAGCAAGAGAGTTGCAGAAACAGGCAAGAGAGGTGCAGAAAGAGGGAAGAGGAGGGGTACAGAAAGAGGCAAGAGGGGTGAGGAAAGAAGTAGGAGAGGTACAGAAAGAAGCAAGAGAAGTGCAGAAAGAACCAACAGATGTGCAGAAAGAGGCAAATGGTGTGCAAAAAGAGGCAAGAGAAGTGCTGAAAGAAGCAACAGAGGTGCAAATAGAGGAAAGACAAGTGCAGAAAAAAGGAACAGAAATGCTTCAAAAGGCTAGAGAAGTGCAGAAAGAAGCAACAAAAATGCAGAAAGAGGCAAGAGAAGTGCAGAAAGAATCAACAGAGGTGCAGAAAGAGGCAAGAGGAGTGCAGAAAGAGGCAAGAGAAGTGTAGAAAGAAGCAACAGAGGAGAAGAAAGAGGCAAGAGAACTGCAAAAAGAGGCAGGAGAGGTGCAGAAAGAGGCAGGAAAGTAACAGAAAGAGGGACGAGGGATGCAGAAACAGGCAAGAGGGGTGCAGAAAGAAGCATAAGAGGTGCAGAAAGAAGCAAGGGGTGCAGAAAAAAGCACATGAAGTGCAAAAGAGGCAAGAAAGGTACAGAATGAGGCAAGACAGAAGCAACAGATGTGCAGTAAGAGGCAAGAGAAGTGCAGACAGAGGCAAGGGAGGTGCAGAAACAGGCAATATATGTGTAGAAAGAGGGAACAGGGGTTCAGAAATAGGCAAGAGAAGTGCAGAAAGAACCAACAGAGGTGCAGAAAGAGGCAAAAGGAGTACAGAAAGAGGCAAGAGAAGTGTAGAAAGAAGCAACAGAGGTGCAGAAAGAGGCAAAAGTTCTGCAGAAAGAGACAGGAGAGGTGCAGATAGAGGCAAGAGAGGAACAGAAAGAGTGAAGAGTTGTGCAGAAACAGGCAAGAGGGGTGCAGAAAGAAGCAAGAGAGGTGCAGAAATGGGCAAGGGAGGTGCAGAAAGAGGCAAGAGAGGTGCAGAAAAAGTCAAGAGAAGTACAGAAAGAGGCATGTGAGGTGCAGAAACAGGCAAGAGGGGTGCAGAATGAGGCAATAGAAGTGCAGAAAGAAGCAACAGGTGCTGAAGGAGGATACAGAACTGCAGAAAGAGGCTAAAGAGTTGCAGAAACGGGCAAGAGAGGTGCAGAAAGAGGGAAGAGGGGTGCATAATGAGGCAAGAGAGGTGCAGAAAAAAGCAGGAGAGGTGCAGAAAGAGGCAAGAGGGTACAGAAAGTGGCAAGAGAAGGGCTGAAAGAAGCAGCAGAGGTGCAGAAAGAGGCAAGACAAGTGCAGAAAGAATGATCAGTAATGCAGAAAGAGGCTAGAGAAGTGCAGAAAGAAGCAACAGAAATGCAGAAAGAGGCAAGAGGCAAGAGAAGTGCAGAAAGAGGCAAGAGAGGTACCGAAACAAGCTAGAGACGTGCAGAAAGAGGGACGAGGGGTGCAGAAACAGGCAAGAGGGGTGCAGAAAGAAGCAAGAGAGGTGCAGAAAGAAGCAAGGGGTGCAGAAAGAAGCACATGAGGTGCAAAAGAGGCAAGAAAGGTACAGAAAGAGGCAAGAGAGGTGTAGAAAGAGGCAAGACAAGTGCAGAAAGAAGCAAGCGAAGTACTTAAAGAAGCAACAGAGGTGCAGAAAGAAGCAAGAGAAGTGATGAAAGAGAGAAGAGAGTTGCGGAAAGAAACAAGAGAGGTGCAGAAAAAAGCAAGAGAAGTGGTGCAGAAAGAGGCAAGCGAGGTGCAGAAAGAGGCAAGAGAGGTACAGAAAGAGTCAAGAGAAGTACAGAAAGAGGCAAGTGAGGTGCAGAAATAGGTAAGAGGGGTGCAGAAAGAGGCAATAGAGGTGCAGAAAGAAGGAACGGGTGCAGAAGGAGGCAAGAGAACTACAGAAAGAGGCGATATAGTTGCAGAAACAGGCAAGAGAGGTGCAGAAAGAGGGAAGAGGGGTGCGGAAAGAGGAAAGAGGGGTGCAGAAAGAAGCAAGAGAGGTGCAGAAAGAGGTAACAGGGGTGCAGAAAGATATATGAGAGGTGCAAAAACAGGCAAGAGAAGTGCAGAAACAAGCAAGAGAAGTGCTGAAAGAAGCAAAAGAGGTACAGAAAATAGCTTGAGAAGTGATGAAAGAGGCAAGTGAGGTGCAGAAACAGGCAAGAGGGATGCAGAAAGAGGCAAGAGAACTGCAGAAAGAAGCAACAGAGGTGCAGAAGGAAGCAAGAGAACTTCAAAAAGAGGCAAGAGAGTTGCAAAATCAGGCAAGAGAGGTGCATAAAGAGGGAAGAGGGGTGCAGAAAGAGGCAAGAGGGTGCAGAAAGCAGGAGTAGAGGTGCAGAAAGAAGCAGGAGAAGTGCAAAAAGAACCAACAGATGTGCAGAAAGTGGCAAAAGTGGTGCAGAAAGAAGCAAGAGAAGTGCTTAAAGAAGCAACAGAGGAGCAGAAAGAGGCAAGACAAGTGCAGAAAAAAGAAACAGAAATGCAGAAAAAGGCTAGAGAAGCACAGAAAAAGCAACAAAAATGCAGAAAGAGGCAAGAGAACTGCAGACAGAAGCAACAGAGGTGCAGTAAGAGGCAAGAGAAGTGCAGACAGAGGCAAGGGAGTTGCAGAAACAGGCAAGAGTTGTGCAGAAAGAGGGAACAGGGGTTCAGAAGTAGGCAAGAGAATTGCAGAAAAAACCAACAGAGGTGCAGAAAGAGGCAAAAGGAGTGCAGAAAGAGGCAAGAGAAGTGTAGAAAGAAGCAACAGAGTGTGAGAAGTTGGCCTGGAATATGCTGTCCACTAATTATAGTGGGCACCTTGCACCAGTCCAAACAACCCCTTATTGGAGATAGGTTAAAGACAACCTTTATTGAAAGCTATCCTAGTGGTAGCTATGGAGAGCAGCCTTCAGGCTAAGTCTTGAAGGAATGTAAAGCAGCTTGTTTTACCAGCCTATAATCTCTTGAGTGACCAAATGAAATAGGGCCACACCAGGTATATATTCAAAATATATGTATTTATTACTAAACACACCCCTCTAGTCTCTTTATGAGGCTAGAGTTCGAAGTACATACATTACGAGTTAGTTATCTACAGTAATAGCACAAATACACGTTTGAGCCCCAGGGGCGTACCAAACCATATACCAAGAAAGTGGTATAAGAACCACGACTGAGCTAGACACAAGGCCTAGAGCCTGTAGAAGTGCTTGGACCACAAGGAACCACCCAAGGCAGTGACACAGGGGACCAACGGGGGACGCGTGCAGTGTATGAACACAACCGCGAACCACCGTTAACTTCTATGGGGAAAGTCGCGATTAGAATTTAAAAGAAAAGGGACACTTAGAGGAGGACTTGGAGCAAACCCTTTGAGAACTAGGCTGTTCTAGTGTCAATACCCACGGGAGCACCGGAGTACTCGAGTTACCTCACCCAGGGAGCCGGGTGCATAGGTGTCTTTCGGGGTCGGGTTTCGTCGTGGCTTTCAATGGCGATCTGCTGCAAAGTGCTGCTGGCGGCCAAGTCGAAAGTGTTCGGGTGGATCCAAAGGTGGATCGAAGATCTGAAGAACCTGAAAGCAGAGGGGACAGAGTCTGGGTCACTAGCCAGTGACCAGGAAGGCGATGAGCAGATGCCCACCGATGTTGAGTGCTTCAGGTAGGTTGACAGTCGTCTTGACTCTTCAGCCACGAGGTCCAGGAGGCATCGACGACAACCAGGAGCTGGATTCGAGCTGTCCCACAACGTCTGTCGATTTCAGGCATGTCGGCAACCGGATTGGACCCAACAAGCCTTGGCAGCGGCAAGTCTTGTGAAAATAGAAGAAGGACGATGTTGCAGACCAGCAAGATCTGGGAGACTCACCCAGCGAGGATAAGTCAGGGCACACCTGATGCAACCAGGGAGCCCAAGCAGAAAAAGATTGGCATTCGGGAGGGCCTACTAGCCAACGGACTAGCGACGGCAAAGGAGCCTCGAGACGATGCACGTGGAGCTGGCTCACAGGACACTCGTGGAGTGGAGGCCAGTGATCTTCAGTGCAGTTGGTGCTGGAGGCTGGGGCTACTCGGAGCCCAAAGCACGACTTCGTGTGATACCCAGAAGAGGATGCACTTGCAAATGCGTTCGGTGTCCAGGGGTCACGGTTCCACGTTACCCACGACAGCTACGGGCCTCAGCTTTTCTGGGGCTCAGGGCAGCCTCGGGGAAGTCTGGAAATCCACCTCTGGGGATGCAAAGACTTCGGCGTCCGACGGGAGCTTCAGCGATGCAGACCGGACAATTGCTTCTTTGGTGCCTGCCAAGCAGGGGAGTCACTCCTTGACCCCAAGGGAGATTCTTCAGTCCTCTAATCTTGAAGTAGAGCGTTGAAGGTCCAGGATTCTGTGTCAGAGTTTCGTCCAGGTAAATCTAAAGTCCTAAGGACTGGGTTCCCCTACTTATACTAAGGTAGGGGGTTGGACATACTCTGTGGCCCCACCTATGGGAGGGCCAGGGCAGAGGGGTGGTTACACCCTTTCCCTTTGTCCAGTTTCGCGCCAGAGCAGGGGCTGGAAGCCCCTGAGCCGGTTTGAACTGGGGTATGCACAGGGACACCAAGTGTGCCCCCAGTGCAGGATTTTGAAAGCACCCGAGAGTGCTCCCGCCCAGCCCCAATACACACTATCCTGTCTGGGGAGGTGGTCACACCTCCCTGGGACAGGAAACCTATTGTCCAGGCCTCCCCTGCTGGAGTTTCGGTCAGAAGCAGGAGGCCAGACTCGTGTCTGTGGCAGCGGCATCCATTTTGTGATGCCAGGGCTCTGGAAAGACAGTACCAGGTATACCGGTGTGTACATGTCTTTCCCTCTAGAAGGGTGGAATGCTACCCCCGCTGCCAGAACTGGCGGGGGGGTAGTATTCCAAGATGTTTGACACCAAACACGACATGTTTCCATGCAGCCATCCCAAAGTTAGCATTTAACGCGAGGTTATAATGCGCTTAAGAGTATATGGTCAGGCTGCACTACAAACAGCATCAGAGAAGGGTCTCCGAACGCTGCAGAGGGGCCCTGCTCATGCAGGGGCACCCTCTCACATAGGAACCACGCACTCTGCCTTCAGGATTGATAAGGCCTGCCATAGGAGTGACTTATAGGTTTATATGTGTGTATGTATTTAGTGATATAGGTAGCCTATATCACAGTAAGAGGTGCATGCACCACCTTACCCAGGCTGCAGTAGCAGACCTGTGGTGTCAGTTTGGATGGCCTTCCAGGGGTGGCACAATACATGCTGCAGCCCCTGGTAGGCCTCTGAGGTACCTATGCCCTGGGTACATAGTATACCATATACTAGGGACTTAGAAGGGCACTCCAGATTCCAATCAGAGATGTGCCTAAGGCACATGGAAACCATTTTAAAGAGGAAGCAGCTAGGCTGGGGCCCTGAATAGCAGAATCCCAGTCCAACTAAGTCATAAACCAGCAAAACACCAGGAAAAAAGTGGGGGCAACCATATAGTCAGATTCCACCTTCCTACACAGAGGTGCAGAAAGAGGCAAGAGAACTGCAGAAAGAGGCAGGAGAGGTGCAGAAAGAGGCAAGAGAGGAACAGAAAGAGTGACGAGGGGTACAGAAACAGGCAAGAGGGGTGCAGAAAGAAGCAAGAGAGGTGCAGAAAGAAGCAAGGGGGTGCAGAAAGAAGCAAGTGAGGTGCAAAAGAGGCAATAGAGGTGATGAAAGAGACAAGAGAATTGCAGAAAGAAGCAAGAGAGCTGCAGAAAAAAGCAAGAGAAGTGCAAAAAGAGGCAAGTGAGCTGCAGAAAGAGGCAAGATAGGTGCAGAAATAGGCAAGGGAGGTGCAGAAAGAGGCAAGAGAGGTGCAGAAAAAGTCAAGAGAAGTACAAAAAGAGGCAAGTGAGGTGCAGAAACAGGCAAGAGGGGTGCAGAAAGAGGCAATAGAAGTGCAGAAAGAAGCAACAGGTGCTGAAGGAGGAAACAGAACTGCAGAAAGAGGCTAGAGAGTTGCAGAAACGGGCAAGAGAGGTACAGAAAGAGGAAAGAGGGGTGCATAATGAGGCAAGAGAGGTGCAGGAGAGGTGCAGAAAGAGGCAAGAGGGTACAGAAAGAGGCAAGAGAAGTGCTGAAAGAAGCAGCAGAGATGTAGAAAGAGGCAAGACAAGTGCAGAAAGAAGGAACAGTAATGCAGAAAGAGGCTAGAGAAGTGCAGAAAGAAGCAACAGAAATGCAGAAAGAGGCAAGAGGCAAGAGAAGTGCAGAAAGAGGCAAGAGAGGTGCAGAAAGAAGGAAGATGGGTGAAGAAACAGGCAAGAGGGGTACAGAAAGAAGCAAGAGAGGTGTAGAAAGAAGCAAGGGGGTGCAGAAAGAAGCAAGTGATATGCAGAATGAGGCAAGAGAGGTACAGCAAGAGGCAAGAGAGGTGCAGAAACAGGCAAGAAAAGTATAGAAAGAGGCAAGAGATGTGTTGAAAGAAGCATCAGAGATGTAGAAAGAAGCAAGAGAAGTGATGAAAGAGACAAGAGAGTTGCAGAAAGAAACAAGAGAGCTGCAGAAAAAAGCAAGAGAAGTGCAGAAAGAGGCAAGTGAGGTGCAGAAACAGGCAAGAAGGGTACAGAAAGAGGCAAGAGAAGTGCAGAAGGAATCAAAAGGGGTGCAGAAGCAGGCAAGAGAACTGCAGAAAGAGGCAAGAGAGGTGCAGAAAGAGGGAAGAGAGTTTGAGAAAGAGGGACGAGGGGTGTAGAAAGAGGCAAGAGGGGTATAGGAAGAAGCACAAGAGGTGCAGAAAAAAGCAAGAGAAGTGCAGAAAGAACCAACATAGGTGCAGAAAGAGGCAAGGGGGTGCAGTCAGAGGCAAGAGAAGTGCTGAAAGAAGAAACAGAGGTGCAAAAAGAGGCTGGAGAAGGACAAAAAGAGGCAAGAGGGGTGTAGAAAGAGGCAAGAGAAGTGCAAAAAGAGGCAAGAGAAGTGCTAAAAGAAGCACAGAGGTGCAGAAACAGGCAAGAGAGGTGCAGAAAGATTCCAGAGAAGTACAGAAAGAGGCAAGTGAGGTGCAGAAACAGGCAAGAGGGGTGCAGAAAGAGGCAATAGAAGTGCAGAAAGAAGCAACAGGTGCAGAAGGAGGCAAGAGAGTTGCAGAAACAGGCAATAGATGTACAGAAAGAGGAAAGAGGGGTGCAGAATGAGGCAAGAGTGGTACAGAAAGAAGCAGGAGAGGTGCAGAAAGAAGCAAGAGAAGTGAAGAAAGATCCAACAGACGTGCAGAAAGAGGCATGAGGGTACAGAAATAGGCAAGAGGGGTGCAGAGAGAAGGAGTAGATGTAGGAGAGTAGGATCTGCTTCACATGGGTACCCCACTTTTTGCTGATGCTTCACTGTTTTTCAAGTTTAGTCTGGCTGGGGCCCTGCTAATCAGAACCCCAGCCTAGCTGCTTCCTCTCTAAAATGGTTTCCATGTGCCTTAGGCACATCTCTGATTGGAATCTGGAGTGCCCTTATGAGTCCCTAGTATATGGTATACTATGTACCCAGGGCATAAGTACCTCAGAGGCCTGCCAGGGGATGAAGCATGTATTATGCCACCCCTGGAAGGCCAGCCAAAATGACACCACAGGTCTGCTACTGCATCCTGAGTAAGGTGGTGCCTGCACCCCTTACAGTGGTATAGGCTACCTATATCACTACCATTGCACACACATATAAACCTATAAGTCACTCCTATGGCAGGCCTTGACAATCCTGAAGGCAGAGTGCTTGGTTTTCATGTGAGAGGGTGCCCCTGTATGAGCAGAGCCCCTCTGCAGCATTCGGAGTACCTCCTCTGATGCTGTTTGCAGTGCAGCCTGACCATATACTCTTAAGTGCATTATAACCTCGCGTTAAATGCTAACTTTGGGATGGCTGCACGGAAACATGTCGTGTTTGGTGTCAAACATCTTGGAATACTACCCCCACCAGTTCTGGCAGCGGGGTTAGCATTGCCTCCTTCTAGAGGGAGAGACATGTGCCAACCGGCATACCCGGTATTAACTTTACAGAGCCCTGGCATCACAAAATGGATGCTGCAGCCACAGACACGGGTCTGGCCTCCTGCTGCTGACCGAAACTCCAGCAGGGGAGGCCTGGACAATAGGTTTCCTGTTGCAGGGAGGTGTAACCACCTCCCAGAGAGGCTGATGTGTATTGGGGCTGGGTGGGTGCACTCTAAAAGTGCTTTGAAGTCCTGCACTGGGGGCTCATTTGGTGTCCCTGTGCATATCCCAGTTCAAACTGGCTCAGGGGCTTCCAGCCCCTGCTCTGGCGCAAAACTGGACAAAGGGAAAGGGGTGTAACCACCCCTCTGCCCTGACCCTCCCATAGGTGGGTCCCCAGAGTATGTCCAACCCCTAACTTGGTATAAGTATGGGACCCCAGTCCTTAGGGCTTTAGATTTACCTGGACGAAACTCTGATACAGAATCCTGGACCTTCGACGCTCTACTTCAAGATTAGAGGACTGAAGAATCTCCCTTGGGGTCAAGGAGTGACTCCCCTGCTTGGCAGGCACCTAAAAGAAGCAATTGTCCGGTCTGCATCGCTGAAGCTCCCGCCGGACGCCGAAGTCTTTGCATCACCAGAGGTGGATTTCCAGACTTCGCCGAGGCTGACCTGAGTCCCCAGCAAAGCTGAGGCCCGTAGCTGTCATGGGTAACGTGTAACCGTGACCCCTGGACACCGAGTACTTTTGCAAGTGCATCCTCTTCTGGATCTCCCACGAAGTTGTGCTTTGGGCTCTAAGTAGCCCTCGCCTCCAGCACCGAAGATCACTGGCCTCCACTCCACGAGTGTCCTGTGAGCCAGCTCCAAGTGCGTCCACTCGAGGCTCCTTCGCGGTCGCTAGTCCGTTGGCTAGTGGGCCGTCCCGAAGGCAACTCTTCTTTTCCTTGGGCTTCCCTGGTTTCTCCAGGTGTGCCCTGACTTACCCTCGCTGGGTGAGTCCCTCAGACCTGACTGGTCTGTACCACCATCCTTCTTCTATTTCCACAAGACTTGCCGTTGCCAAGGCTTGTTGGGTCCAATCCGGTCGCCGACACCCCTGCAATCGACAGACGTCGTGGAACAGCTTGAATCCAGCTCCTGGTTGTCGTCGACGCCTCCTGGACCTCGTGGCTGAAGAGTCAAGACGACCGTCAACCTACCTGAAGCACCCAACATCGGTGGGCATCTGCTCATCGCCTTCCTGGTCACTGGCTAGTGACCCAGACTCTGTCCCCTCTGCTTTCAGGTTCTTCAGATCTTCGATCCACCTTTGGATCCACCCGAACACTTTCGACTTGGCCGCACTTTGCAGCAGATCGCCATTGAAAACGACGACGAAACCCGACCCCGAAAGACACCTATGCACACGGCTTCCCTGGGTGAGGTAACTCGAGTACTCCGGTGCTCCCGTGGGTATAGACTCTAGAACAACCCAGTTCTAAAGGGGTTTGCTCCAAGTCCTCCTCTAAGTGTCCCTTTTCTTTAAAACTCCAACCGCGACATTCCCCATAGAAGTCAACGTCGGCTCGCAGCTGTGTTCTCACACTGCACGCGTCCCCCGTGGGTCCCCTGTGTCACTACCTTTGGTGGTTCCTTGAGGGCCAAGCACTTCTACAGGCTCTAGGCCCTGTGTCTAGCTCAGTCATGGTTCTTATACCACTTTATTGGTATATGGTTTGGTACGCCCCTAGGGCTCAAAAGTGTATTTGTGCTATTACTGTTGATAACTGACTTGTAACTTATGTACTTCGAACTCTAGCCTCATAAAGAGACTAGAGGGGTGTGTTTAAGACTAAATACATATATTTTAAATATATACCTGGTGTGGTCCTCTTTCATTTGGTCACTCAAGAGATTATAGACTGGTAAAACAAGCTGCTTTACATTCCTTCAAGACTTAGCCTGAAGGCTGCTCTCCATAGCTACCACTAGGATAGCTTTCAATAAAGGTTGTCTTTAACCTATCTCCAATAAGGGGTTGTTTGGACTGGTGCAAGGTGCCCACTATAATTAGTTGTCAGCATATACCAGGCCAACTTCTCACATTGGTGTGCAGCGTGTGGGATTCCAGCTTGCTATTGTTTTACCAGATAATCTCAATTGAATTGATCAACTGAAAACCACTAAGGGTACCTTAGGTACATATAAATCAAGCTTAGTATACAGTAAGTTCTACTCAACTTAGAGTTGTGTGTTAAGGGATAGCACACCCTTTGTACAACTCAAGAGAGTTTAGTAGGCCACACTAGAGTAGGTAGTGCATACACCACACCTCACTAGTAACGTCTTCAAAGCCAGGACCCAGTGAGTCCTTGCCAGAAGCCAGTGGGCTTCTTCCCTCCAAGTATGATAATCTCCCATTCTTGGAATTGAGAGCATTGTGCAATACTAGGAAGCTGAAGACAGGCAAAAGTGCCAGCACCCAACACCTCAGAGAGGTGCTTCTGTCAGATGATCTCAGCAGACCCTTAGGGTCTGAAGGGGTAGGCAGGGAGGGTGGGTCAGAAGATGAGGAGGGGACCAGTGGTGACATCACCCAGGCCCCCCCCTCTGAAACTGGCCAGGAAGGTGACAATGACCTTGACCTGGAAAACCCAGCCATTCCTGTGGAAGAAGAGGAGGGTCAGAATGACCTCCTCTTTGTCCCAGCAGGAAGAGTTGTGAGTGTGCCCAGAAGGACTAGATCTCCTTCTCAGGAGTCTAACCACTCTGACACCTCAATAGGGACCTCTGTATCTTCTCACAAGAGAGAATCCTCTCATGAGAGGAGAAACAGACTGATTCAGTATGAACAAGCCCAGCTTGAGCTCAGAAAACAGCAGTTGGCTATAGACAGGGAGTCCCTAGATCTCTATAGAGAGAGAAAAAAGTTGGGACTAGAGTCCAATGGTGGCAGCAGTTTCCCTAGAGATAGGGAAAGGTCACATAACCATAGAAACCTGAGCAAGATTGTCCCTCCCTACCAGAGTCGGGATGACATCCACAAATGGATAACTGCACTGGAGAGGGCCTGTAAAGTACAGAGGGTCCCTCAGGAGCAGTGGGCAGCAATCTTGTGGCTATCCTTTGCAGACAAAGGTAGAGACAAGCTCCTCACTGTTCGAGAAGAGGATGCTGATAATTACAAAGTCTTGAAGAGTGCTCTAATTGATGGGTTTGGCCTAACAACTGAACAATACAGGTTAAAGTTCAGAGATACCCAAAAGCACAGACTCAAGACTGGGTGGACTATGTGGATTGTTCTGCTAAGGCTCTGGAAGGTTGGTTATTGGGCAGTAAGGTATGTGACTTCACAGGATTGTACAATCTTATCATGAGGAGCAGATTCTTAATAACTGTCAAAATCAGCTGTTGCATCAGTACCTGGTGGACTCTGATCTGACCTCTCCCCAAGAATTGGGAAAGAAGGCAGACAAATGGGTCAGAACCAGGTTGAGGCAGAAGGTACAGAACCAAGGTGGTGACCCTAAGAAGCAAGATGCTAAAAACTCTGATAAGGGTGGGGAGAAGGGTAAAAACCAGAAGTCTTCACAAGGCCCCCAAAAATATTCTTCAGGGGGGGATTCACAGTCTAACAAAGGGAAAGGCCAAAAGAAACCATGGTGCAAAGTCTGTAAGCAAAAGACACACTGGACCAGTGATTGCACCAAGTCCAAAGACTCTATTCCAGCCCCCACCAATGCCCCTAAGGCACCTGTTCCCCTAGTGCAGTTACAGTTGGTGGTGGGAATACACAGGCCAAGGGTTTAGTAGGATTGACCCTGGGTAAGGAGATGAGCTCTGACCTAGTCAGAGAACTCACTCAGGCTGTCCTAGTCTGTGATGGAGGCATGGATGTGACCTCCTCTGTGAGTCGCAGTAATCTGGGCAAGTACAGACAACAGCCCTTAATAAATGGAAAAGAGGCTTTGGCATTTAGGGACACAGGGGCAAGTGTCACCATGGTGACACAAGACCTTGTGGATCCTGGGCAGATTATACTTGGTGAAATGTACCAAGTGACCAATGCTAGCAATGTCAGAACAGACCATACTCTGGCAGTTGTTAACTTCTCCTGGGGAGGGGTAACTGGCCTTAAGAAGGTTGTGGTAAGTGCAGACCTACCAGTTGAATGCTTGCTTGGCAATGATCTGGAAACTTCAGCTTGGGCAGAAGTGGAGCTCAGGACCCATGCAGAAATGCTGGGCATCCCTGCAGATGTGTTTGCTGTGACCAGGTCACAGAGCAAAATGTCTAGCACTGAACAGGCCTTGGATCCGGGAAAAAAGGACCAAGTGCCATCCAAGAAGAGGAGTAGTAGGGTAAAGGCAGTGCCTTCCCCCTTGGCTCAGAAGGAAGATCAGTCTCTTCAGGGAGATGATCTCAGTCCTGAGGAAGGAACTGTCCCAGAGGAGCTTGAACCTGATCAGGTTGAGTTCTTGGGGACAGGGGCCCTTCCAGGGCAGATCTGAGCCAGGAGCAGCAGAGCTGCCCTCTCTTGAACCCCTCAGACAGCAAGCTGCTGCTGAGGCTGCTGGGAAAGCTAGTGGTCCCCATACAGTGTATTGGGATGATAGACTCTTGTACTCAGAGTGTAGAGACCCCAAGCCTGGTGCCACCAGGAGGTTGGTTATACCTCTGAAGTTCAGGGGCTTCCTATTGACCCTAGCCCATGACATTC
Source organism: Calotriton arnoldi (assembly GCA_963921515.1). Lineage (NCBI taxonomy): Eukaryota > Metazoa > Chordata > Amphibia > Caudata > Salamandridae > Calotriton > Calotriton arnoldi. Next base: position 116,265 of record CAWUFW010016136.1, read on the forward strand.
CCTTAGCAGGTCACCTGGGCCAGAACAAGACTTGGGACAGAATTGTCCCTCACTTTCACTGGCCCCACATGTCTGAAGACACCAAGGAGTTTTGTCGCTCCTGTGTAACCTGCCAGGCCAGTGGCAAGGCAGGTGGCACTACAAAGGCCCCCTGATACCACTACCTGTGGTGGGGGTTCCCTTTGAAAGGGTGGGGATTGACATTGTTGGTCCCATGGATTCCCAAACAGCATCTGGGCACAGGTTAATCCTGGTGGTAGTGGATCATGCCACCAGGTACCCAGAGGCACTTCCCCTTAGGACCACTACAGCACCTGTAGTGGCAAGGGCCCTCCTGGGAATTTTCTCAAGAGTGGGCTTCCCTAAGGAGGTTGTATCAGACAGGGGTGCAAACTTTATGTCTGGATACTTGAAAGCAATGTGGAAGGAGTGTGGAGTGACTTACAAGTTCACCACACCCTATCACCCACAATGCAATGGTTTAGTTGAGAGATTCAACAAAACCTTGAAGGGCATGATTAAAGGGCTCCCAGAGAAGCTTAGGCGAAGATGGGACATACTCTTGCCCTGCCTTTTATTTGCATACAGGGAGGTGCCTCAAAAGGGGTTGGCTACAGCCCTTTTGAACTTTTGTTTGGTCACCCTGTCAGGGGTCCATTGTGCTTGGTAAAGGAAGGATGGGAGTTACCTCTCAAGCCCCCAAAGCAAGACATAGTGGACTATGTACTTGGTCTCCGCTCCAGGATGGCTGAGTACATGAAAAAGGCAACTAAAAACCTTGAGGCTAGCCAGGAACTGCAAAAAGCCTGGCATGACCAAAAGGCTGTGCTGACTGTTTACCAGTCAGGACAGAAGGTGTGGGTGTTGGAGCCAGTGGCCCCAGCAGCTCTCCAAGACAAATGGAGTGGACCCCATACCATTGTTGAACAGAAGGGTGAGGTTACCTACTTAGTAGACCTAGGAACACGCAGGAGTCCCCACAGGGTTCTCCATGTCAACAGGTTAAAACCATATGTGGACAGGGCAAACATGGGCTTGCTCATGGCTACTGATGAGGGACAGGAGGAAGAGAGTGACCCACTCCCTGACCTGCTCTCACAGAACCCTGATGATGGGTCAGTGGATGGTGTAGCCTTGGCAGGCAGCCTCACTGCCCAGCAGCAAACTGATTGCAGACAGGTACTCAATCAGTTCAGGCACATATTCTCACTGACACCCAGTCAGACCACCTGGTGCACTCATGAAGTGAACACTGGGGACAGTCTGCCTATTAAAAATAAGATTTATAGGCAACCTGACCATGTCAGGGACTGTATCAGGACAGAAGTCCAGAAGATGTTGGATTTGGGAGTTATTGAACCCTCAGATAGCCCTTGGGCTAGTCCAGTGGTCCTTGTGCCAAAACCTCACACCAATGGTGGGAAAAGAGAGATGAGGTTTTGTGTGGACTACAGGGGTCTCAATGCAGTCACTAGGACTGATACCCATCCAATACCCAGGGCAGATGAGCTAATAGACACTTTGGCATCATCCAAGTATCTAAGCACATTTGACCTAACAGCTGGCTACTGGCAGATCAGGCTAGCTGATGATGCAAAGCCAAAAACAGCATTCTCAACCCCTAGTGGGCATTATCAATTTGTGGTAATGCCCTTTGGTTTGAAGAATGCACCTGCCACTTTTCAGAGGTTGGTGAATACAGTCCTTACAGGTCTGGAAGCTTATAGTGCAGCATATCTAGATGATATTGCTGTCTTTAGCTCCACCTAGGAGGATCACCTGGTCCACCTCAGAAATGTTTTGCAGGCCCTGCAGAAAGCAGGCCTCACTATCAAGGCCACAAAGTGCCAGATAGGGCAGAGTCAGGTTGTGTACCTGGGCCACCTTGTGGGTGGAGGCCAGGTTCAACCATTGCAGAGCAAGATCCAGACCATCATGGTCTGGACTGCTCCAACTACCCAGACTCAGGTGAGAGCCTTTTTAGGCCTGACTGGGTACTATAGGAGATTTGTCAAGGAGTATGGATCAATAGTGACACCCCTGAATGACTTAACTTCCAAGAAATTGCCCAAAAAGGTTCAGTGGACAGTTAGCTGTCAAAAGCCATTTGATGACCTGAAGCAGGCCATGTGCACTGCTCCCATTCTACAGAGTCCTGATTACTCCAAGAAGTTCATTGTCCAAACAGATGCATCTGAATTGGGGGTAGGGGCTGTACTGTCACAATTGAATATTGAAGGTCAGGATCAGCCAGTAGCTTTTATTAGCAGAAGGCTGACCCCTAGAGAGAAACGTTGGTCAGCCATAGAGAGGGAGGCCTTTGCTGTGGTTTGGGCTCTGAAGAAGTAGAGGCCATACTTGTTTGGTACTCACTTCCTTGTTCAAACAGACCACAAGCCCCTCTTATGGATAAAACAAATGAAGGGTGAAAACCCCAAACTGCTTAGGAGGTCCATTTCCCTACAGGGGATGGACTTTACAGTGGAACATAGACCTGGGAGTAACCATGCCAATGCAGATGGACTCTCTAGGTACTTCCACTTAGAACATGAAGACTCAACTGGACAAGGTTAGTTTAATGTCCCTACGTTTCGGGGGTTGTGTAGGAGAGTAGGATCTGCTTCACATGGGTACCCCCACTTTTGCTGATGCTTCACTGTTTTTCGACTTTAGTCTGGATGGGGCCCTGCTAATCAGAACCCCAGCCTAGCTGCTTCCTCTCTAAAATGGTTTCACATCTCTGATTGGAATCTGGAGTGCCCTTATAAGTCCCTAGTATATGGTATACTATGTACCCAGGGCATAGGTACCTCAGAGGCCTGCCAGGGGCTGAAGCATGTATTATGCCACCCCTGGAAGGCCAGCCAAAATGACACCACAGGTCTGCTACTGCAGCCTGAGTAAGGTGGTGCCTGCACCCCTTACAGTGGTATAGGCTACCTATATCACTACCATTGCACACACATATAAACCTATAAGTCACTCCTATGGCAGGCCTTGACAATCCTGGAGGCAGAGTGCTTGGTTTTCATGTGAGAGGGTGCCCCTGCATGAGCAGAGCCCCTCTGCAGCATTTGGAGTACCTCCTCTGATGCTGTTTGCAGTGCAGCCTGACCATATACTCTTAAGTGCATTATAACCTCGCGTTAAATGCTAACTTTGGGATGGCTGCACGGAAACATGTCGTGTTTGGTGTCAAACATCTTGGAATACTACCCCCCCCCGCCAGTTCTGGTGGCGGGGGTAGCATTCCACTCAAGAGATTATAGACTGGTAAAACAAGCTGCTTTACATTCCTTCAAGACTTAGCCTGAAGGCTGCTCTCCATAGCTACCACTAGGATAGCTTTCAATAAAGGTTGTCTTTAACCTATCTCCAATAAGGGGTTGTTTGGACTTGTGCAAGGTGCCCACTATAATTAGTGGACAGCATATACCAGGCCAACTTCTCACTGTAGAGGTGCAGAAAGAAGCAGGAGAAGTACAGAAAGAACCAACAGATGTGCAGAAAGAGGCAAACGTGATGCAGAAAGAGGCAAGAGAACTGCTGAAAGAAGCAACAGAGGAGCAGAAAGAGGCAAGACAAGTGCAGAAAAAAGAAACAGAAATGCCAAAAAAGGCTAGAGAAGCGTAGAAAGAAGCAACAAAAATGCAGAAATAGGCAATAGAAGTGCAGACAGAAGCAACAGAGGTGCAGAAAGAGGCAAGAGAAGTGCAGACAGAGGCAAGAGAGGTGCAGAAACAGGCAAGAGAGGTGCAGAAAGAGGGAACAGGGGTTCAGAAAGAGGCAACAGGAGTGCAGAAAGAGGCAAGAGAAGTGTAGAAAGAAGCAACAGAGGTGCAGAAAGAGGCAAGAGAACTGCAGAAAGAGGCAGGAGAGGTGCAGAAAGAGTCAAGAGAGGAACAGAAAGAGGGAAGAGGGTTGCAGAAACAGGCGAGAGGGTTGCAGAAAGAAGCAAGAGAGGTGCAGAAAGAAGCATGGGGGTGCAGAAAGAAGCAAGTGAAGTGCAAAAGAGGCAAGAGGAGGTAGAGAAAGAGGCAAGAGAGGTGCAGAAACAGGCAAGTGAGGTGCAGAAACAGGCAAGAGGGGTTCAGAAGGAGGCAAGAGAACTGTAAAAAGTGGCAAGGGAGTTGCAGAAACAGTCAAGACAGGTGCAGAAAGAGGGAACAGGGGTGCGGAAAGTGGAAAGAGAGGTGTAGAAAGAGGGAAGAGTGGTTGAGAAACAGGGAAGAGTGATGCAGAAAGAGGCAAGAGGGGTGCAGGAAAAAGCACAAGAGGTGCAGAAAGAAGCAAGATAAGTGCAGAAAGAACCAACATAGGTGCAGAAAGAGGCAAGGGGATGCAGTCAAAGGCAAGAGAAGTGCTGAAAGAAGCAACAGAGGTGCAGAAAGAGTCAAGAGAAATACTAAAAGAGGCAAGGGGGTATAGAAAGAGACAGGAGAAGTACAAAAAGAGGGAAGAGAAGTGCTGAATGCAGCAACAGAGGTGCGGAAAGAGGCAAGAGATTTGCATAAACAGGCAAGAGAGGTGTAGGAAGAGCAAGACAAGTGCAGAAAGAAGCAAGAGAAGTACTGAAAGAAGCAACAGAGGTGCAGAAAGAAGAAATAGAAGTGATGAAAGAGACAAGAGAGTTGCCGAAAGAAACAAAAGAGGTGCAGAAAAAAGCAAGACAAGTGGTGCAGAAAGAGGCAAGTGAGGTGCAGAAAGAGGCAAGAGAGGTGCAGAAAGAGTCAAGAGAAGTACAGAAAGAGGCAAGTGAGGTGCAGAAACAGGCAAGAGAAGTCCAGAAACAGGCAAGAGAAGTGCTGAAAGAAGCAACAGAGGTACAGAAAAGAACAAGAGAAGTGATGAAAGAGACAAGAGTGTTGCAGAAAGAAACAAGAGAGGTGCAGAAAAGAGCAAGAGAAGTGCAGAAAGAGGCAATTGAGGTGCAGAAACAGGCAAGAGAGGTGCAGAAAGAGGCAAGAGAAGTGCATAAAGAGGCAACTGAGGTGCAGAAACAGGCAAGAGGGGTGCAAAAAGAGGCAAGAGAACTGCAGAAAGAAGCAACAGAGATGCAGAAGGAAGCAAGAGAACTACAGAAAGAGGCAAGAGAGTTGCTGAAAGAGGCAAGAGAGGTGCAGAAAGAGGGAAGAAGGGTGCAAAAAGAGGCAAGAGAAGTGCTAAAAGAAGCAACAGAGGTGCAGAAAGAGGCGAGACAAGTGCAGAAAAAAGGATAGGTGCAGAAAGAGGCAAGAGAAGTGCAGAAAGAGGCAACTGAGGTGCAGAAACAGGCAAGAGGGGCGTAAAAAGAAGCAAAAGAACTGCAGAAAGAAGCAACTGAGATGCAGAAAGTAGCAAGAGAACTACAGAAAGAGGCAAGAGAGTTGCAGAAAAAGGATAGAGATGTGCAGAAAGAAGCAACAAAATGCAGAAAGAGGAAAGAGAAGTGCAGAAAGAAGCAAAAGAGGTGCAGAAAGAGGCAAGAGAAGTGCAGACAGAGGCAAGAGAGGTGCGGAAACAGGCAAGAGTGGTACAGAAAGAGGTAACAGGGGTTCAGAAAGAGAAGAGGCAAGAGAAGTGCAGAAAGAATCAACAGAGGTGCAGAAAGAGGCAAGAGGAGTGCAGAAAGATACAAGAGAAGTGTAGAAAGAAGCAACAGAGGTGCAGAAAGAGGCAATAGAACTGCAGAAAGAGGCAGGAGAGGTGCAGAAAGAGGCAAGAGAAGTGCAGAAACAACCAACATAGTTGCAGAAAGAGACAAGAGGGATGCATAAAGAGGCAAGAGAAGTGCTGAAGCAAGCAACAGAGGTGCAGAAAGAGGCAAGCAAAGTACAAAAGGAGGCAAGTGAGGTGTAGAAAGAGGCAAGAGAAGTGCAAAAAGAGGCAAGAGAAGTGCTGAAAGAAGCAACAGAGGGGTGGAAAGAGGCAAGAGACTTGCATAAACAGGCAAGAGAGGTGTAGAAACAGGCAAGACAAGTGCAGAAAGAAGCAAGAGAAGTACTGAAAGAAGCAACAGAGGTGCAGAAAGAAATGAGAAGTGATGAAAGAGACAAGAGAGTTGCCAAAAGAAACAAGAGAGGTGGGGAAAAATGCAAGAGAAGTGGTGCAGAAAGAGGCAAGTGAGGTGCAGAAAGAGGCAAGAGAAGTACAGTAAGAGGCAAGTGAGGTGCAGAAACAGGCAAGAGGGGTGCAGAAAGAGGCAATAGAGTTGCAGAAACAGTCAAGAGAAGTGCTGAAAGAAGCAGCAGAGGTGCAGAAAGAGGCAAGACAAGTGCAGAAAGAAGGAACAGAAATGCAGAAAGAGACTAGAGAAGTGCAGAAAGAAGCAACAGAAATGAAGAAAGAGGCAAAAGAAGTGCATAAAGAGGCAAGAGAAGTGCAGAAACCGGCAAGAGAGGTGCAGAAAGAGGCAAGTGAGGTGCAGAAAGAAGCAAGAGAAGTACAGAAAGAGACAAGTGAGGTGCAGAAAGAGGCAAGAGAAGTACAGAAAGAGGCAAGTGAGGTGCAGAAACAGGCAAGAGGGGTGCAGAAAGAGGCAATAGAGTTACAGAAACAGTCAAGAGAAGTGCTGAAAGAAGCAGCAGAGGTGCAGAAAGAGGCAAGACATGTGCAGAAAGAAGGAACAGAAATGCAGAAAGAGACTAGAGAAGTGCAGAAAGAAGCAACAGAAATGAAGAAAGAGGCAAAAGAAGTGCATAAAGAGGCAAGAGAAGTGCAGAAACCGGCAAGAGAGGTGCAGAAAGAGGCAAGAGAAATTTAGAAAGAAGCAACAGAGGTGCAGAAAGAGGCAACAGAACTGCAGAAAGAGGCTGGGGAGGTGCTGAAAGAGGCTAGACAGGTGCAGAAAGAGGGAAGATTGGTGCATAAACAGGCAAGAGGGGAGCAGAAAGAAGCAAGAGAGGTGCAGAAAGAAGCAAGGAGGCGCAGAAAGAAGCAAGTGAGGTACAAAAAAGGCAGGAGAGGTACAGAAAGAGGCAAGAGAGGTGCAGAAACAGGCAAGAGAATTGCAGAAAGAGGCAAGTGATGTGCTGAAAGAAGCAAGAGAAGTGATAAAAGAGACAAGAGAGTTGCAGAAAAAAACAAGAGAGCTGCGGAAAAGAGCAAGAGAAGTGCAGAGAGAGGCAAATGTGGTGCAGAAAGAGGCAAGAGAGGTACAGACAGAGGCAAGTGAGGTGCAGAAACAGGCAAGAGGGGTATAGAAAGAGGCAAGAGAAGTGCATAAAGAAGTCAAAAAGGTGCAGAAAGAGTCAAGAGAACTGCAAAAATTGGCATGGGAGTTGCAGAAACAGGCAAGAGAGGTGGAGAAAGAGGGAACGGGGTGCAGAAAGAGGCAAGAGAAGTGCAGCAACTGACATGAGGGGTACAGAAAGAGGCAAGAGAAGTGCAGAAGGAAGTAAAAAAGGAACAGAAGGAGGCAAGAGAACTGCAGAAATTGGCAAGGGAGTTGCAGAAACAGGCAAGAGAGGAGCAGAAAGAGGGAACAGGGATACAGAAAGAGGCAAGAGAAGTGTAGAAATAAGCAACAGAGGTGCAGAAAGAGGCAAGAGAACTGCAGAAAGAGGCACGATAGGTGCAGAGAGAAGCAACAGAGTTGCAGAAAGAGGCAAGAGAAGTGCAGAAAGAAGCAACAGATGTGCAGAAAGAGGCAAGAGAAGTACAAAAAGAGGCAAGAGAGGTGCAGAAACATGCAAGAGAGGTGCAGAAAGAGGCAAGATAATTGTTGAAAGAAGCAACAGAGGTGCAGACAGAAGCAAGAGAACTGCAGAAAGAGGGAGGAGAGGCACTGAAAGAGGCAAGAGAGGTGCAGAAAGAGTGAAGATGGGTGCTGAAACAGTCAAGAGGTATGCAGAAAGAAGCAAGAGAGGTGCAGAAAGAAGCAAGTGGTGCCGAAAGAAGCAAGTGAGGTGCAGAAACAGACAAGAGAAGTGCAGAAAGAGGCAAGAGATATGCTGAAAGAAGCATCAGAGGTGCAGAAAGAAGCAAGAGAAGTGATGATTGAGACAAGAGAATTGCAGAAAGAAACAAGAGAGCTGCAGAAAAAGCAAGAGAAGTGCAGAAAGAGGCAAGTGAGGTGCAGAAAGAGGCAAGAGGGGTACAGAAAGAGGCAATAGAAGTGCAGAAAGAAGCAACAGGTGCAAAAGGAGGCAAGAGAACTGCAGAAAGAGGCAAGAGAGTTGCAGAAACAGGCAAGAGAAGTGCTGAAAGAAGAGGCAGAAGTACAGAAAGAGGCAGGACATGTGCAGAAAGAAGGAACAGAAATGCAGAAAGAGGCTAGAGAAATGCAGAAAGAGGCTAGAGAAATGCAGAAAAAGGCAAGATAAGTACAGAAAGAGGCAAGTGAAGTGCAGAAAGAGGCAAGAGAAGTGCTGAAAGAAGCAACAGAGGTGCGGAAAGTGGCAGGATATGTGCACAAAGAGACAAGAGAGATGCACAAAGAGACAAGAGAGGTGCACAAAGAGACAAGAGAGGTGCAGAAAGAGGGAATACGAGTACAGAAAGAGGCAACAGGGGTGCAGTAAGAAGCAAGAGAGGCGCAGAAAGAAGCAAGAGAAGTGCAGAAGGAGGCAATAGAGGTACAGAAAGGGTGCAGAAAGAAGCAAGAGAGGTACAGAAAGAAGCAAGAAAAGTACAAAAAGAAGCAACAGAGGTGCAAAAAGAGGCAAAAGAGCTGCAGAAAGTGGCAAGAGAAGTGAAGAAAGAAGTAACAAAAATGTAGAAAGATGCCAGAAAAGTGCAGAAAGAAGCAACAGAAATGCAGAAAGATGCAACAGAAGTGCAGAAGGAAGCAACAGAGGTGCAGAAAGAGGCTAGAGAAGTGCCTAAAGAGGTAAGAGTGGCGCAGAAACAGGCAAGGTAGGTGCAGAAAGACAGAACGGGGTGCAGAAAAAGGCAAGAGAGGTGCTGAAAGAGGCAAGAGAGGTGCAAAAAGAGGGAAGATGGGTGCAGAAACAGGCAAGAGGGGTGCAGAAAGAAGCAATAGAGGTGCAGAAAGAAGCAAGAGAAGTACATAAAGAGGCAAGTGAGGTGTAGAAAGAGGCCACAGAGGTGCAGAAAGAGGCAAGTGAGGTGCAGGAAGAGGAAGACGAGTACAGAAAGAGGCAACAGGGGTGCAGTAAAAAGCAAGAGAGGCTTAGAAAGAAGCAAGAGAAGTGCAGAAGGAGGCAATAGAGGTGCAGAAAGAGGCAAGAGGGGTGCAGAAAGAGGCAAGAGAAGTGCAGAAAGAAGTAACAGAAATGTAGAATGACGCCAGAAAAGTTTAGAAAGAAGCAACAGAAATGCACAAAGAGGCAAAAGAAGTGCAGAAAGAAGCAACAGAGGTGCAGAAAGAGGCTAGAGAAGTGCAGAAAGAGGTAAGAGAGGTGCAGAAACAGGCAAGAGAGGTGCAGAAAGATGGAACGGGTGCAGAAAAAGGCAAGAGAGGTGAAGAGAGAAGGAACAGAGGTGCAGAAAGAGGCAGGAGGGGGCAGAAAGAGGCAAGAGAAGTGCAGAAAGAAGCAACAGAGGTGAAGATAGAGGGAAGAGAACTGCAGACAGAGGCAAGAGAGGTGCAGAAACAGGCAAGAGAGGTGCAGAAAGAGGGAAGAAGTATACAGAAAGAAGCAAGTGAGGTGCAGAAAGAGGCAACAGAGGTGCAGAAAAAGGCAAGAGAGGTACAGAAACAGGCAAGAGAAGTGCAGAAAGAGGCAAGAGAAGTGCTGAAAGAAGCAACAGAGGTGCAGAAAGAAGCAAGAGAAGTGGTGAAAGAGACAAGAGAGTTGCAGAAATAAACAAGAGAGGTGCAGAAAGAGCCAAGAGAGGCGCAGAAAGAAGCAAGAGTTGTATGCGCACCATTAGTACTAATTTAAGACCCACATTTAGCAGTAAGTAACAGGTGACCATTCCAGCTTTGCAAAGGGCCTTACACCATGCTGCAACACTTGTCGCTGCATTTTTCATAACGTTTGAGCCGTTTGAGCTAGAAACATGTTTTTTTTAATTCAAATCTGCAGATTATGCAGCAGATGATGGATGATGTGGCAAATGTGGAAAATGTATAATTATACGAAAATGGGTGCAGCCGAACAGTCGCATAATTCCAGTTGCCCTGCTCATACCTCTAACTAGGTCCAGAAGTGCTTCTCAGTGGTTCCTTCTTTTTTTGTCTCATTGAGTTTATAATTTAGCTTCTATGGAAATGAGGAAGACTAAACCTGAGGTTACCACTCCACAACACAGACTACCATAGCATATAATTACTCTCCTTAACACATAATCCCACTCTTCATAATTCTTATTCACTAAATACCACATACTTTCTATCCACATAATTTCACTGCACATCATACCACATGATTCCACTACGCACAACGTACATCCACTCCACTCCCAAAAAATTTGTAAAAAACATTTACAATTACAACGTCAATAGCTCTTACTCTCGCAAATGCGAAACCTACCTCATTGCAAATGCTTCTTTAATTAGTAGTCGCGTTTGCGGAGTGGTGGAGAAAGGGGTCTGGGCCTCCAACCAGTGCTCAGGAATTCTGCTGCATAGGACTTACAGGAGGTACCAGGAGGGCTTCTTGGCCCCAAAGTCCCTCAGGAGTAAAGTGGACTTCATCCCCCAATCAGTAGTTTGCCAGGAGGTGCATTTTCAGAGTGGTGGAGAAAGGGGGGCGTATCCTCCAAAGACCTCCTAGCAATCCCACTGTGTGGAACTTACTGGAGGTAACAGGAGGGGTAGTTGGCCCCCAAGAACATCTTTGTTGGCCAACTACCCCATCTGTTACCTCTAGTAAGTCCCACAGAGCAGGATTGCTTAGTTCTCATAGCAGGCCACTCCCCCTTTGCCCACCTCTCTGCAAACGTGCTCCGTGACGTGCTCTTGGATGGGGATTGAAGTCCCCTTTGCTTGGGGGTGTCCTTAGGGGCCAACTAGCATACCTGTTACCTCCAGTAATCCCCACACAGTAGGATTGTTGAGAGGAGGACACAGCCCACGCCCCCTTTCTCCACCACTCTGCAAACGTGCCTCCTGGTGTGCTATTGGTTGGGGGATGAAGTCCCCTTGCCTCCTGAGGGTCCCTGGGGGCCAACTAGCCCTCCTGTTACCTCCAGTAAGCCCCACACAGCTGGATTGCTGAGAGTGGTCCGAGGCCATGCCCCTTTTTTCCACCTCTCTGCAAACGCGCCTCCTGGCACACTGCTGCTTGAGGGATGAAGTCCACTTTAGTCATGAAGTCCTCAGGACAAAGGGGACCTCATCACCCCACCAGCAGTGCACCAAGAAGCACATTTGCAGAGTGTTGTAATAAGGGGTGAGGCCTCGGACCACCTCTCAGCAATCCCACTGTGTGGGGCTTACTGGAAGTACCTGGTGGGCTAGTTGGCCCCTAAGAAGGATCGAAGGGGACTTAATCCCCCAACCCAGAGCGTGCCAGGAGGTGCATTTATAGAGTGGTGAAGTGTGGGGGAGGGGCCTCCAGCAGTTGCCGGTTTCTTTTTTTACATTTTATTTTAAGAAGGGGGCTGTGTTACCCCCTTCCCTTGAGCCTTATGGGCCCTGGGGACCCCAACCCCGGGGCCTGAGCCATTTAAAAAAAATGAAAAGGGAGGGGGCCATGCAGCCACCCTCCTGAGGCCGATTACGCCCCGGGAACCCCATCCCCCGAGGCTAGGCCTTAGTTTAATTTTTTTTTCAAAGGGGAGAAGGGCCATGCAGCCCCGCTCCCCAGGCCAATTTCGGCCCCGGGGACCCCATTCCCCAGGGCTTGGCCTCTTTGTTGGCACCACGGGGAGCCCCAATGCCCCCGCGGTCCCTACTGGCTCCTAATGTCCTGCGGGAGCCAGCAATGTTTTTGGGCAAAGGGAGCTGCTGACATGCAGCTCCCTTTGCCCAAAAGCAATACTGCTTTGCTTCATGGAAGTGAGAGCAGTTTTCCTGCTCTCGCTTCCATTAACAAAGCAGAAGTTTACTATGGCATGGTGGGAGCAGTGCTCCCGCCCTGCCATAGCAAACTGTAATGTCCTGGGGGTGGGCGCCCATTTAAAAAAAACAAAAAATGCTTCTTTTGGCCCTCTGTGTCCCTGTGGGACCCCCTGAGCAGGTCTAGGGGGTTAGGGTGTTCCTACCCTGCCCCCTTTTCTTGTTTTTTTACCTTTTTCCTTGTGACTCGGTTCAACCGAGTAACAAGATGGCTGCCAACATTTCCTGGTTTGAAATGTTGGCAGCCAATCAGAGTCAGGCTCGAGATTGGGAGGGTTCGCGGATCCTTCACGGCAACCAGATACTAATATTTCTAAATATATGAATTGCTCACGAACTACTGAACGGATTTACACCATTTAACAAAAAGAGTGCATTCTTGACCAAGAGCTACCTTTCTGCCAAATTTGGTGTAATTCCGTTCAGCAGTTCGGGCTGTAGCTGCAACAAAAGATTCCTATGGAAATTAACATGGAGAAAACACGTTTTGGGACCCTCTTTTTCCTCGGCCCCTGCTTGACGAATCCCCCGAAACTTTCAAAACAGGAGCTGACCTGAGCGGGCCATTCATTTTGCAAATTTCGTGAAGATTTGTCAAACGGCGCCAAAGATATTGGCAAAACAAAAAATTCTTTGTCTATCTAAACTAGGTCCTAACTATAACTACCTACTGGCGACCGCCAGTAGGTAATATATATATATATATATTTATATATATATATATATATATATATATATATATATATATATATATATATATATATATATATATATATATATATATATATATATATATATATATATTTACCCATGAGCAAGGTCTTTGTAAGACTGAAACACGTTGCGCTGTGCTGTTTTGCCCCAGGCCAGTGAGTGAGATTGAGGCCTTACCTCCATAGAATGGAGAATACTTATTCCTTTTAGTGCTAGCAGTAACTTTTGATCTGCAGGGGTACCGAGTGGGCCCTTTGCTGAGATGGGTTGCCCATACAGGGCATGACTGAGAGTAATGTCTTACTTCCATAGAATGGAGAATATTTATTCATATCAATGTTAGCAGCAATTGCTGATTGGTAGGGGCACCGAGAGGACCCCATGTCGAAATGGGCTGCCCATTCAGGGCATAACTGAGATTAATGTCTTACTTTCACAGAACCAAGAATATCTATTTGTATTAGTACCAACAGCAATTGTTAATTGGTAAGGGCACCGTGGAGCCCCATGTTGGGATGGGCTGCCCATTCAGGGCCTGATTGTAATAAATTAATATAGGCAATTGAGCAATGTGAAGAGGGAGGCTCATTTTTAAAAAGTACAAACATTTATTGAATATTAATTTTCATTGGGAGATGCTCTGTTGATGAAATAATCAGCCTTAGGATGAGCATGTATGACCAGAGGAACGAAGTATTTACTTTTCCTACACGTCATTTCCCTGCCGTTGTCTCACTTTTTTTCCCACTTTTTCTTTTCCCCGTTTATGGTGCCTATAAGAAAGCATAGTAGTGACAACCTTGACTGTACAAATGTCATGTATGAATCTGTTAGCGATACAATTATATATAGATACAGACTAACATATTTGAATTCATAACACATTGCTGCTAAACTTAAATTAGACATTGTAAGATGGCCCCCGTATTTTTAGAGCCTCGACAAATCTGTTATGCCTTCTTTTATTTCCATGATATGTACCTTCTGTTCACATTGAAACGTATTATTCAAAATGGGGAAAGTTTTTGACTTACACTGACATTGAGGAAAGTGACGTGCCGAAACGCGTCTGACAGTGCTGGCAACTTGCTAATAAATTATTGCTTTATATTATACCCAGGAGTGCACTCATGATTGACTGCACGAATGCGAGATGGCGTAGTGTTTGAAAATATATACATATAAATATATACATGTATATATATATATATATGTATATATATATATATATATATATCAGAAATGAATTGCCCCTTCTGTCTCCCCTCGCCCAGGGCAGGCAGATTGTCGTTTTGCCGGCGTAGCGTGCCGGCATTTACTATTCTTCCACACTTGAATTTAGACGATCACAACAGGGTTATTTTCACCACCAGGTCTTTAATTCTCAGTAACGCGTTTCGCCTGTCACAGCAGGCTTGCTCACACACTGAGGTGTGGTACAGGTATGTATATATAGTGTATAGTACATTTTAACAGGAAAGAGAAACTGGACTTCATTTGGATAGTCCTGCATTTTAAGTTTACATGGCGGCCATATTAGAATGACATTCCATTTATGCACAGGTTGCAGAAATCTGCGAATATTTCAATTGGTTGTTATAACATATATATATATTCTTGACATAGTGCCATATAGTTAGTGTTGCATGTAAGACTATCTGCAGTTCGTGTCACAGTTGACAATACAAAAAATCCTCTGCATGTTAGTATATCAATCAATCAATCAGGGGTTTGTTAAAGCACAACTACTCACCCGTAAGGGTCTCAAGGCGCTAGGGGGGGGTGCAGGTTCCATCCATCAAGGAGGGGATCTGTCGAAGAGCCAGGTTTTGAGGTTTCTTGCGAAGATGGGGAGCGATGTTGTCTGTCTGAGGTGGAGCGGAAGGGCGTTCCATGCTTTGGCCGCGAGGAAGGAGAAGGAGCGGCCTCCCGATCTGGTCTTTCTGGTGCGGGGGACCACGGCGTAGGAGAGCTGGGCTGATCGTAGGGTCCTTTGGGGTGCGTGGAATTTGAGTCGGCTGTTCAGGTATGCTGGTCCGGTGCTGTGGAGGGCCTTGTGTGCGTGGGTGAGCATCTTGAAGGTGATTCTTGCCTCGACAGGGAACCAGTGGAGTGTGCGCAGGTGCTGGGAGATGTGGCAGTGTTTTGGCAGGTTGAGGACCAGTCTTGCGGCGGCGTTCTGGATGTTCTGTAGCTTGTGGGTGAGGTTTTTGTTTATTCCGGCGTAGAGTGCGTTGCCGTAGACGAGTCTGCTGGTGACCAGGGCGTGAGTGACGGTCTTTCGGTGTTCGAGGGGGATCCATTTGAAGGTCTTACGAAGGAGGCGGAGGGTGTGGAAGCAGGAAGACGAGACAGAGTTGATCTGGCGGTCCATTTTGAGCTCGGAGTCCAGGATGATTCCCAGGTTGCGTGCGTGGTCCGTGGGGGTTGGCAGGTTTCCGAGGGCGGGGAGCCACCAGGTGTCGCTCCAGGCATTGGGGTTTGGGCCCATGATGAGTACTTCTGTTTTGTTGGTGTTTAGTTGTAGGCAGCTGTTTTTCATCCATTTGGCGACGGCTTCCATGCCTTCTCGAAAGTTGTGTCTGGCGGTGTTGGGCTCGTTGAATAGGGAGAGGATGAGCTGGGTGTCGTCTGCGTATGACACGATGTTGAGTCCGTAGGTTCTGACGATGGGGCGAGTAGAGCCATGTAGACGTTGAAGAGCGTCGGGCTGAGGGAGGAGCCCTGGGGGACTCCGCAGGTGGTAGGTGTGGGGTCCGAGAGGAAAGGGGAGTCTGACCCGCTGCGTCCTGCCGGAGAGGAAGGAGCGGATCCAGTCGAGGGCCTTGTCCTGGATTCCTGCGTCGTAGAGTCTGCGTATTAGGGTGCGGTGGGAGACTGTGTCGAACGCCGCTGATAGGTCGAGGAGGATGAGGGCTACTGTTTCTCCTTTGTCCAGTAGGGTGCGGATGTCGTCTGTTGCGGCGAGGAGGGCGGTTTCCGTACTGTGGTTTTTTCTGAAGCCGGATTTGGAGGAGTCGAGGATGTTGTGTTCTTCAATGAATGTGGCGAGTTGGATGTTGATGGCTTTCTCGATGACTTTTGCTGGGAACGGGAGCAGGGAGATGGGTCTGTAGTTTTTGAGGTCGGTGGGGTCCGCTGAGGGTTTCTTTAGGAGGGGGTTGACCTCGGCGTGTTTCCAGTCGTCGGGGAACGAGGCGGTCGCCAGGGAGCGGTTGATGGTGTGGCGGAGCATGGGTGCGATATTGTCGGCGGCTCTGTTGAAGATGTGGTGGGGGCAGGGGTCCATGGGGGCCCCTGAGTGGATTGACTTCATTGTCTTCAGTGTGTCTTCGGTGGTGAGGGCTGTTCAGTCGTCAATCGCTGGTTTCCGGGTGTCGGGGGTGGTTGGTGAGGGTTCAGTGTGTTGGTTGTCTTCGCCGAAGTTGTCGTAGATGCTCTTGATTTTGTGGTGGAAAAAGGTGCTGAGTTTGTCGCAGAGGTCTTGTGAGGGAGGGATGTCGGTAGACTCGCTAGTGGGTTGGGCGAACTCCTTGATGATGCTGAAGAGTTCCTTGCTGTTGTGCGCGTGGGTGGAGATTCTGCCTTCAATCGCTTTTTTCCTCGTTTCTCTGATGAGTTGATGGTGGGCGTTGGTGGCGGCTCTGAAGTTGTCGTGGGCTTCTGTGGATTTGGTGTTCCTCCAGGCCTTTTCGAGGCGGCGGCATGTGCTTCTGGACTCTCGAAGTTCGGTGGTAAACCATCTGGCTTTCTTGGCGCGGGTATTGTTGTTTTTCTTGAGGGGGGCTATGGTGTTGGTGCTCTCCGAGATCCATCTATGCAGGGTTCGGCCTGCGGTGTTGGGGTCGTCGTTTTCCGCGATGGTTGGGGTGGAGTTGTTGAGTGAGGAGGTGAGCTGGTCGTCGGTGATTGTGGTCCAGTTTCTTCGTGGAAGCAGGTGCTGGTGTCTGTGGATGGTGGGTGTTCTGAAGGTGAAGTGGACGCAACGATGGTCGGTCCATGGGAGTTCGGTGGTGTGGCTGAAGGTGATGGAGTTTCCTGTAGTGAAGAGGGGTCGAGGTGTGTCCTGCTGAGTGCGTGGGCTCGGTCACGATCTGGCGCAGTCCAATGTTGTGGAGGTTGTCCAGGAGGGATGTGGTGTTGGGGTCCAGTTGGTTGTCGAGGTGGAAGTTGAGGTCTCCCAGCAGGGTGTAGTTGGTGGATGCAATGGCCTGCGGGGAGATAATGTCCGTGATGGAGTTGGCGAAGGTCCGCGGGGTCCAGGGGTCGGTAGATGAGGGTTCCTCGGAGGGTGGTGGTGGGGCTGGCCAGTATCTTGAAGTGAAGGTGTTCCATCAGTTCTGTGGGCTCGTCAGGGAGTGTGCTCAGGCGGAGGCTGGATTTGTGGACGATGGCGATTCCTCCTCCTGGGCGGGTGGGGCGGTCCTTCCTGGAGATCTTGTATCCTTGGGGGATGGCGATGGCGATGTCCGGTCCCGAGGTGGTGTTGGTCCAGGTTTCGGTGAAGAACGCTACGTCCGGGGTGGTGCTGTCGAGGAGGTCCCAGATTTCTGTGGCGTGTTTGTGGGTTGATCGGACGTTGAGGAGGATGCATTGCAGGCTCTTCGGTTCGGTTGTGTTCTTGTGGGCGGGTTGTGCTGGATCCGTGTTCTTGGCGGTGCTGCAGGTGTGCCGGCAGCGGTGGCAGCTGAAGGGTCCGTGGGAGTCGGCTGGTGATGCTAGCTTGCAGTTGTTGTTGCGGCCTGGGTTGAGTGCGTGGAGTGCTGCTGGGTGGTAGCGTTGGCGGGGCGGAGGTCCAGGGTTCCTGGAGCTGGTCGCGGTCGGGTCGCGGACGGGCGCAGACGGGCTTGCCTTTGACGCGCCTTCGGCGCGCCAGCGGCGCTGCCGCACAGTGGCCGCCATTAAGTAGGGGTCGGGGAGGGCTGGACAGCTGGGCGGCGGGAGCGGGGAGGGGAGCTGGATTGGGCCGGTCGCGCTGGGGGGGAGGGGCCACGGGGCAGCAGCGTTGAGGAAAGGTAAAGGGAGGAAATAAGGGATAAAGAAAAAAGGGAAAATAGGCAGAAATAAGGCACAAAAGAGCAGAGATGCAGAAAGGTGAAAGATAAAAGAGGGTAGAAAAACGAGTGAAAACTAGTGAAAGGGCAGAGCGAGAGGAAGGGAAAATGAGCAGAAATAAGGCACAAAAGAGCAGAGATGCAGAAAAGTGCAGAAAGGTGAAAGATAAAAGAGGGTAGAAAAACTAGTGAAAACAAGTGAAAGGGCAGAGCGAGAGGAAGGGAAAATGAGCAGAAATAAGGCACAAAAGAGCAGAGATGCAGAAAAGTGCAGAAAGGTGAAAGATAAAAAATAGAAAAACGAGTGAAAGAGCAGAGTTAGAGGAAGGAGACAGAGGTCCACTGGACCACCAGGGATGAGGCGCAGGGAAACCTGCGGGTGGAGGAGGGCCTCGATCACCAACACTCAAGAATGCAGGGGCAGGGGCAGGCCTCACTTAATGGTGGAGCTGCGAGGGTGGGAGAGCAATTTCACTGACAATGAGTCAGTGGTCTTGCTCGCCTGTCCCCGCAGTGGCCGCCATTAAGTAGGGGTCGGGGAGGGCTGGACAGCTGGGAGGCGGGGAGGGGAGCTGTATTGGGCCGGTCGCGCTGGGGGGGAGGGGCCGCGGGGGCAGCAGCGGCGGGGAAAGGTAAAGGGAGGAAATAAGGGATAAAGAAAAAAGGGAAAATAGGCAGAAATAAGGCACAAAAGAGCAGAGATGCAGAAAGGTGAAAGATAAAAGAGGGTAGAAAAACGAGTGAAAACTAGTGAAAGGGCAGAGCGAGAGGAAGGGAAAATGAGCAGAAATAAGGCACAAAAGAGCAGAGATGCAGAAAAGTGCAGAAAGGTGAAAGATAAAAGAGGGTAGAAAAACGAGTGAAAACAAGTGAAAGGGCAGAGCGAGAGGAAGGGAAAATGAGCAGAAATAAGGCACAAAAGAGCAGAGATGCAGAAAAGTGCAGAAAGGTGAAAGATAAAAGGTAGAAAAACGAGTGAAAAAGCAGAGTTAGAGGAAGGAGACAGAGGTCCACTGGACCACCAGGGATGAGGCGCAGGAAACCTGCGGGTGGAGGAGGGCCTCGATCACCAACACTCGAGAGTGCAGGGGCAGGCCTCACTTAATGGTGGAGCTGCGAGGGTGGGAGAGCAATTTTACTGACAATGAGTCAGTGGTCTTGCTCCACGTATATAAGTATGTAGTCCTGCATAGTGAGTTCTCATGGCAGCCATATTGGAATGGTACTATAGACATGCACAGTTAGCAGAAATCTGCAAATGTTACACAATCGATTGTTATTGCAAGTATCTAGTCGCGAACTACTGTCGTGTAGTTGGTATTCTACCTAAAATACTTGCAATCAGCAGTTAGTCTCACTGTTGACTAAGAAAAAGACCCTGTGCATATATTGGTATATTAATATGGTATCGACATAGTGCCATAACCAGTTCAATGATGCCATCTCTTAATTTGATATGACTATATACGTCCGATATTCTCATGTTATACAGTGTCCCACACAATTCTAAAGCCAAACTAAACTACTTATGAAATAAGACAAAAATTATATACAATCAAGTACTTTCCTATTTCCCTCAATTCACTTCTACATATAGGTATATACCGTGAAGAACACAAATGTCAAGTTAGGAACAAAGGGTTCTCTTATCTGTAGTCTGTAACGAGTGCAATCTTTATCACTTAAATCTGTGACCTCGAAGAAAAGGGTAGGGAGAAGCTTGAGTCCTCTCTGGAGTCGGCCCCTTCCTTTCCTCCTGTGATTAAAAGAAAACAAAGACATAAAGATACCATTAGTTAATGTAATGGTTAGGGTTAAAAACGAATTCCACACATATATCGTACATAATGATCTACTCAAAATTCCTAGATACATCAATGCTCAACCTGTTGAAGTCTACGGATACAGTATACCTAGATTCCAAATTCACTCATGGGGCATAAAGAATTAGTGTTCGTGTAAATGTACACTTAATTCTTCGTCTTGGTTGTGGCCCCCAGGGTATTTAGTTTGTAAGTTAATGATATGCCAGGATTCCCGCTGCCTGAGTTAAAGCTCCCTATTGCCACTTCTCCTGTTGTACTCAATCTGCTCTATTGCATAGTATGTCAGAAGCGAGCTATTTGAAAGGTGGTACTCAGCGAAGTGTCTCGCAACAGGGTAGTGTGAGTCTCTGTTGTTGATCGCCCTCATGTGTTCCATTACTCTTTTTTTCGCTGCCAGGGTCGTACTGCCCACATATCATAATTTACATGGGCATTCAAGAATGTAAGTGACATAATTAGACCCACACGTAAGAAACTGTTCTACACTTTTCTCAGATATAGGTGTTTGGTAATTTTTCCGCATGTGGCTATTGAGGCATGCTCTGCAATGCCCACAAGGGAAGAATCCCTTGAGATTAAGACGAGTATTCATGTGTTTTTTGGTTATGTCTCCTTTCATGAGGATATCTTTTAGATTCTTCCCTTTCCTGTATGTTATCTGTGGGTGTCTAGGTAAGTCATTGGCCAGAGTGGGTTTGCATGTCAGGATATTCAAATTTTGATTTAGGATTTTGGAAATCTTGCTGGATTCTACATTGTATGTCAGGATAACTCTGGTTTGGTTTTCTTCTCCTACCTCAGTTCTTTCTTGCAGTGTCTGTTCTCTAGGGATTTTGCTCACCTTATCTTTAGCTCTATTTAGAACCCATGTTGGATATCCTCTTTCTCTGAATCTGTTGAGCATGGTTTCTTGTTCTGCCTGAAAATCTTCTTGGGTACTTCAATTTCTCCTTACCCTAAGCAGTTCCCCGAAAGGTATGCTCCATTTTAGTGTCTCCGGGTGGCTGATTAGGGCATGGAGGAGACTGTTCCCTGCTGTATCCTTTCTGTGTAGTTTGGTGCAGATTTTATTCTGTCTTAGCTCCACTACCACATCCAAGAATTCTATGGCTATCTTACTGATGGTGTATGTCAGTTTAAAATTGTAGTTGTTCTCATTTAATCTACCAATAAACGTTTTAGCTGTTTCTTCACTGCCTTTCAATATGATGAAGAGATTGTCGATGTATCTAAGCCATCTAATGATCTTTCCTTCCATTTCCTTATTCTCTAGACTTTTCTAGACTTCTTCCTCCCATACCCCGAGGAAGAGATTTGCAAAACTCGGGGCAAAACAAGTCCCCATTGCAGTACCGAGGACTTGCTTGAACATGGTACCATTAAATATGAAAATATTATTAGACAAACAGAATTTTATCATTTCCAATAACATCATTGTATGTTCCATGTAGCACAATTTCCTTCTTTTCAGAAAGTGGTGACAGCATTTTACACCTAGTTCGTGGTCTATAATAGAATATAGGGAATTAACATCCATAGTTATCAGTTGGAAGTCTTCTCATGTCACGTCGTTTATTTTGCTCAAGAAGTCTTTAGTATCCTTGTTATAGGATGGTAGGGTCAGCACATATTCCCGGAGGAAATGGTCAACATATTTAGATACATGTTCAGAGACACACCCTATAGAAGATACAATAGGTCTCCCTGGCGGTGTAGTGGCATTTTTATGGATTGTTGGCAGGAGATAGAAACTTGGGAGTTTCGGGTAGTCTTTCTTAAGATAGCAGAATTCCTCCCATTGTAGGAGTCCTTGGTCTTTCCAGGAGGTCAGCATATTCCATATTTTTATGATACTTTCGTTGTATTCTTCCATATTGGTCTCTGTATAGAACTTAGGGTCTCTCAATTGTTTATGTGCTTCTTCTATATACATGTTTCGATCCCACAGGACAATATTTCCGCCTTTATCAGCTGGGCGGATTACCAAACTTTCATCTTCCGCTAATGATTTCACCATTTCCCATTGTTTCTTGGAGAAGTTACGAAATGTGTTATATTCTTTCTTTCTTTTGTTTTTTTGGCGAAATTTCATGAGATCTTTCATCACTGTCTCATGAAAGGCATCTATGTTGTCATGCGGTAAATTAGGGTAGAAAATAGATTTGGGTTTGAATCCGGTTCTTGCTGGTCGGTCTGTGATTATTTCTTGGGTTTCTATATTGGTTTCACAGTCTGGGTCATCATAAATGTCCTGTAGTATTGTTAGTGTGTTGTGGTCTCCTATGCTGATAAAGGGTTTTCCATCTCTCTAATTTAGTTCAGTGTTAGTATTCATTGTCTGGTTAGGTGGTCTCATCCATTTGTTGCTATGCTATTTTTTGAGTTTTAGTTTCCGGACAAACTTGTATAGGTCTATCCTGGTTTCGGGGTAATTAAAACTACTAGTGGGACAGAAGGAAAGTCCTAAGCATAGTGTTCTTTTTTCTTCCATACTAAGCGGTCTGTGCGATAAATTTACAATAGTTTCGTTTACCATTTCGTCTTCCATTATTGTTGTTGTCTTGGACCAGTTCTCTTGGTTCCCATTGGTCCTTTTCCACGTCCTCGTCCTCTTCCTGATCCTCTGTCTGATCCGCTGTCGTCTTCGCCAGTTCCTTCTGCGTTTCTTCCTCTTCCCTTTCTCTGCTGGCCTCGACCTCTCCCTCTCGTTTTCGGCGGTTGCACCGTTCTTGGAATCTGCCTCCCTGTTCGCATGAGGCGATATTCCTCTAAAAAATTTGATGCAGAGCATGCCGCAATAGCCACATGCGGAAAAATTACCAAACACATATATCTGAGAAAAGTATAGAACAGTTTCTTACGTGTGGGTCTAATTATGTCATTTACATTCTTGAATGCCCATGTAAATTACCATATGTGGGCAGTACGACCCTGGCAGCGAAAAAAAGAGTAATGGAACACATGAGGGCGATCAACAACAGAGACCCACACTACCCTGTTGCGAGACACTTCGCTGAGTACCACCTTTCAAATAGCTCGCTTCTGACATACTATGCAATAGAGCAGATTGAGTACAACAGGAGAAGTGGAAATAGGGAGCTTTAACTCAGGCAGCGGGAATCCTGGCATATCATTAACTTACAAACTAAATACCCTGGGGGCCACAACCAAGACGAAGAATTAAGTGTACATTTACACGAACACTAATTCTTTATGCCCCATGAGTGAATTTGGAATCTAGGTATACTGTATCCGTAGACTTCAACAGGTTGAGCATTGATGTATCTAGGAATTTTGAGTAGATCATTATGTACGATATATGTGTGGAATTAGTTTTTAACCCTAACCATTACATTAACTAATGGTATCTTTATGTCTTTGTTTTCTTTTAATCACAGGAGGAAAGGGAGGGGCCGACTCCAGAGAGGACTCAAGCTTCTCCCCTACCCTTTTCTTCGAGGTCACAGATTTAAGTGATAAAGATTGCACTCGTTACAGACTACAGATAAGAGAACCCTTTGTTCCTAACTTGACATTTGTGTTCTTCACGGTATATACCTATATGTAGAAGTGAATTGAGGGAAATAGGAAAGTACTTGATTGTATATAATTTTTGTCTTATTTCATAAGTAGTTTAGTTTGGCTTTAGAATTGTGTGGGACACTGTATAACATGAGAATATCGGACGTATATAGTCATATCAAATTAAGAGATGGCATCATTGAACTGGTTATGGCACTATGTCGATACCATATTAATATACCAATATATGCACAGGGTCTTTTTCTTAGTCAACAGTGAGACTAACTGCTGATTGCAAGTATTTTAGGTAGAATACCAACTACACGACAGTAGTTCGCGACTAGATACATGCAATAACAATCGATTGTGTAACATTTGCAGATTTCTGCTAACTGTGCATGTCTATAATACCATTCCAATATGGCTGCCATGAGAACTCACTATGCAGGACTACATACTTATATACGTGGAGCAAGACCACTGACTCATTGTCAGTGAAATTGCTCTCCCACCCTCGCAGCTCCACCATTAAGTGAGGCCTGCCCCTGCCCCTGCACTCTCGAGTGTTGGTGATCGAGGCCCTCCTCCACCCGCAGGTTTCCCTGCGCCTCATCCCTGGTGGTCCAGTGGACCTCTGTCTCCTTCCTCTAACTCTGCTCTTTCACTCGTTTTTCTACCTTTTATCTTTCACCTTTCTGCACTTTTCTGCATCTCTGCTCTTTTGTGCCTTATTTCTGCTCATTTTTCCTTCCTCTCGCTCTGCCCTTTCACTAGTTTTCACTCGTTTTTCTACCCTCTTTTATCTTTCACCTTTCCGCATCTCTGCTCTTTTGTGCCTTATTTCTGCCTATTTTCCCTTTTTTCTTTATCCCTTATTTCCTCCCTTTACCTTTCCCCGCCGCTGCTGCCCCCGCGGCCCCTCCCCCCCAGCGCGACCACCACAGAAAAAGAAATGCGAAAAAAAAGAAAAGGGGTCAGGGTAGAAACACCCTGACCCCCTTGGCCTGCTCAGGGCCAAAAAAAGCATTTTTTGAAGAAAAAAAAATCGGCCGAATTCGCGCCGGGTGGGCCAGGTCCCGGGGGCAGTAAAAAAATGTGTGGGGGGACCACCACCCCCAGGGCTTTGATCAATTATAATCGCGGGGGCACACTGCCTCACCCGCAGCCCCGGGGACCGCCACCCCCCGAGGCTTCTTTTTTTAAAATAAAATATACCTGTGGGGGGGCTCGAGCCCCCCACATGCCCCGGGGACCGCCACCTCCCCGGGGCACTAATATTTAAATTTGGGGGTCCGTAATGGAACCACGAGCCCCGGGGACCACCACCTCCCCGTGGCTGTGCAATTGAAGGGAGGGGGGCCGTGCGTCCTCCCTCCTGGAGCCTGTGATGGCCCTGGGGACTGCCACCCCCCAGGGCCGGCTCCTGCAGTGTCCCGGGGTGCCCACCCCCGGGACACTGCTGTTTGCTATGGCAGGACGGGAGCCTCGCGGCTCCCGTCCTGCCATAGCAAACTTGCTTTGGATTTTGGAAGAGAGAGCAGGAAATCTGCTCTCTCTTCCAAAATCTAAAGCAGATTGCTTTTCCACAAGGGGAGCTGCATGTTAGCAGCTCCCCATGTGGAAAGCAATGCCGGCTCCTGCAGGACGCGGGGAGCCGGCAGGGACTGTGGGGGCATTGGGGCTCCCCCCACGGTCCCCAATGGATAGGGCCTGCCCCGGGGGATGGGGTCCCTGGGGCTAGTAGTGGCCCCCTCCCCCAAAATTAAAAAAAAAAAAAAGTCCGGCCCGGGGGTTGGGGTCTTCGGGGCAATAGAGGCCTCAGGAGGGGGGCCACACAGCCCCCCTCCTTAAAAAATTAAAAAAATGTGGCCATGTCCCCGGGGATGGGGTCCCCGGTGCCGGAATTGGCCACGGGAGGGGGGCCACGCGGCCCCCTTCCCGTTCAGTTTTTTTAAATTTTTTATTAAAAAAGGGGTCAGGGCCTGGGGGATGGGGTCCCCAGGGCCCAAAAAAGGAAAAAAGAAGGGGGGGCCACACAGCCCCCCTTGTAAAAAATCAAAACAAAAAAAAGATGCAATCGTGCCTCAGGCCCCGCCCCCTCCCTTCACCACTCTGCAAACGCGCCCTGTGGCACGTTTTAAATTGGGGCATTAATTCACCTTGAATACTGGGGGTCCCTGGGGGCCAAGTAGCCCACCAGGTACCTTCAGTGCGCGCCACAGGGCTGCGTTGCAGAGAGGTGGTGCAGGCCACGCCCCTTTTTACACCTCTCTGCAACGCAGCTCTGTGGCGCTTACTGGAGGTACCTGGTGGGCTAGTTGGAACCCAGGGACCCTCAGGATTCAAGGGGACTTAATCCCACAACTTAAAATGCGCCACGGGGTGCGTTTGCACAGTGGTGAAGGGAGGGGGCGGGGCCTGAGGTGACATGTGTGCAAACACTCCCTGTGGCGTGTTTTAAGTTGGGGGATTAAGTCCCCTTGAATCCTGAGGGTCCATGGGGTCCAACTAGCCCACCAGGTAACTCCAGTAAGCGCCACAGAGCTGCGTTGCAGAGAGGTGTAAAAAGGGGCGTGGCCTCGGATCACCTCTCTGCAACGCAGGCCTGTGGCGCTTACTGGAAGTACCTGGTGGGCTAGTTGGGCCCCAGGGACCCTCAGGATTCAAGGTGACCTAATACCCCAACCTAAAACGCGCCACAGGGCTGACGTTTGCACAGTGGTGAAGGAGGGCGGGGCCTCAGGTGACATGTGTGCAAACAAGCCCTGTGGCGCGTTTTAAGTTGGGGAATTAATTCCTTGAATCCTGAGGGACCCTGGGGGCCAACTAGCCCACCAGGTACCTCCAGTGCGCGCCACAGGGCTGCGTTGCAGAGAGGTGGTCCAGGACATGCCCCTTTTTACACCTCTCTGCAACGCCGCTGTGTGGCGCTTACTGGAGGTACCTAGTGGGCTAGTTAGACCCCAGGGACCCTCAGGATTCAAGGGGACTTAATCTCCCAACTTAAAACGGCCACAGGGCTTGTTTGCACACATGTCACCTCAGGCCCCCCCTCCCTTCACCACTGTGCAAACGCGCCCCAGGGCGCGTTTTAAGAGGAAGTTTTAATTCCCCTGCCCTATTATGTACTAGGGCCTTACAGAGGAGGTCATGCTAATGACAGGGGTACCCCAACGCATAGTGTTCCCTAGTGTATGTAGGTGTTTTCACTGTATTCTAAGTGTCTTTTAGCATAGCACTGGCTCTAGGCCTGGTTAGTCCGAGTCAGTTACCACCAGTACCCGTCTAAAAAGTTGTGGGCACAGGATGATTTTGCAACAAGGCCTCTTTCTGCTCCTCTGTTGGTTCTTTCTGCACATGTATTGCTTCTTCCTGCTCTTTTCTTCGTCTTTGTGGACTTCTGTTGCTTCTTTCTGCATTTCTTTTGCTTCTTTCTGTGCATTTTTTCTTCTTTCTTCACATGTCCTACCTCTGTAGGCATAGTTAGAAACTATCATTTAAAAACCTTTGAAATTCACTTAAAAAACCATAGGTTTCAGGCACGTTATAGTTAGAAATTAGCATTTAAAAACCTTTGAAATTCACTGAAAAGACCATAGGTTTCAGACACGTTATAGTTAGAAATTAGCATTTAAAAACCTTTGAAATTCACTGAAAAAACCATAGGTTATAGGGACAGTTATTGTTGGTTGGACATTTCACTCGTACAAAACCATAGAAATTCCCCCGTTATAGTTAGTTCAGCTAACTATAACTCGCGCCCCCGTAATGCACTGCTGATGACGTCACATATTACATCACTCGTGACATGGTCAGTGACATCACTATGACATCACTGATGACATCATCCATGTGATAATTTGATGCATCTTCTCACACCCTAATATAACCTTTGATACACCCACTCTAAATTACAGACTGCCATTCTCAAAACCATAGACACTCCAACACCAATAACTACATACCCACTCACTGATTCTTAGATCTACACACACACACATCCACTCACTCACCCGTACAGTCACTCATACTTACGGTCACTCAGTACAGGACTATCATATGCACTCATACACCTACATAGACACTCACACACCGCCACTCATCCATAGAGGTACTCACACACCTAGTCAGTCATGCAAATAATGAATCACACTGCCATTTACTCACCTATACAGTTATACACACACCAGCTCACTTACTCATACAAATACTAGCACATTCTTACGCTCTTATACAATCACTAATACAGGCACACACTCATCCATACAGCCACTCTCACAATCACACACTCTCACTTATAGCCATTTAAATACTCTAACACACATATATACTGCCTTTCACATATGTAGTTACTCACACATGTACCACTGAGATATACATACACTCACTAACACACCCATACACACACTCACCCACCCATACAGTCCATCACAGATGCACTCTTGAAACCATGCACCCAGTGAATCACCCACTCACACATCTATGCACAGAGTCACACACACCCCACCCACACAAACACTCAGGCACCCATACAGATACTCAGACAACCAATCAATAACTCATATAGACACTTAAGTAGCTACTCACAAACCCATGCAGCCGCTTACACACCAACAGACAGACGGATACAGACATTCACACAGTTTAGTCACTAACCCATGCATTCACTAAGATACGTTTAATCACTCACTTATAGACTCAGTCACGCACCTACTAAATCATCCATTCAGACACTTATACACCCACTCATTCTTCAATACGCCTTTCCCTATATATATTAAACATATTTAAACTTTACAGAAACACAGAGTCACTGGATGATGTCATCAGTGATGTCATCAGTGATGTCATTTGAGATGTCATCAGTGATGTCATCAGTGATGTCACTGACCATGTCATGAGTGATGTAATATGTGACGTCATCAGCAGTGCATTACGGGGCACGAGTTATAGTTAGCTGAACTAACTATAACGGGGAATTTCTATGGTTTTGTACGAGTGAAATGTCCAACTAACTATAACTGTCCCTAAAACCTATGGTTTTTTCAGTGAATTTCTAAGGTTTTTTAAATGCTAATTTCTAACTATAACGTGCCTGAAACCTATGGTTTTTTCAGTGAATTTCAAAGGTTTTTTAAATGCTAATTTCTAACTATAACGTGTCTGAAACCTATGGTTTTTTCAGTGAATTTATATATATATATATAAAAGTCATAGCAAACAGCAGTGTCCCGGGGGTGGGCACCCCGGGACACTGCAGGAGCCGGCCCTGGGGGGTGGCGGTCCCCAGGGGCATCACAGGCTTCGCTTCGTTTTTTTTTTATTTTCACAGCCGGATTCGGCCGATTTTTTCTTTTTTTTTTTAAAATGCTGTTTTTGGCCCTGGGGGTCCTTGTGGGACCCCCTGAGCAGGCCTAGGGGGTCAGGGTGTTTCTACCCTGCCCCCTTTTCTTTTTTTTCGCGTTTCTGTTTCTGTTTTCTTGTGACTCGGTTCTACCGAGTCACAAGATGGCTGCCAACACTTCCTGGTTTGGAGTGTTGACAGGCAATTAGAATAAAGCTCGTGATCGGGAGGGTGTGCGGATCCACCGCGGCCATAGATATCGAAACTTTTATTTTTTGATTTTCTCAGCAACTACTGAATGGATTTACACCATTTAAAAAAAAGGTCTCTTTCTGAACCAAGGGCTACCTTTTTGCCAAATTTGGTGTAATTCCGTTCAGCAGTTTCGGCTGTAACCGTGTCTAAAGTTTCCTATGGGAAATGCATTTTTCGACCTCTATTTTTTGAATTTCTCAGGAACTACTGAACGGATTTACACCATTTAACAAAAAGGTCTCTTTCTGAACAAGGGCTACCTTTTTGCCAAGTTTGGTGTAATTCCGTTCAGCAGTTCGGGCTGTAGCTTTGTCTAAAGTTTCCTATGGGAATTAACATGGAGAAAACACGTTTTGGGACCACCCTTTTTTCTCGGCCCCCGCTTGCCGAATCACCCAGAAATTTTCAAGACAGGAGCTGACCGGAGCGGGCTACGATTTTTGAAAATTTCGCGAAGATTCGTGAACCGGCGCCAAAGATATTGTGAAAACAAAAAACGAGTTTCCTATGGAAACTAGGTCCTAACTATAACTATCTACTGGCGACCGCCAGTAGATAATATATATATATATATCTATATATATATCTCCTGCGTTCGCTTTATCAATTCCCCTGAGCCAGAACGAGCAGCCACAAATACGGTTTGCTTCAGTTGAGTTTATTTGCCTTCCGCCATAACGCGTTTCGGCTGCCCAAACGGCCTTGATCACATGACATGTACGCGTTGTGCTTTTCGTTTTACGTGTAACATTTTCATGGACAGAGAAGCAAGACTATAATTAATATCCGTTGCCTCCATGTTTTGAATAAAATACAATTCAAATTCATTGTTATATAATACATACTTCATTCATAATTCATAATCAATTGATACAGCTCATATTTTAGACATATTAGCAATTCATTCATTTATAAAATTGTATGATTATCACAATTTTACTAATAATGCTTTAAAGGCAAGTTCCGGGTGATAATTTCATATTTCTTGCATTATACTAAATTTTCTTTCTACATAGTTAGCACTATTTGTTTTTTTTGAAAAACTGCACACAATACATGAATTGATTTTCATGGTTTTTATACTTATAATATCATTGCTGCTACCCTAATCACTGTGTCTTCATAAATTTGCAGGCCAGTGCCTTTATATGGAGTTTGCAACTGAGTTAAACATAATTTGACGCATATTGTAAAAAAACAGAGGTTAGAAAAATAATTAAAAGAAAAAAGACAATAAGATTATACCCAGAGACAAAATCAAAACCATGAAAAATCTACTATTCTATTCTTATCATCTGTTTATAAACAAGAGCGTAATTCCTCATCATAATTTAACCCATTAGCTATTTTGCAATCCAACCTAATAATGTACCTCATTTCCAGCTTTCTTCGTTCATTTGTGTGATCTCCCCCTCGTCTACTGGTGGGTTCTGCATTGATTACAAAATACTGTATTTGTTCAGGGTCTTTCTGGTAGAATACTTCACAGTGGCGTGCCACTGGATAGGTGCGATCACCATTTGTGATTTCCTTAATATGTTGCAGGACTCTCCTATGGACTGGCAATGTGGTGCTACCCACATATCTTAAATTGCACATACAGGTTAGCACATATACAGCAAAGTCCATTTTGCAATTGTAGGCTTCCTTGATTTTTACCTCTCTTGTGCTAAAAGGTGTCTGGTATGTCGTGGTGTTTTGACCTATGCTGCATGCCCTACAATGTGAGCATTTCCTAAAAACTTGTGGTGGTCGTAACCAACTTTGCTCACGATCTGTCTCTGGGCTGCTTTGCACAACCGCATCTTTTAGTGATGGTGCCCTCCTGTTTGTAATTAGAGGGTGCTTAGGTAGTAGTTTGCCTATTACTGGATCTGCCTTTACTATGTGCAAGTTCTTTCTCAATAGTGTTCTAAGTTCGTTTTCCTGATCACTGTAGGTATTTAGAAATCTTATTGCTCTCTGTCCTTCTTTTTCCTTTATCCTTGCTTTGGAAAACAAAATAGTTTCCCTTCTGTACTTATTAGATACCTGAAGTGCTGTCTCCACTGCTGTTACACTATACCCTCTCTCCTCAAATCTGATTGTCATTTCATCCAGACATCTTTTCAAACCCCCCTCAGTGCTGCAATTCCTTCTCGCACGCAGCATTTCACCATAGGGATTACTCATCTTTGAATGGCTGGGGTGAAAACTTGAGGCATGGATGGTTGTATTTCCTGCTGTGTTTTTTATGTGTAATCTTGTTCCTAACTTCCCTTACTGTACATACGCTTCAATATCGAGAAATGTTACCATTGTTGTGCTTATATCATAGGTAAATCTTAAGTTTAACATATTGTTGTTCAGATTCCTTACAAAGTGTTCAGCACAGTTTACCATGCCCTTCCATATTACAAAGAGATCATCTAGGAACCTGGCCCAGAGATCATCTATGAACCTGGCCCAAATTATTATATGATCTTCCCACATTTTTGCATGTTCCCTGCGGAGCACCCGTTCCCCCCACCAGCCCACAAGCAAGCATGCGTAACTTGGGGTGAAACAGGTGCCCATCACAGTACCACACAATTGTTGATACAACTCTCCCCTAAACAGGAAGAATTTACCTTCCAGGCACCTCCTAGCCATAGTTATTAACATCTGGGTATGATTGTAAAGGGTCACTGGTCTACTTTGTAAGAAATGTTGCATCGCTATTAAACCATCCATATGAGATATGCTTGTATATAGTGCTGATATATCCATGGCAATTAGTACATAATCTTTTTCCATATATATGTCATATATCATTTTCAAGAAGTCTCCAATATCTTTTACGTATGATGGTAAATCTTTTACATAGTGTAGGAGAAAGAAATCTATGTATTTGCAAGGTAATAGGTCTCGCATTTGCGAGAGTTAGAGCTATTGGCGTTGTAAATGTAAACGTTTTTTACTAATTTTTTTTTGGAGTGGAGTGGGTGTATGTTGTGTGTAGTGAAATTATGTGGTATGTTGTGTAGTGAAATTATGTGGATAGAAAGTATGTGGTATTTAGTGTGTAGTAATTATGTAGAGTGGGATTATGTGTTATGGAGAGTAATTATGTGGTATGGTAGTCTGTGTGTGGAGTGGTATCCTTAGGCTTAGTCTTCCTCGTTTCCATAGAAGCTAAACTATAAACTCAATGAAACAAAAAAAAGAAGGAACCACTGACGAGCACTTATGGACCTAGTCAGAGGTATGAGCAAGGCCACTGGAATTATGCGACTGTTTGGCTGCACCAATTTTGCACTATTATACATTTTCCGTATTTGCCACATAATCCATCATCTGCTGCATAATCTGCAGATTTGAACAAAAAAACCCTTGTTTCTTGCTCAAATGGCTCAAACGTTACCAAAAATGCAGCGACAAGTGGTATAGCGTGGTGGAAGATCCTTTGCAAACCTAGAATGGTCACCTCTTACTTATTGCTAAATGTGGGTGTTAGATTGGTACTAATGGTGTGCAAACCACTCTTGCTTGTTTCTGCGCCTCTCTTGCCTCTTTCTGCATTTCTCTTGCTTCTTTCTGCACCTTTCTTCCTTTTTCTGCACTTCTCTTGCCTCTTTCTGCACTTCTCTTGCTTTTATTCTGCACCTCTCGTTTCTTTCTGCAACTCTCTTGCCTGTTTCTGCACCTCTCTTTCCTCTTTCTGTACCTCTGTTGCTTCTTTCTGCACCCCTCTTGCCTCTTTCTGCACCCCCTTCCCTCTTTCTGCACCTCTCTTGCCTCTTTCTGCACTCCTCTTCCCTCTTTCTGCACCTCTCTTGCCTGTTTCTATACCTCTCTTCCCTCTTTCTGCACCTCGCTTGCCTCTTTCTCCACCCCTGTTCACACTTTCTGCACATCTCTTGCCTGTTTCTGCAACTCTCTTGCCTCTTTCTACAGTTCTCTTGCCTATTTCTGCACCTCTGTTGCTTCTTTCAGCACTTCTCTTGCCTCTTTCTGCACCCCTCTTGCCTCTTTCTGCACCTCTGTTGCTCCTTTCTGTACTGCTCTTGTATCTTTCTGCACCTGTCTTGCAAATTTCTGTACCCTCTTGCCTCTTTCTGCACCTCTCTTCCCTCTTTCTGCACCTCTGTTGCTCCTTTCTGCACTTCTCTTGCTTCTTTCTGCACCTCTCTTGCAAATTTCTGCACCCTCGTGCCTCTGTGTGCACCTCTCTTACCTCTTTTTCATCTCATCTGATTCATCAAGTTGTATTCCAGGCTTTCATTCTTTCCTTTAACTTTTTCAACAAATTTCTTTGCTGAGAGATTTTGCAGATTCACTCCTGTTTTCAGAATGTGGTTTACTGCATAGGATAGCCAAGACAAGTCACTCTCAAATAGTAGATCACATATATAGGGAATACACTGGTGAAATCTAGGTTCCTCTAAATAAAGTCTAGCTGATCTGTACTCGGCTGCTGGTATTTCTACAGGCCAGTCATCATACCTACCACCTACTTCAATAGGAAACAGATGCGGAAAAAAGTGAGCTTTTAGGAAGCTCCTTTTGCTTCTTTGATTTGAAAGAGATCAATCACATCATGAATAATCTCTTTAGAATGCAGAGGATGAATACTGTAGTGTTCATAAATATCTTCTGATCTGGATCGATCCACCTTTTCAATCCGACATCTTGATGGAAATGTGTCACCCTCCATATGTGTAATGTAATTGTTATAGTAAATGTTATTTTGTACCAAATATAATATTGTTTTTTTTTACTTAGCTAACATCTACTTACTCTTGTAATAATTTTGTATTCTTGGTAGGGACACCATTGACTAGAGCAAATTTCTGCACCCCTCGTGCCTCTGTGTGCACCTCTCTTACCTCTTTCTCATCTGATTCATCAAGTTGTATTCCAGGCTTTCATTCTTTCCTTGAACTTTTTCAACAAATTTCTTTGCTGAGAGATTTTGCAGATTCACTCCTGTTTTCAGAATGTGGTTTACTGCATAGGATAGCCCAGACAAGTCACTCTCAAATAGTAGATAACATATATAGGGAATACACTGGTGAAATCTAGGTTCCTCTAAATAAAATCTAGCTGATCTGTACTCGGCTGCTGGTATTTCTACAGGCCAGTCATCATACCTACCACCTACTTCAATAGGAAACAGATGCGGAAAAAAGTGAGCTTTTAGGAAGCTCCTTTTGCTTCTTTGATTTGAAAGAGATCAATCACATCATGAATAATCTCTTTAGAATGCAGAGGATGAATACTGTAGTGTTCATAAATATCTTCTGATCTGGATCGATCCACCTTTTCAATCCGACATCTTTATGGAAATGTGTCACCCTCCATATGTGTAATGTAATTGTTATAGTAAATGTTATTTTGTACCAAATATAATATTGTTTTTTTTTTACTTTGCTAACATCTACTTACTCTTGTAATAATTTTGTATTCTTGGTAGGGACACCATTGACTAGAATAACAAGTGCTTCTTCAAAATCTCTCTGCACCGCTATAGTTTCAAGATTCTGCTTGAAATCTATTGGTAAGTGCAGAACTCTACCTTTAAGACCTTTCTGGATCTCAGTTGGAGGTAACTTCCCTGTGTTCGACTCAGTACGGACTATAGCTTGGAATGGATGTATATGTTTTATCAGAATTTATTTGTCAACATTTAAATCTGAAAGTTCTGGTGGGATTGAAACTAGTTCTAACTAGTTATAGACTGTTCTAGCCGGCATTTTAGTTATCCTCCAACTTATCATAACAGTACTTACATATACTTGGAAGTAAGCTCAAATCAAATGATTCTTCCGCAAATAAATATGCAGCAAATTGGTGCCACTTATCATTGTTCTCTTTTTAGCTTTTCAAATGCAAATCAACTTTCCGAGTTTGACTTCTATAGTGAGTATGTCATGAACAAATGCAAACACAGTTTGGTTTCTCTGAAGAGACACTGTTAAACTTTGCAATGTCTTTTATAAAACTTTCAGTATTAATGCCTGTATCCTGTTCTTCTACACTTCCAGTAGTCAAGTTTTCATTTTGCCTAGACTTTTGTTCATGACCAAAGAAATGAAACTGAATATCCTCACAAACGTTTTCTACGTGTGCTACTGTAACATGCAATAGACTTTTATTTATCTCTTCTAAACATAAAGCAGGAGTTTTTACATAGTCTCCAAACTAAATTTAGCATTTTAGAGTGATCCACAACTAACATCCTGAAGTGATGAAAAATGCTTGCTCACACTTCCTTTGACAGACATGCCAGTGAATGAACCTCTAAATTACTGTACTCCCTGACTTTGCATGGATCTAATCCTTTCAAAATTGCAATTTTTCACTTGATACTTCTATCTGGAAATTCACATAAAAGTCTCTAAATATATCAATTGATTGCTACTGAACACTGCAAATACTACAGTTCCACTTATATACAGAGTCCTATGTACGCCTCCCTTGTACCTCTTCAGCTATCACTTCTTTGTTCCTAAGAGCATCTCCTCTTTTGCAATAGGAGTAACATCCTTTACCTCACAATAATGACCAGTTGATTCAACTGCATGCAAAAGTCTTGGAAATAATTTTTCTCATTAAAATAATGTTCTGTACTAGCGGTATGCTTCCATTCATCTTTAGAAATCTTGCAAAAATTACTTCTCTTAATAAGCCTTTTTCTAAGGGTTTTCATCTTCAGACACAGTACTCTTATGTTTAGTTTCCTCATTCTATTCAATATTAACCCTTTCTGTGCTCATGACGGAATGGTTCCATCATGAGCACCAGTGCTCCTGTGCTCATGACGGAACCATTCCGTCATGAGAACAGGGGCACTAAATCCCTCTGCTGCAGACAGCAGAGGGATTTCCTTTTTTTATTGGCCTCGGGATGTTGGGGAAGAGCTTCCCCAACCTCCCGAGGCCGTTTTGCATTTTCATTGCAATGACGATCGCGCACATGGCGTGCTGACGTAATTGCATTGAAAATGAAAGTGAAACTTCGTTTCAGTTTCATTGTTCCGGTCCTCGTGGGGCTATCTTAGCCCATCTAGCACCGAAACACTTGGGAGAGGTATCATTCAATGGTACCCTTCCCTAATGGATCACTGCTTGGGGATCTCACCAGGAGGGTGATTCCCAAGCTGGGATCCACCCACTAGCCACCAGGGAGGGGGGAACGGCTCCTTGGGCAAGGGCCTTTGCTCCCCCCATAAATGTTTGGTACAGACAGTCTTTCTGCCCCCCTGGGCAGATGGAGCAGTAACCCACAATCTGCCCCATCTGCCCCCCCCCAGGGTGTTGAGGTGCTATACCCTAATCCCTATGTTTTTGGCCCTTCCCAGTCACAAGCCTTTGGCCCACCCACACAAGTGAGGTATAATTTACTCGGGAGAACAAGGGGAATGCTGGGTGGTAGGATATTTGTGCCAGCATGGTGATCCCACGCAAAAATGTGTGGAAAAAGTGATTTTTTTTCAGCTAAATTTGAGGTTTGCAGGGGACTCTGGGTAGGGAAACGTTGGGGGATCCACGCAAGTCATACCTCACTGGACTCCCCAGGGTGTCTAGTGTTCAGAAATGTGTGGGTTTGTTTTATGATAGGTAATTTTGAAATCTCCACAATACGTTTAAGGCCCTTGTCTGTTGCGGGTACTTGGCCCACCCACACGAGTGAGGAACCATTTTTATTGGGAGACCTGGGGGAACACAGGGTGGAA
Source organism: Calotriton arnoldi (assembly GCA_963921515.1). NCBI lineage: Eukaryota > Metazoa > Chordata > Amphibia > Caudata > Salamandridae > Calotriton > Calotriton arnoldi. The sequence continues at coordinate 152,623 of CAWUFW010016136.1, forward strand.
GGAAATTTGTGTCAGCCCGGTGATCCTACAACTTTCCCACACAAAAATTTGAGAAAAATTTGATTTTTTCAGCAAAATTTTAGCTTTGCAGGGGATTCTGGATAGGAAAATTTGGGGGGTACTTGCAAGTCATACCTCACTGGACTCCCCAGGCTGCCTAGTTTTCAGAAATGTGTGGCTTTGCTAGGTTTCCCTAGACGGCTGCTGAGCCCGGAGCCAAAAACCCAGGTGACCCCCCTTGCAAAACCAGGTCGTTTTGTGATAGGTAATTGTAATGTCTCCACAATACATTTTGGGCCCTTTCTCTGCCGCTGGCACTTGGCCCACCCACATGAGTGAGGTCCAATTTTTATCGGGAGACTTTGGAGAATGCTGGGTGGGTGGAATTTTGTGAGGAAAATGTTTTGTTTTTTTACAAAGTTTGAGGTTTGCATGGGGTTCTGGGTAACAGAACCTGGTGGGAGTCGGACAAGTCACCCCATCCTGGATTCCCCTAGGTGTCTAGATTTAAAAAATGTATAGGTTTGCTAGGTTTCCCTAGGTGCCGGCAGAGCTAGGGTTTAAAATTTACAGCTAGGCACCTTGCAAAACAAGGGTCAGTTTTCACTGTAAAAATGTTGTGTGTCCACGTTGCGTTTTGGGCCGTTTCCTGTTGCGGGCACTAGGCCTACCCACACAAGTGAGGTACCATTTGTATCTGAAGACTTTGGGGAATGTGGGGTGGGTGGGATTATGTGGATCCATGCAGATTCCAGAACTTTCCATCACAGAAATGTGAGGAAAATGTGTTTTTTATAATAAAGTTTGAGCTTTGCAAGGGGTTCTGGGTAACAGAACCTGGTGGGAGCAGGACAAGTCACCCCATCCTGAATTCCCCTAGGTGTCTAGATTTAAAAAATGTATAGGTTTGCTAGGTTTCCCTAGGTGCCGGCAGAGCTAGGGTTTAAAATTTACAGCTAGGCACCTTGCAAAACAAGGGTCAGTTTTCACTGTAAAAATGTTGTGTGTCTACGTTGCGTTTTGGGCCATTTCCTGTTGCGGGCACTAGGCCTATCCACACAATTGAGGTACCATTTGTATCTGAAGACTTTGGGGAATGTGGGGTGGGTGGTATTATTATGTGGATCCACGCAGATTCCAGAACTTTCCATCACAGAAATGTGAGGAAAATGTATTTTCTTTTAATAAAGTTTGAGGTTTGCAAGGGATTCTGGGTAATAGAACGTGGTGAGAGCCAGACAAGTCACCCCATCCTGGATTCTCTTGGGTGTCTAGTTTTCAAAAATGTATAGGTTTGCTATGTTTCCCCAGGTGCCGGCAGAGCTAGGGTTCAAAATCTACAGCTAGGCACTTTGCAAAAAGGGGGTCAGTTTTCACTGTAAAGATGTGGTGTGTCCACATTGCGTTTTGGGCCATTTCCTGCTGCGGGCACTAGGAGTACCCACACAAGTAAGATAGCATTTTTATTGGAAGACTTTGGGGAATGCGGGGTGGGTGGAATTTAGTGGATCCACACAAATTCCATAACTTTCCCTCACAGAAATGTGAGAAAAATATGTTCTTTTTTTACAAAGTTTGAGGTTTGCAAGGGATTCTGGGTAATAGAACGTGGTGAGAGCCAGACAAGTCACACAATCCTGGATTTTCTTGGGTGTCTAGTTTTCAAAAATGTATAGGTTAGCTAGGTTTCCCTAGGTGACAGAAGAGCTTGGGTTCAAAATCTACAGCTAGGCACTTTGCAAAAAAGGGGTCAGTTTTCACTGTAAAAATGTGGTGTGTCCACGTTCCCTTTGTGGGCTGTTTCCTGTGGCGGGCACTAGGCCTACCCACACAAGTGAGTTACCATTTATATCGGAAGACGTTGGGGAATGCAGGGTGGGTGGAATTTTGTGGATCCACGCAGATTCCAGAACTGTCCACCACAGAAATGTGAGGAAAATGTTTTTTCTTTTTACAAAGTTTGAGGTTTGCAAGGGATTCTGGGTAATAGAATGTGGTGAGAGCCAGACAAGTCACCCCATCCTGGATTCTCCTGGGTGTCTAGTTTTCAAAAATGTATAGGTTTGCTTGGTTTCCCTAGGTGCCGGCAGAGCTAAGGTTCAAAATCTACAGCTAGGCACTTTGCAAAAAATGGTCAGTTTTCACTGTAAAAATGTGGTGTGTCCATGTTGCGTTTTGGGCTGTTTCCTGTGGTGGGCACTAGGCCTACCCACACACGTGAGGTACCATTAATAGAACGTGGTGAGAGCCAGACAAGTCACCCCATCCTGGATTCTCTTGGGTGTCTAGTTTCAAAAATATATAGGTGTGCTAGGTTTCCCTAGGTGACAGAAGAGCTTGGGTTCAAAATCTACAGCTAGGCACTTCGCAAAAAAGGGGTCAGTTTTCACTGTAAAAATGTGGTGTGTCCACGTTGCGTTTTGGGCTGTTTCCTATGGCGGGCACTAGGCCTACCCACACAAGTGAGTTACCATTTTTATCGGAACACTTTGGGGAATGCGGGGTGGGTGAAATTTTGTGGATCCACGCAGATTCCAGAACTTTCCATCACAGAAATGTGAGGAAAATGTGGTTTTTTTTTTACAAAGTTTGAAGTTTGCAAGGGATTCTGGGCAACAGAACCTGGTGAGAGCCAGACAAGTCAATGTGGTATGTCCACATTGCGTATTGGGCCGTTTCCTGTTGCTGGCACTAGTCCTACCCACACAAGTGAGGTACCATTTTTATTGGGAGACTTAGGGGAACACAGAATTGTAGAGCAACTGTTATTACCTATTGACTTTCAATGCATTTCTGCCTTCCAAATGTAAGACAATGTGTAAAAAAGAAGTCACTTTGAAAAATGACCTATAATTCACATGCTAAGATGGGTACCCACAATTTCGGAGATGTGCAAATATCTACTGTTTCTAAATTCTGGGGCAGATTTACAAGCCCCTTGCGCCACGTTTGCGCCACTTTTAACATGGGAAAAGTGACGCAAAAGTGGCGCAAGGGGCTTGTAAATCTGCCCCTCTATATTTTGTTCCCATTTCAGAAATACATAGGTGTCTTTCATACCGATTTTCACTATTTATATTTTCCCAAATGAATTGCTATACACCCGGTACACAATAAAAAAACATTGCAAGATGCTGCTCAGTTATTGGCTCTGGGTTCGTCGGGATCTTTGTGAACCTACAAGTCCTATATATCCCCACAACCAGAAAGGTCCAGCAAATGTAACGGTACATTGCTTTCAAACAGCTGTCATAATTAGAAGAAGTTACAGGTGAAAACGTTGGCACAAATGGCTGTTTTTTTCAACTCATTTTCAATTTTTCCTATTTTCAACTGTTAGTTTCTATAAGAAAAGCTTGAAGGATCTACACAAATGACCCCTTGCTGAATTTAGAATTGTGTCTACTTTTCAGAAATGTATAGCTTTCCAGGATCCATTATTGCTTTCATACCCATTTCTCCCATTAACTGGAAGGAGGTTGAAAGCACAAAAAATAGCAAAAATAGGCTATGTCCCAGTAAAATGCCTAAACTGTGTAAATAATTTTGGCATTCTGACAAAGGTCTGTGAGTCGCTGAAAGCTGGGAAGATGGTGATTTCAGCAGCACAAACCCTTTGTTAATACCATTTGCAGGGAAAAAACCAGGCGCTTTTATCTGCAGCACTTTTTTCCCATTTTCCCCCCAAAAAACAAAATGTAGCTGTTTTTTGGGTAATTTCTGGGTCCCCTCTAGGGGAATCAACAAACCCTGGGTACCTTTAAAATCCCCATGATGTTGGAAGAAAAGGACGCAAATTTGGCGTGGATACCTTATATGGTCAACAAGTAACAGGGGCCTAAGCCAAATAGCCAAAAAAAGGCTTAGCACGGGGGGAGGCCTAGCAGCGAAGGGGTTAAGATAAATAGTTTCCTCTTCAAAGCAAATGCTTGGTCAACAATGCTCTCTATATGTTGCTTTTGCTTAAATGCAGCAGTAGTCTACTTATATTTCTTCATCCTTTTTAACAAATTATATGTTTCTAGTCCAAACCTTCTAGCTCGTAACTAATTAAACTGTTTCTGTCTCCTTGATAAACTCCCTGTTTTCTTGGAACATTTTCTACTGTCAGAAACGTCTACTCCTTCCTTTTTCCCGGTTGAAGATAAAATTCTATTTCTACATAACACTTTACCCTCATTCTGCATTTTTCTACATTTTATTTCAAAAACTGCTTAGTATGCTTATCAGCTTCTCTTTTTTTGCTCTGGACATTCTCTACCTTATTTTCTTTTTCTTTTTCACTTTGAAGTTTGGAATAATGTTTTCTCTGTTTCTTTCTTGTTTGACTCTTATCAGGCATTCTAAATCTTCTTTTTGAAATATAAGTGATTTCTAGAAAGCAAACAAAGAATACATTTACCTGTACAGAATATAGTATTAAATTAACTATTTTAAGCAAACTAGTAAGTACATAAGCCGTGATTTTAGTTTCCATAAGATTGTATAAGTCTCTCAGTATAGATCTACACACAGGTTAGTATATGCAGGCATGAAACATGTTTAACGGCCTAATTGGGTGAGATGGATGAGTTATTAGTGCACGTTTTGCAGTACATACCTAACTGAGTGTCTCAGTGTTTGTGTGAGTGTATCATTGTATATGTAAGTAAGCATGTTGGCACATGCCTGTCTCTCTTAGTTGCTTTATGAATCTGTAAATCTGTATGTAAGCGGCTTCATAGATCTCTTACTGGCTGTGTTAGTTAGTACTGGGGTATTTAACTTTGTGTTCAACTGCCTCCTATACTGCTGTATACATAAGAGCTGTATGTGTGTGTAAGTGAAGGTTTAAATGTCTTTTTCTGTGCGTGACTAGGTGTATTAGTGGCTCTATCAAATTATATTTAGGCATGTGAATTTCATATGAGGTAAGAGATTTGATGTATATCTGGACGTATAGTTCTGGTAGTGTGCACATAACTGAATCAAACTTGGGAAGCATCTCTTATATTTTAAGCTCATAGCTCCCTGCCCAATAGCCTACCTACAACCTATTTCAAAAGTAACTTGTATGTAGTAGAAGAGCACTTGAAGCCTTAGCAACATGTTTTGATTATGAACTCAGCTTACCAGGAGAAATGCATGTACACTGTCAATTACAGCAGTCCTAAAACATGTTTAAAGGCCTATTGTCTGTATGGATGACTTGTTAATACTAGTTCTTCAGTACATACCTAATTGAGTGTCTCAGTGCCATTGTGGATGTGTTATTGGATCTGTAAGTAAGTATGCTGGTAAATGTTTGGCTCTCTTAGTTTCTCTATGGATCTCTCAATCTGTATGTAATGGGTTGCATGGATTGCTTACTGGCTGTGCGAGTGAGTTTTGGGGTATTTAACTGTGTGCGCAACTGCCTCAATTCCTGCTGGTTACATAAGAACTGTATGTTTGTTTGAGTGGATGTTTAAAAGCCTCTGTCAGTGTGCGACTAGGTGTATAAGTGGTTCAATCCTTTTTTATGTAGGTATGTCAGTTCCAGTATAGGTAGAAGATTGCATCTAAAACTTGATATATGGGACCCATGCTCTGCATATAACTGAATCAAATTTGGAAAGCATCTCTTATCTATTAATCTCATAGCTCCCTCCTCTATACCCTGCCTACCACCTATCTCAGGAGTGACTTATATGTAGAAGAAGATGAGTTTAAGGCTTAGCAGCATGTTTGGAATGTCAGCTCAGGCTAGCTGGGAAACTGCATATACATGCTGTACTGTAGCAGACCTGAGATATGTTTAAAGTCTTATTTGTCTGGATGGATGACTTGTTAGCGTCAGTTCTACAGTGCATACCTAACCGAGTGTCTCAGTGACTATGTGGGTATGTCATTGGATATGTAAGTAAGTATATTGATATATGTCTGTGTCTCTTTGTTACTCTATGGCACTATCAATCTGTATATAAGGAGCTGCATGACATTCTTCCTGGCTTTGTTACTGAGTTTTAGGGTATTAAAATGTGTATGCAACGGCCTCCAGTCCTGCTGGATATCTTTGAGCTGTATGTTTATGTGAGTGAATATTTAAGTACCTCTGTCATTGTGTGGCTAGGTGTATTTGTGATTCAATACTTTTTATGTAGGTATTTCAGTTCCAGTATAGATTGGAGACTGCATATAAAACTGGACATATGGGATCCATAGTGTGAATATAACTAGGATGCTTGTTTCCAGTCCAGGGAGGACCTGGCCTGGCAGTTCGGGCTGGACTGTTCCCATTGGGCGCAGGGTCAAGACTGATTTGCATATGGCTGGGTCCAAACTGGAATGGCATGGTGGGCAAAAAAACGATGGATTTAGGCCCAGATCTCTGTACTGGGGTGAATGTATGACATTGTTCTGCATTCTGTCCATCAATTGTTGTTTTTGCAGTTATAGCCTACCTACAGCCTATCTCAGGAGTCACTTATATGTAGTAAAAGAGGACTTGAAGGCTTAGCAACATGTTCTGATTTTGAATTTAGCCTACCAGCATTACAGCATATACACACTCTACTGTAGCAGGCGTGAAACATGTTTAAATGCCTAGTTGCCTGGATTGATGAGTTACTAGTGCCAGTTCCCCAGTTCATAGCTAACTTAGGGCCAGATGTAGGTAAATCTGAAATACCGATTCCTTAATAGCGAATTTTACCGAATCGCTATTAAGAACTCGGTATCTCAGATGTACGTAATAAATCGGTAAAAATTACCGAAAAGGTAATATTCGGTAAAAGTCTACCGAATCGGTAATAATCGGTAATATGTTACCGAATCGGTAAGAATCCCTTAAAAAAATAACGATTCGGAATAAATCAGCAAATTATTTACCGATTCGTTATTACCGATTCGGTAATTAGCGAATCGGTAATTCAAAAAACGGTAATTGTAGAATCAGCCAATCCTGTGCTACCTCATCACCCCACAACCAGGAAGTGGCCACACCCATGCACCTGCACTGAACCTGAAGCTGTTTGAGAGGCAGGGAGCACAGCAAACAAGCCAGGAGCAACCATACAGAGAATCTGCTGCCAAGACAGAGCAAGTATGGACAACCAGGAGAGGGAGAAGGATGCAGCTGAAAGAAAGAGGAAGCATAAATTTAGTGAGGGGGAGCTGGAGGTCCTTATTGAGGATGTCACAAAGGACCAAGACAAACTGTTTGGGAAACAGTCACTGCACGTGCCTGAATCCCAGAAAAGGCAGATTTGGCTGGTCATACAGGAGAGAATTAATGCCATTGGAGTCACCCAGCGCTCCATTGATGACCTAAAGAAACGCTGGTATGACCTGAGGAAGCATGCCAAGGAGAGGCTGGCAGACAGGAAGCAGCAAGCCACCCACACAGGTGAAGGGAGAAATACAGCACCTGGACCAACTGCCCTGGATCTCCTGGTCGAGTCCACCCTCCAGCCGGAGAGTGTGAGTGGGATTGGGGATGCAGACAGCTCAGCCAGAGCTGGCAACATACAAGGTAAGATGCATGCACTGCATGCTGTGCCCCCCACTCCCCAACCCCAATCCCCAATGAGGCATTGTGAATCCCACTCCAGTACATGTATTACTGAAAATCAGCAATGCATTATGGGAGATGTAGTCAGAAGTAACATATGTCAGAACATTCAGTCCACTGAACCCAAAGGGATGTGACACACATCAGCAATTAGCAAGCAGAGGACAGTCAGTTTGATTGGCAGGCATGAGATTTATTATCACGCAAATGCTGCCAGATAAGTGAGCAAATGTACATTCTGTCTTCACAGGCGAGCCAAGGCGCAGGGCTGCAGAGGGGAGCAGACAAAAGGCACCCAGCACAGAGAGGACACAAGAGGAGGAGGTCCTGTCGCCTGCAGGGCACACCACCCCACCACCACCACCACCGCCACCATCACCACCACCACCTCCACCATCACCACCATCACCAGCATCACCAGCGCCACCATCAACGCCACCACCACCAAGATCCGGGAGGAATGCAGTGGCCAGCCTCCAGCAAATGGAGTTGTCCGAGGAGGACAGCATAGGGGGCCAACAGTCCACGGTGGCTGAGGATGGCAACGGTGCAGGCTCACAGTCCCCCACAGAGCGCGCCCACACACGTGCCAGATGCCGCAGGGCGAGGGCAGCCAGTCCAGCATCACAGGGCGAGGATGAGAGTGTGTTCGCCGGTCTTGAGGGGAACATGCTCAAGGTGCAGCGCCTGCAAGGCAAAGCCATAAGGTCAGTTCAGCGGCAGATGGTTCAAATGAATGGGCACATGCTGCGCATAGAGAAGGGCATCTGTTCCATGAACAATACTGTGGCTGAGGGCATGAGGGACATGTCCGAGGCAGTGAGGCTGCTGTGCAGTAAATTCGATGAGGACCGTCTGGCAAGGCGCAGGGAGAGGCAGAAAATGGACAACTACACCAAGGCGGTGAACCACCTCTCCACTGCCGCTTCTCTGCTCTGCAGGCGCTCGGTGGCCATGCAGGAGGAGATGGCCACTGCAGCCGTGATGTGGCAAGGGGGCTGGTCACAGTGACCAGTGCGCTAGAAGTGCTACAGACCAACCAGGTAGCCACCACAGGTGATGGGGGGATAGCGAAGAGGCTACTAGCCGCAGTAGCATCACGCCACCTATCACAGAGTCCAGGAGGCGCAGCGAACGGCACAGTGCTGCCACAGGACAGACTGGCAGTGAGGACAGTGTGCCCAAGGGACGCAGCAGTGCAGCGCGGGGGCGCAGGTAGTAATGCCAGCCATGACATGGTTTACCTAAATGGGTGGTGTAACCCATTTTTGTTTGGGAAACTGCTTTTGAATAAGGCCTGGCATGTGACGCCCTTTATGTTGTGGTGGTGTGCTATGCTAATTAAACACCGTCACTCACTTACAGTAACTGGCTGTGTCTCCTTACTTACTCAGAAATAGTTGTGTGTTATCTCTGCCCGTCTGTGTCTCCCATCTGGTGCTACTGCCACACCTGCTGCGCTGTGCTCTGGCTGTGGACAGTCCTCATCCTCGTCCTCAGAGTCTGTTAGTTCCACTGCTGTTCCTTTCTTTGTGGCAAGGTTGTGCAGCATGGCACAAGTTGCTATTATTTTACAGCAGATGATGGGGCAGTGCTGACGTGCACCTCCACTTTTGTGGAGGCAGCGGAACCTGCTTTTTAGTAGTCCGAAGGTGCGCTCCACAACGTTGCGCGTGCTTTTATGTGCCACATTGTATTTTCTCTCACTTGGTGTGGATGGGTTGAGGAATGGCGTCAGGATAAATGCCCGCACGGCATATGCGCTGTCACCTAAGTGAGAAAGGAAATGCCATTAATATGAGTCACCCACACATTCATCCAAGGTATACATCAGGGTGTGTCACATTGATTTACCTAGCAGGTATCCTTCTCCAAATTCACCCACAGCCAGACGTGTGTAGATCCCACTGTTCCGGAATATGTAGGAGTCATGGGTACTCCCTGGGAATTTGGCCACAATGTCAGTGATGATGTGGTCCGCATCGCATATCACCTGCACGTTAATGGAATGCGTAGATTTGCGGTTGCGGTATATATACTCTGTTGCTGCAGGTGGGCAGATTGGTATGTGTGTCCCATCAATGCACCCTATTACATGTGGGAACTGTGCCTTTTGGTAAAAATCCAGCTTTGTCTTGTGCAGTTCCGCCTGTGTGCTGGGGAAGCGTATGTAGTGATGCATTCTTTGCATCAGGGCATCCAAGAAAGAGTTTCAGAAACGGGACAGGCAACTCTGTGACACACCACCTGCCACAGCTATCACCCCCTGGTAACTTCCAGATGCAAGTAGGTGCAGGCTACAGAGCACCTGAACATGTGTTGGTATTGCGTGCGCCCTTGGTGTCTGATGCTCCAGGAGTGGGTGCAGGTCCCGTATCAGGTCTAGGATGGTTTGGGGGTGTAGCCTGTACCTCTCATGGATTTCAGCCTCAGTCAGTTGGAAGAGTGTTATGCGCAGTCTATACACGCGCTCCTCCCGTCTCCAGATCCTCAGTCCTGCTGCTTGCAAACGTAGCCGCCTTGCAATTACGTAGAGGGCCGCCATTGTGTTCACTCTGTTGCATTTTGGGGCTGTTTATATGCAGTGCACCTGATTACCACCTGCTTTGAGTCAGTGGTAATTAGCGACTCCTAAATACCGAATTTTCAGAAATTCGGTATTACCGACTTTTGGTACATTGTATTTGCGATTATTTAAGGATTTCTTTTTTACCGATTCGGTATTTAGGGGTTTCGGTGTCTGCTAATCGCTAATTAAGGAATCGGTAACTGGTTTCCCTTATTTTTACCGATTCCTTATTTGCGATGGCGTTCGGTGTTTCCTACATTGCACATGGCTAAATACCGGTCGGTAACGCTGGAATTCTGCGAATTTCGGCTTTACCGACCGGTATTTAGCCACCTACATCTGGCCCTAAGTGTCTCAGTACCTATGAGGATGTGTTATTGAATATGTAAGTAAGTATCTTGGTACATGCCTAGCTCTCTCAGTTACTCTATGGATCTGTAAATGTGTATGGAAGCAGCTGCATGGAAGGTGTATTAGTCACTCAAACTTTTTACACATACGTGTCTGAGTTCCAATATAGATAAGACACTACATCTATAACTAGACATATCAATCTGGTAGGGCACATATAATTAAATAAAATTTGGGAAGCATCTAACTTTTAAGGTCATAGCTGCCTACCTTATAGGCTACCTAAAGCCAATCTCAGAAGTGTCTCATATGTACTAGAAGAGGACTTGACGGCATAGCAACATGTTCTGATTCTGAACTCGGTTTACCTGGAGAAGTGCATATACACACTTTACTGTAGCAGACCTGAAACTTGTTTAAAGGCCTACTTGTCTGGATACATGAGTTATTAGTGTAAGTTCCCCAGTAAAGACCTAGCTGAGTGTCTCAGTGCCTATGAAGGTGAGTTATTAGATATGTAATTAAATATGTTGGTACAAGTGTGCCTCTCATAGTTAATGTATGGCTCTGTAAATGTGCATGTAAGGGGCTGCATGGATCTCTTGCTGGCTTCGCTAGTTAGTACTGGGTCATTTAACTGTGTGTGCAACTGCCTCCCATACTACTGGATACATAAGAGGTGTATGTATGTGTGAGTGCATGTTTAAGTGTCTCTGTCAGTGTCTGATTAGGTGTATTAGTAGCTGAATCCTTTTATAAGTAGGCAGGTGAGTTTCTGTATAGTTAGGACAGTGCATCTAAAACTGGACATATGGGTCCCATAGTGTGCACATAACTGAATCAAGCTTGGGAAGCATGTACTATCTTTTAAGCTCATAGCTCCCTGCCCTATAGTCTACCTACAGCCTATCACAGGAGTTACTTATATGTAGTAGAAGAAGAGTTTAAGGCGTAGCAACATGATTTGCATATCAACTCAGCCTAGCAGGGAAACTGCACATACATGCTCTACTGTAGCAGGCCTGAAACATGTTTAAAAGCCTAGTTGCCTGTATGAATGAGTTATTAGTGCCAGTTCCCCAGTTCATACCTAACTCAGTGTTTCAGTCCCTACATTTTGTTAATTTTTTACATGTTTTCATTCTGTTGTTCTAAGCACTATGCTATTCTTTATTTGCTCCATAAACTCTCTTTATATAAACTCTTTTAGTTTTCTTAAACATCCTACTGACTTCCAACCGTTTTATATGTACTCATTCACTCTCTCTCTAATATTTTTTGTGATACAGTTTAATTCACATTGTTGGTCTAGCTTTCTCTTGCTCAGTATGAGTTTGATTTTCTGTATGCACAAATTTCAGAAAACCGAGCAAAAGAATGGTGCACCACTCTCATGAAGGGAACCATGAATGGCAACCTTTTCAACTTTGCTTTCAAGGTTACATGCACTGTGGCCAAATAACAACATGGCTTTCAGGTTTTTAAAACAATACAGCTCTTCTGAATGGTCATAACTGTTTACCCTTTCTTACCTTCCTTTAAAAAAGTTTTGGATGGCTGTGCGGATCCACCGGGGTGCTCGGAGCGGCACCAGTGTAACCTCACGGTGGACCCACGAGTCCACTTGGGAATCCAAAATCTTTTTTTTAAAACTGCTGCCAAACAGTTTTACTTACACAACACTTGGTATTAATGTCTAAATTTGGACCTAAATACACCTCCTTCCCTATTTCTTCTACTACGACTTTCCCTTCACCTTTACATAGTAGGCTTTTACCAACCCTTACTCCTGTAGCTCTGTTGCTATGGTGACCAATATTGTAATATTCTCAGATAGCAATAGGTCACAAGTTCACAACACATTCTGGACTAACATGCTAACTCCTAAAATGACTGTAGAAGGAGCAATTGAGTGTTTGGATCAAGAGCAATATCTGCTACTCCATTACTTTCCATTAATATTAGCAAATCACACAACTCCTTATGTTTTCCTCATTAATTCAGCCTAGTCTTGCTTTAAAATTTAGTGGCTGGGCATCTTTTGAACTGACTTATTTTCAAATCCATCTCATTGTGCTGCAGCCTTCTCCTGTGTACTACTGCTCCTTCCTTTGAAAATGGTGGATTGGGGGCCATAACTTTGTGTATTGGACCAAAGAGTCTGTTGGAAAGAGTAATATTGAGAGGGACCTGCGTTTGCCTAATATGGATATTACTTGGATTGGCCAGGGAGGCTTAAAGTGGCATCAGGTGCTTCCATTGGTTGAACGCATTATGGATTGCCAATATCCAGACCTCATAATTGTGCACTGTGGTGGCAATGACCTGGGCACTCTTACTGAATTAGGAGTGGAAATTCTAATGAAGGATACCTTCGGAAAACTAATGGCAAAAAGGAAAATGGTGGATTGACTCCGACGCAGGAGAGCACGTACCTGAGGCTGCTCCCACTGAGACATGCTGCATCACCGCTAGAAAATATCTCCTGGTACGAATTATCCATTGGGGAACAAAAGAGACACGCTGGGGGTAGCTGAGACTTCCTCATCTTAATGTTCAAGCTTCAAGCCCGGATTCCACAATATTTCTTCCAACTGACCAGGACTGCGAGGTGGCTCACTGGATCGAGCCGCTCTGCTTTCTGTTGGTCAAGGCTGAGCTCGCCTCTGTCTCCAACCAGCGGTATGGCCCCATAAAGAGGCAGTGTACCAAGAGTAGTTCGAAGCACCCCTATACTGGCTCCAGCACCCTTAGAAACCGCTACAAAGAAAAACCTGACAGCTCGGGCGGAGGTATGCGGGCGCCATGTGGCAGCGGTAAAAGGAGGCTCCCGGGTGGGGAAGCTGATGCTAAAGTTATTACTGTCTGGGAAAGCAGCCGACATCCTGCAGACTTGTGGCATATCAGATTCTTCATTTGAAGCTGTAATGGCTGACACTCTGTTAAAAGCGGTCCACCTCGAACATGAAGATGCAGCTGCTACCGTTGGGAATGGGAACAATGGATCAGCAGGACACAACAGGATGCAAGGACAACCGAATTGTTACAAGGTAACAGAGTAACTCAGAGCTTGATATGTGAAATGACTGAAAACACTAATAACAATGTTGCAAGTTCAGATATGATGCCTCTGCCACAAATGCTTTCAATTCAAAAGGAATCGAATAGTCCAAATGTGTCGGAGGGGGGTGTCAGGTGGCCGAGGAGGTTTAGGCCTGTCAGAAGCCAATCAGATATAATAACTCTGGTGACGTGATCGGTGTGGATGTGCCCGACTTATCTAAACCCTCACTTAATATCTCTGAGTCTGAGTCTGAATCCCCAGAGGGGGAGGCTACTTCTCGTGGAGGCTGCATTGAGGAACAGCCAGGGAAATTTGGCACAGAACAAGGCACTGACTCAACTCATAAAAATCCATCAGATGAGTCTGCATTACCACCTCCGCCTACTAGTGTAGCTGGAACCCTCATTGACACTTTAAAAAGCTCTGAGGATATACAAGCCGAATCCCCCTCTCAGGGGAATAAGAAACAAAACAAGACTAAAATATCGAAGGGGATGAAAAAGCCTGTTGAACATTCGGAGACCCCATGCACAGGCTATACCTTGCATGCTCAGACTAAGGCAGGGGTTAATAGGAGTCCATTGCGCAAATGGGTTACTTCTAAGGGAGAAGTAAAGGCTATAATATCTAGATTGTCAGGCTTGCTTACTCATGATGGGGCACTTCTACCATCCTTGGATATGAAAGACATCAACAACGCTGAGCTACGGGAGTTGTCTGATAGCTTAAGGCCCAGCCTGGGAATATTGGGAAACTTACAATCTTTTGATCTCCCCCTTACTGATACTCCGTAATTAATACTTCCCTCCTCCAGAAAGCAATCGACTCTTGTTGCACAAACAAACCCTCATTGTCTACAATCCTTCAGGCCCTTCACGATCAAAGGGCAGAGGCACAGGAGCATTATGCGCAAGCCAGAGCAGACAATCTTCTAATACAGCAAGCTTTGGCTGAAGTGACTGACAAAGTGGCTACACTTGCATGTGATGTAGTGGAGTTACAGCAGCGGGTGGTGGATATGGAGGACTTTACTGTAACAACGGCCAAAACAATCAAGATGCAAGATGAACAGCTCATCTTACTCAAGGAGAAAGTCGAAGACCTAGAGAAGCGGCAACCTAGGAATAATTTAAGACTTTTTGGGATACCTGACGGGAGAGATGGATCTGACCCACGAGCATTTATAGTGCAGCTATTCCAGAAGGCATTTCCTGATCCGGTAGCCTGAGACTGGGACTCTCAGATCCAGCTGGTTCACAGCTTCCAATTTTTCTAAATCAGGAATCCAGAACGAAGTGGCAGCATCCGCGTTCAATACTTATCTATATTGGCAATTTCTTGCTGCAACAGGCCGTCTTCTTCAGAGCTTGTCGTGTGGCCCCCATCAAAGCCGAATCTCTAACCCTTTTTGTGAGATCAGACTTCTATAAGGACACGATGGATAGACTTTGGAAAATGCGCCAGTTGAGCGACCCACTGAAGGCAGCAGGAGCCCAGGTGTTTCTCTAGGAACCAGCATGTTTAAAAGTTATTAGAGAGGGCTGCTCTCGGATCTTTCATACAGACACTGAGGCTCAGCAAGCTCTTTGCATGTGGGGGCCCCAAGCAAACAATTGCTGACAATAGCGACTATCTAAATAAATTAGTTTTATACCATCATTGTTTCCTGCTCTTAATGCCACACTACTGATATTCTCATTTTCTTTCATATGCAGAAGGACAGGTTATGTTTTGAATGAAGATACTTTGATTCAGACAATATATGTGCTAATCTACTTTTGTTTGTTCGTCTCTCTAATATCACCTTCAATTTGTTCTCTTTATAAAAGTCTTTTTCTGGCTGGGGGTGGTGCGGATGTTGCAGTGGAGAAGCCCGGGGCCTGGCACTCCCCATTTGCTGCCATTCCATCAACAGCTTGGGGGGGGGTGATTCCTTTTTCAGGACACAGGAGGGGAGGCTTGGGAGATTTTTTTGCACTACACAGGAAGCAAGTCTTATGACTTATTTAATCTATTCTCACGTGTGCTTCGTTTACGGGGGAATGGGGGTTAATGAGAAGAAGGGGCGGGGGAAAAATGTCAAAGGGATTAAACATGGGGAGAAACGCAATGAGCTATGGAATTGGAATCATGAAGTTAAGCTGGTTTGGCAGATTAATTTTATTTGGCATTTTAGATTTAAAAATGGAAGAAGGACATAGGCAGACAATTTATAGAGGTATTCCACTTACTTTACAATGGGGATAATTAAATGTATGTGCTGGAATGTTTCTGGCCTAAATGCAGCCAGTAAGCATCAGCTGGTCCGGGAAGAGTTGAGAATGTACAAAACTCAAATAATCCCTCTCACTGAGATTCATTTGGCAAATAAAGATAGGCACTTGCTCAAACAGCTTGTCTGTAAAGTAATCTTCTGTACATCCCAGACTGTGTCAATCAGAGGGGTTGCCGTCTTGATTGATAAGGCACTTGAGTGCAATCTTCTTAAGGCCTCTCATGATCAGCGGGGAAGATGGGTAATTCTACAGGTCTTAATTAATGACATAAAATATGTGTTATGTACTATTAAAAAAAAATTAAAACTAATTATACTTTTACCTCACTCTGCCTTGGTGTTTTTCTAACATATGCCAGAAGCAGTAATGGAAGTGGTCATCTTAAGTCTGTCCACAGATATACAAAGCTAGGAAATGTGAATAAAACTGTTACTGCATTCCCGAGGGACCATAACATGGTCTCTATCTACAATAATAACCTGAGCTTTGACATGGATGGCATTTACAGAACTGATGGAGTGTAGTTTATAGAGAAAGGCAACAGGGTGTTCCTGAACAATTTAAAAGACTGCATCCTGTTTTATGTGTAGTGATGACATACACACAATAAACACAAAGGCTCTTTTTAGAGCCACCCTATTTCCTAAACACTTGTTAATAACCAACATCACACACTCAATGCAAAACAACACATCTAAAATTTTGAAAAAGAGGGTTCTCAATGGATCATTGACTACATCTGTTAATCTGTGACTGAAAGTGTGAATGCCTGTGTGGGTCTGTGACTGGGTATGTAAATATCAGTATGACTATATTAGTGGGTGTGAGAGTGTGTGCATGAGTAAATGATTGGTTGTGATAGAGTGTATATGAGTGTAACTGTAAATGGGTCTCTGAGTGGGTCTGCGAGTGTGTGCATTACAATCTGAGTGGGTGAGTGTGTGGGTGCATAGGTCTCTGAGTAGGTGTTTGAGTGGGTGCTTAAGAATCTAAGTAGATATGTGAGTGGGTGCATGAGTGTCTGAATGGATCTGTAAATGGGTGTATCAGTCTCTGAATGAGTATGTGACTGGGTGCATGAGTGTCTGAGTGGGTCTGTGAGTGGGTGTGTCAGTCTGTGATTGGATGCATGAGTTTTTGAGTAGATCTGTGAGTGGGTACATGACTTTCTTAATGGGTCCCCTCACCAGGCCGATTTCAACCCCATGAACCCCATCCCCGGGGCCTGACCTTTTTGCAATGGGGAGAGGGCTGTGTGCCCCAGTTGATTTCAGCCCTGGGGACCTCATCCCCCACAGTCCAACCACTAATAAATTGGGGAGGGGAGTCACATGGCCCCACTCCTTGGGCCAATTTCAGCCCCGGGGACACAATCCTCCGGGGCCAGGTGTTATTCCAATGGGGGAGGTGGGCCACGCGGACAATTTTAGCCCCTGACACCCCGCCCGAGGCTTAGACTTTACATTCTTTTTTCTATTGGGGAGAGGCACCAAGCGGCTTCTGTCCCTGGCTGATTTCTGTCCCAGGGAGCCCATCCCCTGGGGCCCAGCCTTTTTGTAATGGGGAGAGGGACCATGTGGCCTCCTTCCCCATGCTGATTTGGGCCCTAGGGACCCCATCCCCTTGGGTGCAGCCATATTTCTCTGGGAGCCCCAAGGGTACCCAGTCTGCATTGGGACCACGGGGGAGCCTCAAGGCCCTGCGGACCCTGCCGGCTCCCCGCCTCATACTGGGGCCGACATTGATTTTACACACAGGTAGCTGCTGGAAATGCAGCTTTCAACAAGCAAGAGCATTTTCACTGCTCTCGCTTGCTGGAAGTGAAGTGCTTGCTGTGGCTTTGTGGGACAGTTAAAGCTCCCACCAAGCCACAGCAAACAGCTATGTGCTGGGTGGCGTGCCCCAGGGCCATCCAATGCAACACACAGCTCCGGGGAGGTGGTGGTCCCTGTGGCTGGGGGGAGCCTTGTGGCCCCCCTTAATTTGAAAGAATTGCCCCAGAGAGCTAGCAGTCCCCGGGGCTGCAGGGGTGCCCCATGGACCCCCCACATTAATTTCATATTTAGCCCCGGGGGAGATGGTGCTTCATGGCGTGCGGGTGGGCCCAGTGGGCCCACCTGCATACCTATTGTAAAGTGCCCCAGGGAGGGGGTAGTCCCTGAGGCGTGGGGTGCACATGGGCCCCCCCTGCATACATAATAAGCAATGGCCTGGGGAGTCTTCTTCATATTTCAGTGGCATGCCTTTGAGACCTGGCTCATCCAGGGGTTCATTAAAAACTCGTGCCTGTTTAACTTTTTTTTACTGTGATTTCACATATATTGTGATTTCTCAGAACTTTTTGAAAACAAATGTTTTTTTTTGCCTATTGGTTCCCGCTGGGACTCAAGGGCCAACTTTATGGGGTCAGGGTATTCCTACCCTGCTCCCATTTCTTTTATTTCATGTTTTTTGGGGGACTCGGCTCAAACCCAGTCTCAAGATGGCTGGTTAAAGTGTTGGCAGCCAATCAGAACTCTGCATTTCTTTGCATGAGCTCGTTTTTATTTGTGAAGTCCCCTCGGCCAGAGATATCACTAACTGTATTTTCTTAAATTTCTCAGCAACTACTGAATGCATTATTTTACACAAAATAACTCAAAGCATGATCTGCATAACCAAATCTATCTTTCTCCGAAATTTGGTCCAGTGCTTCGGGCTGCAGCTTGGACTAATGGTCCTACGAGAGTTAACATGAGAAACACACATTTCCCCCCCCCCTTTTTCTCGGCCCCCACTTCACAGATCACCCAAAACTTTCCATACACAACAAGATTCACAGGGGCACTCTTTTTGGACAAATTTGTGAGGATTTGTTGAGCTGCACAAAAGATATAGGCAAGTCAAAAAATGCTTTTCCTGTAGAAACATGGTCCTAACTAAAACTACCTACTGGCAACCACCCGTAGGCAGTATATATATATATATATATATATATATATATATATATATATATATATTAGATGAAAGTAGTCCTGAAAAATCCAGAAGAACACCTGAGGAAAGCACAATAAACTGTATTGTGCACACAACAAACGACGCGTTTCGGTGAAGCCTTTCTCAAGTGATACCATGTGCTCAATCTCCTTTAGAAATACAATTTGAGGTTCATAGACAGTGAACACACACTTCAATATTAGCGTGACATGTTTACACAGCTCGATAAATTATGTTAATATAGTGGCAATATATTACAATTTATGCTATCCAAATGGATGAATAGATTCGCCCAATAAAGTTGCTTTTTATCATTCATAGACAAAAAATACTACGTTGTCGTGACAGACTGAATCGGTTTCATCAACTTCAATCAATTTCATGATTACTCTGACTAAATCGTCCTAAATTATTTATACTGTCTAAAATGAAATTTGAACTCAATACAAATTTTGTGCAATTGAGTATGCAAACAATCGACCACCACATGTCTCAGACATAGATTGGTAGTGTACCAGTATGCATGGTGACAGAAAAGGTAATGTACCAGTATACATGAAAACAAAAAGAAACATGGCATCACTTGAGAAAGGCTTCGCCGAAAAATGTTGTTTGTTATGTGCACAATATAGGTTATTGTGCTAACCGCAGGTGTGCCGCTGTGTGTTCTTCTGGATTTTCCAGGACTAATTTCATCTACTAAATATTGACGGCAGCTGCCGCAGGCACCGGCATCGCTGGTAGTGGACCGGCATAGCACAGCAGCAGTTGGGATATATATATATATATATATATCCACCGCACCAGAAATCTTCGTGTAAAGGGGCCCCAGACCCTCGCAGGGCGGCTTCGACGTAATGGGCATGAAGAAACCCATTTAAACATAAACCTCACTTCTTTTCACAAAGAAGACGTCGACATCCCATTTAAAGAATTTCATGTGCTTTATTTTCTTCAGAGTATGCAGCAGTTCACTTTATAAACCTTACGCGTTTCAACTCTCTTGGGAGCCTTGATCACAGGTGAGTGAGCTGTCTCCTTTTTAAAACCGACCACGTAACTTTTCTTCAAGAAACCATCTTTTTATTCAGTAGCTCTGGATCGTGTTCCTTCTATGGAATGCGCAATGCAACCTATAAAGCCATATATATATATATGGCTGGAAAGGAGCACCATTTCAGGAAGGTTGGAAGGCTGTGGAGCTGAACTATCGACTCCGTGCAGCTCCGTGTCCCAGCAGTTAATTGAGCTTGCCTCGAGTGTGCCAAACCTACTATAGGTGAAAGACAAGCTTTTAATATGAAAGAATGAAACACGACATTGAACCTACTATAGGTACAAATATTGACTCACCTCACAGGACTACAATACCCATAATGCTTTAATATTGATGCACAAAGCAAAAGCCAATCAGGGCAATTTTCAAATAAAAGCATACCGGAAATGTGGTGATTTGAGTCTTCAATGCGTGTTCCTGAGCCCATGAAGAAGAGGCGTTTGCCTCGAAACCCGTCGGCCATGAGGGATATGCAAGACATGTGAGAGGCAAGCTGCAGCGAGGTCATAATGCCAGATGGTGGGGGCATGGACGAGTGCCCTTTCAATGCTTTGGGCAATTTGTTGGACATATATATATATATATATATATATATATATTCACTGAAAAAACCATAGGTTTTAGGGACAGTTATAGTTAGTTGGACATTGCACTCGTACAAAACCCGTGAAATTCCCCCGTTATAGTTAGTTCAGGTAACTATAACTCGCGCCCCATAATGCACTTCTGATGACGTCACATATTACATCACTCATGACATGGTCAGTGACATCACTGATGACATCACTGATGACATCTCAAATGACATCACTGATGACATCATCCAGTGACTGTGTGTTTCTGTAAAGTTTAAATATGTTTAATATATATAGGGAAAGGCGTATTGAAGAATGAGTGGGTGTATAAGTGTCTGAATGGATGATTTAGTAGGTGCGTGACTAACTCTATAAGTGAGTGATTAAACGTATCTTACTGAATGCATGGGTTAGTGACTAAACTGGGTGAATGTCTGTATCCGTCTGTCTGTTGCTGTGTAAGTGGCTGCATGGGTTTGTGAATAGCTACATGAGTGTCTATATGAGTTATTGATTGGTTGTCTGAGTACCTGTATGGGTGCCTGAGTGTTTGTGTGGGTGGGGTGTGTGCGACTCTGTGCATAGATGTGTGAGTGGGTGATTCACTGGGTGGATGGTTTCAAGAGTGCATCTGTGATAGACTGTATGGGTGGGTAAGTGTGTGTAAGAGTGTGTTAGTGAGTGAATGTATGTCCCAGTGGTACATGTGTGAGTAACTACATATGTGAAAGGCAGTATATATGTGTGTTGGAGTATATAAATAGCTATAAGCGAGAGTGTGTGATTGTGAGAGTGACTGTATGGATGAGTGTGTGCTTGTATCAGTGATTGTATAAGAGCGTAAGAATGTGCTAGTATTTGTATGAGTAAGTGAGCTGGTGTGTGTATAACTGTATAGATGAGTAAATGGGTGTGTGCTTAATTTTTTGCATGACTGACTAGGTGTGTGAGTACCTCTATGGATGAGTGGCGGTGTGTGAGTGTTTATATAGGTGTATGAGTGCATATAATAGTCCTGGACTGAGTGACTATAAGTATGAGTGACTGTACGGGTGAGTGAGTAGATGTGTGTGTGTAGACCTAAGAATCAGTGAGTGTGTATATAGTAATTGGTGTTGGAGTGTCTATGGTTTTGACAATGGCAGTCTGTAATTTACAGTGGGTGTATCAAAAGTTATATTAGGGTGTGAGAAGATGCATCAAATTATCACATGGATGATGTCATCAGTGATGTCATTAGTGATGTCATTTGAGATGTCATCAGTGATGTCATCAGTGATGTCACTGACCATGTCATGAGTGATGTAATATGTGACGTCATCAGAAGTGCATTGCGGGGCGCGAGTTATAGTTACCTGAACTAACTATAACGGGGAATTTTACGGGTTTTGTACGAGTGCAATGTCCAACTAACTATAACTGTCCCTAAAACCTATGGTTTTTTCAGTGAATTTGTAAGGTTTTTTAAATGCTAATTTCTAACTATAACGTGCCTGAAACCTATGGTTTTTTCAGTGAATTTCAAAGGTTTTTAAATGCTAATTCCTAACTATAACATGTCTGAAACCTATGGTTTTTTTCAGTGAATTTCAAAGGTTTTGTAAATGACAATTTTTAAATGTATTAATTGTTATATTTATTTTTTTGATACTGATTTACTACATTTTTTTAAACTATTTATTTTTAGATATTTTATTTTGTAAAAATACATTGTAATTACATTATACATTACATTACAAAATATACTTTCTCAGAATGAATTACTTTAGTTTAAATACTTTGCAAATAGGCAATAGACTTTTAAGTACAGTAGTTACAGTTGTTGCAATGGGCAACACAATTTCAAACACAATGCAACATTGAGCTCAATGTGAATTTCAAGTTAAATGCAATTAGTTACTTTATGGATTACTTTTCTAACCACAGAACTGGATCCTAGATTCAGTCCTGGGACATCTCCTGTAAACAGTTGAGTAAAAGCGTTTTGGTTACAGTAGTGATTTTTAAGGAATATTATTGTATTTTAAAAGTTGACACTTAGAAACCTTTTCACATAGAATCACCAATGTTATCCTATGGGAGGAAATTCACTTAGCAGGTAAGTAGTGTTATCGTTACTTTTTCTTACTCAGTGGTGGATCTTGGATCCAGCACTGGTGCATCTCCTGTAAACAGTTGAAAGAATGCGTATAAGTCATACATGCGATTTTTAAGGAATATTTGTAGTTTGTGAAAATCGACACTTTGAAACTTTTCTGCTGAAAACTAGACAATGGATTCCTATGGAAGGAAATTCAAGTTACTGGTAAGTACGGTTAAAATTACTTTTCAGGATCAGTACTGGGCTGAAAGATGCAGCACTGAGGTCTCTGCTGATAACAGGTGAGTAAATCGGAATTCGTATTTCGGCTGATTTTAGAGGAATATTATAAAGTTCCAAAACTCCACACTTAGAAGAATTTCCAAGTGAAACCAGTCAATGTTAGCCTTTGGAAGGAAATTCAAGTTACTGGTAAGTACAGTTAAAATTACTTTTCAGGATCAGTACAGGGCTCAAAGATGCAGCACTGAGGTCTCTCATGAAAACAGGTGAGTAAATCGGAATTCGTAGTTCTGCTGATTTTAGAGGAATATTTGTATGTTTCAAAAATCGACACTTAGAAACTTTTTCAGCAAAAAGCAGGCAATGATATCCTATGGAAGGAAATTCAAGTTACTGGTAAGTACGGTTAAAATTACTTTTCAGGATCAATACTGGGCTCAAAGATGCAGCACTGAGGTCTCTCCTGATAACAGGTGAGTAAATCGCAATTCGTAGTTCGGCTGATTTTAGAGGAATATTTGCACAATGGTGAAGGAAGGGGGTGGGGCCTGAGGTGACATGTCTGCAAACACGCCCTGTGGCGTGTTTTAAGTTGGAGAATTAATTCCTCCTCAATCCCGAGGGTCCCTAGGGGCCAACTAGCCCACCAGATAGCTCCAGTATGCGCCAGAGAGCTGCATTGCAGAGAGGTGTTCAGAGGCCACGCCCCTTTTTACAACACTCTGCAACGCAGCTCTGTGGCGCTTACTGAAGGTACCTGGTGGGCTAGTTGGCCCCAGGGACCCTCAGGATTGAAGGGGATTTAATTCCCCATCTTAAAACGTGCCACGGGGCCTGTTTGCACACATGTCACCTCAGGCCCGCCCCTCCCTTCACCACTGTGCAAACGCGCCCGTGGCGCATTTTAAGTCGGGGATTAACTCCCTTGAATCCTGAGGGTCCCTGGGGTGCAACTAGCCCACCAGCTACCTCCATTAAGCGCCACAGAGCTGCGTTGCAGAGAGGTGTAAAAGGGCGTGGCCTCAGAACACCTCTCTGCAACGCAGCCCCTAGCGCATACTGGAGGTTCCTGGTGGGCTAGTTGGCCCCAGGGACCCCCAGTATTCAAGGGGAATTCATTCCCCCTCTGCAAACGCGCCAGGGGGCGCGTTTGCAGAGTGCAGAGAAGGAGGGGGCGGGCCTCCGGCGCGATGCCGGATTTTTGGGGGGATTTTTTTTTAAAAGGGGGCTGTGTGGCCCCCTTCTTTGTAATTATTTTGGGCCCTGGGGACCCCATCCCCCAGGGCCTGACCCCTTTTATTTTATTTTTTTTAAAAGGTACGGGAAGGAGACCGCGTGGGCCCCCCTCCCGTGGCCAATTTCGACCCGGGGACCCCATCCCCCGGTTCATTGCTACCTTATTTATTTATTTATTTTCATGGAGGGGGGCTGCGTGGCCCCCCTCCTCAGGCCTCCTTTTGCCCCGGGGACCCCATCCCCCGGGGCAGGCCTTTATTTTTTATTTTTTTGGGGGGGAGGGGGACCGCGTGGCCCCCCTCACGGGCCACTACTTGGCCCGGGGGCCCCATCCCCCAGGGCTGGCCCTCTCCATTGGGGACTGTGGGGGGGGTCCCCAATCCCCCCACGGTCCCGCCGGCTCCCCGCGTCCCTCGGAGCCGGCATTGCTTTTCCACATGGGGAGCTGCTAAGATGCAGCTCCCCGTGTGGAAAAGCAATCATCTTTGGTTTTTGGAAGAGAGAGCAGGTTTCCTGCTCTCTCTTCCAAAAACCAAAGCAGTTTGCTATGGCAGGACGGGAGCCGCGAGGCTCCCGTCCTGCCATAGCAAACTACAGTGTCCCGGGGGTAGGCACCCCGGGACACTGCAGGAGCCGGCCCTGGGGGGTGGCGGTCCCCAGGGCCATCACAGGCTCCAGGAGGGGGGCCGTGCGACCCCCCCTCCCTTGAATTGCACAGCCCCGGGGAGGTGGTGGTCCCCGGGGCTTCGGGGGTCCAAAACGGACCCCCATTTTAAATTTGTTAGTGCCCCGGGGAGGTGGCGGTCCCCTGGCATGTGGGGGGACTGGAGCCCCCCACACAGGTCATAAAAATTAAAAAAAAGAAGCCCCGGGGGGTGGCGGTCCCCGGGGCTGCAGGAGGGCTGAGAGCCCTCCCGCACCATTTTTTATTTAAAGCCCAGGGGGGTGGTGGTTCCCGGGGCTTGGGGGGCCTTAGAGGCCCCCCATAAAAGCTAAACCCACCCCCACATGCCCCCGGGACTTGGGCCACCCGGGGGCAAATTAGCATCGAAGTGCGGGAGACCGCATTTCGATTTTTTTTTTTTTAATCGCCGGGATCCGCGCACCCTAAGCGCATCCCGCCGATTTAAAAAAATGCTTTCTGCCCAGGGGGTCCTTGTGGGACTCCCTGAGCAGACCTAGGGGTCAGGGTGTTTCTACCCTGCCCCCTTTGTGCGTTTGCGCACTTGTTTCTTGTGGGTTTTTTTAATCGGCGGGATCCGCGCACCCTAAGCGCATCCCGCCGATTTTTTTAAAAAAATGCTTTTTCTGCCCAGGGGGTCCTTGTGGGACCCCTGAGCAGACCTAGGGGTCAGGGTGTTTCTACCCTGCCCCCTTTTGCGCTTTGCGCACTTGTTTCTGTCCCTCGGTTCTACCGAGGGACAAAATGGCTGCCAACACTTCCTGATTTGGAGTGTTGACAGCCACTTCACAGCCAATTAGCATGCAGCTCGTGATCGGGAGGATACGCGGACCCTACTCGGCCATAGATATATATGTGACTTTACTTTTGATTTTCTCAGGAACTACTGAACGGATTTACACCATTTAAGTAAAAGGCACGACACTGAACCAAGGGCTACCTCTTTGCCAAATTTGGTGTAATTCCGTTCAGCAGTTCGGGCTGTAGCTGCAACTAAAGGTTCCTATGGAAAAATGAATGGGGAAAATGCGTTTTGGGACCCCCCTTTTTTCTCGGCCCCCGCTTGACGAATCACCCCGAGACTTTCAGGATAGGAGCGGACCGGAGCTCCCCAACAAGTTGGAAACTTTCGCGAAGATTCGTCAACCGGTGCCAATGTTATTTCAAATAGAATGTTGCGGATTTCCTATGGAAAATAGGTCCTAACTATAACTATCTACTGGCGACCGCCAGTAGATAATATATATATATATACACAGTTATAGTTAGAACCTAGTTTCCATAGTTTTGCTAATAACTTTGGTGCCGTTTGACTAATCTTTCCAAGTAAGTTCAGCTGCAGTCTATAAAGTTTCGGGGTGATCTGTTGAGCGGGAGCCAAGCAAAAGGGGGTCCCAATATGGGGAGATGGCAGAGGGTGAGGTCATGGTAGCAAGACAGCAGGGCAGGTTCCTGTGGTTTTAACCTTGGTGGAAGTAACCAAGGGCTTAAACACGCTAACCAGGAATAAGGCTCCGTGCCCTGATGGGATTCCGCCGGACCTGTTGAGGATGGATGATGAGCTCTGGGGCCCCTTTTGATGCATGTCTTGAAAGCAGAACCGTGCTGGGGGGTGCCGACCTCTTGGTCAACGGTGGTAATCAAATCTGTGTTCAAGAAGGGTGACAAGGATAACCCCCAAAGCCATCACCTATCTCATTGATTGATGCAATAGTAAAGGTCCTTTGCAGGGTTATACTTAATAGGTTGATGGCTTAGTGGGATGCTAATGATATTCTTACGGACGTCCAATATGGCTTTTGGCTCGGGAGGTCAACCTCTGACCAATGCCTCAACATTCTCCATTATTTGTAAAGAAGTATACGGTAGCTCATCTTGAATTCCTCCATTTGGCATTTATGGACCTCATATCATCTTTTGACAGAGTGAATCGAGCTAAACTGTGGGCCCTGCTGCTTGAGTTATGGGTGGAAGTTAATATAGTGACTTTGTTGGCAGATTTGCACTCTGACACTGCGGCCACCATGTGTTTTTCTAATAGTACTGCGTGCACTCGGCCCTTTTCAACTAGTAGGGGGGTGCGGCAGGGGTGCATCCTTGCTCCATTTTTGTTCACATTATATGTAAATGGACATGAGCAAATACTTCTTTGGGCTCAGACTTTTGTCCAAGGGTAGGTTTAAGGTTGCTTCCAGTGTTGTTTTTAAGCCAATGATGCTGTGTAGGTAGCCTGGATCTGGCTGTAAACTTTGCTAATTGTTATGTCATGGTAGTGGGTCCACCCTCTACTAGCTCTAAGACCTTGAAGGTGGGCCACCATACTCTGAGTAAAGTCTCAGCCTTTTCCTATTAAGGAGCGCTATTTGTTCTTAAGAACTATTGGCAGCCTCTGTTGGAGGGGAAGAGAGCTTAGCTCATTAAACTAATAAGGCTTTTGCTAGATTCATTCGTAGTTGGGTTCTTGGTTTCCACAGGCCCTACTTAAGATTTATATTGGCAAGTGTGTGTCCCTGACCCAATACGGTAGTGGGATTTGGGGGTATGTGAAGACTAACAAAATTCAAGTGTCTGAAAACAAATTTCTAAGGTGTCATAAATAGGTTCGCAATGTACTCCTGCCTTCTCAGTTTATGCAGAATTTGAAATGAGGTTTCTTGCTGATACAGTCGTTCTTAGTCCCCTTCCCTGATGTATAAAGTTCTGGACAAGGGAGGATCTTAAGCTCAATAGATTGATTATCTCAGACTGTTTGATCCTGGATGGCGCACTCAGAATCCTATGGTTTTTAACTCCACACTCTCTGGTGACCCGGGACCTGCTTTCCATAAAAGAGGCAGACATCATTCCTCAGAGAAGGGGCTGAACTGATGAAACCCTTGGTGAGGGGACACTTGCCCCTAAAGTCTGTCCAGGGTATGGAGCATTATTTAGCCCAGGTGTCTAGTAGGCGAGACTAGTTTCTTTTGGCCAGGTTTTGTTTTATTCACCTACACCATCTCCTGGCCACACCCTGTGGATGGGTCCACTCTGGTAATAGAACGCCCTAAAGCTGAGACAATAGGTCTCCACAGGATACTCTACATTTTGTAATGTTTTGCAATTACTATAGTTGGCCCAGAAAGCAGTTCCTGATTCCATTGTTGAAGAGACTGAATTTTACTCACATAAGACCCACTTTTATGTATATACAACTACTCCCAAATGAACATGTTTTATTTGCTGTGGTCCGTTTTTTACATGTAGCTCTGGTGCCTAGGCGCTCAAGACTGGACTGAGTATCACATTAATGTATTAGGTGCTTCTTTGTTTCAAGCTGTTTTGATCGTATCTTGGCTTTTATGCTGTATATTATGTACATGTATCATATTTGCGTGGTTTTATGGATATTTATTGAGTCTTTTATGGTTACTTGTACAACCAAATAAAGATTTTCTACTCTAGGCAAGTCAAAAAATGCTGTTCCTATGGAAACTAGGTCTTAACTATAAATACCTATTGGCAACCGCCAGTAGGTAATATATATATGTTTACACATACTTAACCCTAGGGTCTGCTAGGGGGGGAACTAGAGGCAATGGGGTGTTCAGGGTGAGCTGGCCTCCAAGTATAATATGAACACAGAAGAAGCTTCCCTGAATAAATCTCTGTTTCTATGTGCAAAAACACTACTCTTATTTAAGTGAGGTATATGGCATCTCAAAAAATGTAAAGGACTGTCCTCACACACCACCAGGTGTCATGCTTTGTCATTGGCAGTCCTCGCTCTCTAGAAACCACGTTTGGTAGAGAGCGGGCCTACACCTGGAGACAGGGAGGCACTTCTAAGAACTAAGTGGGGGCCCGTGATAATGTGAGAGGTTAAAAATCAATGTATATAAGAGTGCACTAAATATAATTTCAGCGTTTATTTTTACTACAGAGAGTTTTTTTTATATATAACACATTTGGTCACTCAAAGATTTGGAGTGCCAAAGAATAATAAAAATAAAAAATAAAAATAGTAGTGATGTTGCCATACTTCGAGAATTTGCGAAATCATCATTAATGGTGGTGCCATAATGTTGTAAAAAATGATGATTCGCTGGGTGAGCAGACATTCCAGAATGAAATTTGCGTGGGGTCAAGAATTGCCAATCTCTCTCTTGTAGGATGTGCTAGACCACTGCCAGTGTCCGTCTTTGTGGAATGCTCGTATAGAGAGCCTCTATGTCCATTGTGATGAGCCAGTCTTCTATGGGGTTGATTTCCATATCTCTGACTAGACATAAGACATCTTTCGTGTCTTTCAGATATGATGCTGATGTCTGTACAACCGGTGTGAGGAACCAGTCGCAAAATTGCGAGAGTGGTTCTAGTATGGATCCAATGCCAGATACTATGGGTCTGCCCGGTGGTAGATCCTTGTTCTTGTGTATCTTGGGCAGGATGTAGAATCTTGGTGTATGTGGGGTGTCACCCACAAGAAATTCTGATTCATGTTTAGTGATCCAATCGATCATCAGGCCCTCCTCAACTAAGATTTTTATCTTGTTGGTGATGCTAGTTTTATAATCAGTTGTGTGTTCTTTTTTAAATTTTCCAGTGCTGTTTGTTTTCCCCGTTTTAGGTTCTGGAAGACCCTGTTGTGGAGGCAGTCAATAGCATCCACTTCTTTCAAGACAGCTTGTTCAAATGCAAGGATGTGGCAAGGGATGCATTGTGTGGGAGGTATGAATGTAGATTTCTTTCTAAGGCTCGTATTGGCTTCCCCCTGGTCCTTATTTGGTTCTTTGTCTTCAAAAAAGTTCTTCAACTTGATTTTTCAGAAAAATTGTGCCAACTCTACATGTAGTGAGAAGAGATCACTTTTTGGTAATGGTACGAATCAGAGTCCCTTCGAGAGGACTGCCTCTTCGTCCTGTGTAAGTGTGTGGCAGCTTAGGTTCACAATGTTGGTGGTTCCCTCCTCGCCATTGGTCCTTGGTCTTTCCCTCTGCTCCTCGTCTCCACTATGTTTGGTGCTTGATCTCACCAGTGACTCTGGCTGGTTGTCAGGGTTTTTTTTGTCTTCCTCTGCCCCGGCCTCTGCCTCTGTATAAAAAAGGCGGAGAACCTTGTTGAAATGGCAAACCTTGGGGGTAAAAGTGTATTTGCCTACTGGCGGCCATCAGTAGGTAGTTATAGTTAGGACCATGTTTCCATAGAAAAAGCAGTTTTTGACTTGCCTATATTTTTGGCGCAGGTTGATGAAGCTTCACGAAATATTCCCAAAAAAGTGCACCGGGATTCAGCTGTGAACGGAAAGTTTTAGGGCAATCCATCAAGAAAAAGAGGAGGGGGTAAAAAAGTGCATTTCCCAAGTGAATTCCCATAGGGATTTTGATTACAACTACAGCCTGAACCACTAAACTGAATCACTCCAAATTTGGCAGAAAGCTAGCTCTTGGTCCAGAAAGAGTGCTTTTTGTTATTTGGTGTAAATCCATTCAGTAGTTTTAGAGATTTTCAGGAAATCCAGATTTGGATATCTAGGGACATGAAGCCTCCACGACCCCTCCCGATCTTGTGCTGAGATCTGATTGGCTGCCAACACTTCAGCAGGAAGTGTTTGCAGCCATCTTGGAACTCAGCTTCAGCAAAACCCAGATAAAAGGGAAAAAAAAGAAAAGGGGGCAGGGACTCCAGCAAGGCGAAAAACACGTTTTTTAAAATCTCAGCAGAAAATTGTGGCAGATCTGCAAATCCTGTGAACATTTAAAAAAAACAAGCCCTGGTTTTGAAACGGGCCCCCAGATGGGCCAGGTCCTGGGAGTATTTTATAAAAAATTGAGGGGGCACACAGGAACCCCCTCCTGAGGCTCTTAGAGCCCAAGGGACCACCACCTCCTGGGGCTTTATAGGACTGCCACTCCCTAGGGCCGGCTCCTGCTATGTCCTGGAGTCCCCACATCCAAGACATAGCTGTTTGCCAAGCAAAAGCAAATACTCATGTTTCAGCAGGTGGGAGCTGTCAAAGTGCTCTCACTCACTGGAAGTGGAGGTTTCATCTTTCTCTCTGCCAGAGGACATGCATGTAGGGAAAGAGATGAAACCATGGCTCTCGCATGCAGGGAGCTACATTTCCAGCAGCACCCTGTGTGCAACAGAAAGGCCTTGAGGCTCCCCCTTTGGTCCCCATCCTTCACACTGGGGGCCCTAGGTGTGCTCCAGGGAACCCAGGAGACATGGCCTGGCACTAGGGGATGGGGTCCCCGGGGCCAAAATTGGCCAGGGGAGGAGTGCCGTGGAGCCCACCTTCCCAATTTGTTTGTGGCCAGGCCCCAGGGGATGAGGTCCTTGAGGCAGAAATCAGCCCATGTAGGGGGTGCTGCGTAGTCCCCATTAAATTGTGGCAGGCCCTGGGGGATGGCTCCCCAGGCACAAATTGACCCAGGGAAGAGAGCCACATTGCTATTCTCCCCCAGTCAGTTAATGCCAGGCCCCGTGGATGGGGGTCCCTGGCACAGAATTGGCCAGGGGGGCACATGGCCCCCTTCCTCATTCAATTAATGCCAGGCCCCAGGAAAAGGGTCCCTGGGGCCAAAATCAACCTGAGGCAGTAAAAACAAAAGAGAGAGCAACAAATTGAGCAGGAAAGGCAAAACAAAGAGTAGACAAATGAGCAGAAAAAGGCAAAACAGAGGGCAGAAAAACAAGCAGAAAAGGCAAAACAAAGGCAGAAAAATCAGCATGAAAGGCAAAACAGAGAGCAGAAAGCAAGCAGAAAAGGCAAAACAGAGCAGTAGAGGGCAAAACAGAGAGCACTGAGACACTCACATACCCACTCACACACACACTCACATACCCACTGAGACACTCATACACCCACTCACAGACCTACTCAAAGGCTCATGCACCTACTCACAGACCCATTTAGACACTCATGTACACACTTAGTCCCACTCAGACTCAGACACCGTATCACAGACCTGTTCAGAGACTCATGCATCCAATCACAGACCCACTAGGAAAGAGTCATACACCCTCTCACAGTTCTACTCAGACACTCTCACACCCACTCACAAACCTATACAGAGACTCATACACTCACTTACAGACCCACTCAGAGACTCATGTACCCACTCACAGACCTAGTCAAAGACTCACACACCTACCCAAAGACCCACTGAGACACTCATAAACTCATTCAAAAACCCACTCAGAAACTCATGCACTTACTCACAGACCTGCTCAGACACTCAAACACCTACTCACAGACCCACTTAGACAATCATGTACCCAGTCACAAACCTACTCAGAGATTCACACACCCACTGTCAGACCCACTCAGACTCACACACACTCACTGACCCAATCAGACACCCATGCACAGACCCACTTAGACACTCATGCACTCACTCACAGATCTACTTAGAAGCTCACACACCTACTCACAGACCCACTCACAGACTCATACAACAACTCACAGACCCAATCTGTGACTCACACACTCATTCACAAACCCACTCAGAGACTCATGCACTCACATACCCACTCAGAGACTCATGTACTCTCTCACAGACCCACTTAGAGACTCATGCACTCACTCACAGACCCACTCAGAGACTGATGTACTCACTCACAGATCCACTCACAGACTCATACACCCACTCACTGACTCACTCAGAGACTCATGCACTCATTCATAGACCCACTCAGACCCTCATTCACTCACTCACAGATTGACTCACACTCTTATGGAGGCACTCACAAACCTACTCAGACACTCTGACACCTACTTTCAGACCACTCAGACACTCACACACCCACTCAGACACTCACACACCCACTCAGAAAGCCACTCAGACACTCACAAACCCATTGTCAGACCTACTCAGGCACTCACACACCCAGTGTGACATATGCAGCCATTCTCAGACCCACTCAGATACTAACACCCATTTACAGACCCACTGAGATACTCTCACACCCACTCACAGACCTACTGAGACACTCATGCACTCACTCACACACTCACGGTCAAAGGTTACTGGTTACACTTAGGAAATAAAACAAAAAAACCTTAGAAATTCACTTAAAAAAACAAATGTTTCAGTGACGTTATGTTTATGAAATAACATTTAAAAACCTTAGAAATTCACATAAAAACTTACAGAGACGTTATAGTTAGGCTCAGATTTCTCTCATACAAAACCATGGAAATTAAGCAGATATAGTTACCTGAGCTAACTATACATTATACCCCTGCAAAGCACTGCTTATGACCTCACATATTACATCACTCATTACATAGTCAGTGACATCACTCATGACATCACTGATGACATCTCAAATTATATCACTGATGACATCATCCAGTGAGAGCGAGTGTTTCTAAAATTTTAAGAATATTATATATATACATCAATGTGTATTGAAGAATGAATGGGTGTATGAGTGTCTGTATGGATTATTCAGTGGGTGTGTGACTGACTGTAAGTGAGTGATTAAAAGTGTCCCAGTGAATGTATGGGTGAGTGACTAATCTGTATGAATGTCTGTGTCAGTCTTTCAGTTGGTGTGTAAGTGGCTGCATGGGTTCATGAGTAGCTACATGAGTGTCTATATGGTTTAATGATTGGTTGTCTGAGTACCTGTATGAGTGCCTGAGTGTCTATGTGGGTGGGTGAGGGTGTGTGTGGCTCCCTGCATGGATGTGTGAGTGGGTGAATCCCTGGGTGTATGGGTTCATGAGTGTATCTGCGAGGGGCTATATGGGTGAGTGAGTGTGTGTATGGCTGTGCTGGTGAGTGTATGACTGTCTCAGTGGTATATGTGTGAGTAACTACATATGTGAAAGGGAATATATGTGAGTGTTGGAGTATATAAGTGACTATATGTGAGAGTGAGTGATTGTGAGAGTGGCTGTATGGATATGTGTGTGCTTGTGTGAGTGATTGTAGAAGAGAGCAAGTATGTGTTACTATATGTATGAATAAGTGAGGTGGTGTATGTATAACTGTATAGGTGAATAAATGGCAGTGTGTTTGATTCTTTGGGTGACTGACTAGGTGTGTGAGTAACTCTATTGGTGAGTGGCGGTAAGTGAGTGTTTGTATTGGTGCATGAGTACATATATCAGTGGCTGTATTGATGAGCGACTGTGTGTATGAGTAACTGTATGGGTGAGTGAGTAGATGTGTGTGTAGACCGATGAATCAGTGAGTGGGTATATACTAACTGGTATTGGTGTGTCTATGGTTTCAAAAATGGTAGTCAGTATTTTAGAGTGGGTATATGAAAGGTTATATTAGGGTTTAAGGAGGTGCATCAAATATTAAGTGGATGATGTCACCAGTGATGTCATTTGAGATGTCATCAGTGATATCATCAGTGATGTCACTGACCAGGTCATGAGTGATGTAATATGTGACTTCATCAGCAGTGCATTGCGGGGGCGCGAGTTATAGTTAGCTCAGCTAACTATAACGACTGAATTTTTCGGGTTTTGTATGAGTAAAATGTCAGCCTAACTATAATGTAATTGAAACCTCTGTGTTTTTTCAGTGAATTTCTAAGGTTTTTTAAATGCTAATTCCTAACTATAAACTCCCTGAAACCTGTTTTTTTCAGTAAATTTCTAAAGTTTTTTAAATGCTAATTCCTAACTATAACGTCCCTGAAACCTATTGGTTTTTTCAATGAATTTCCAAGGTTTTTAAACCATTTTATTTATGAATAGATGTTTGTAAGTATTTTTCCCTTTTTTGTCTATGTTTTTTAAGTATTTTTATAAAGTTTTAAAATAATTATAATCACTTTTTAAAAATATATATAACATAACTGATCAAAGATTTATAGTGTTATTTATTTGAATTAACATTGTTTTCTTGTTTGTAATTTTGTACAGTGTGCTATTATATAACAGAATTTCGAATTCAAAAAGAAAAATTTGAAAAAAATGTTTAGTATATTTTATAAAGTATTTTTTGCTAAATTACATTTTGTATGATTGCTTTTAATAGTATGAAAGATGTTTTGATCTTTTCTTCTGATAACTATCTTCTTTATATACATATATATTTTTTTAGAAAGGGTCGCGTGACCGTACTCGATCCTACACAGTGGGTGTGCGGATATGTTATACGAATATCACTCTGAAATAAATATTTACAATGAATTAATATATTTTTTGGGACGTAGAGGTTTATTATTGAGAACATGAAAATAGGAATAAAGAAGTTATAAATTTGTTTTAAAACGTTTTTAACAGATTTTTGTGGACGCGAAGGTAAAGGAAAGTATTGTGTGAGCTTTCTTTACTGTGCCCAAAGGTGCAAAGAAAGTCAACGCTCAGAAGGTAACCTGCATAGTCTGCAAAAAGTCCTCTCCAGAGGATCAGAGAAGAAGTACTCATGCTGTATTTCTTCAATGAAGAAGCACCTGGAAACCATATACCCTGTTTGTCTCGCACGAGAGATGGAGTACCAAAGAAGAGAACAAGCAGCCAGTGATGATGGAACACAACCATCAACATCTGCAGGGGTTGTTTTGACTACTCCACAACCTCTCATTGTTCCGGAGTTGATGGATGCTTGCATCCACTGCAGAAAATGCATGGCAACTCTTTGTGTTGGAGAGCTCTCTATTGACACTATCAAGACTCTCCTGAAAGCACATAAGTGCTAATTTTGTTTTTTGGTTTTTAGTTTTCTTGCTTGTGTTTCTTTGTTTAAAAGAAACACCACAGTTGGACTCTTTAACTTTTATTTTTCTTTAAAAAAAGTGAAAAACACCCCAAAAAATTAGAAAATACAAAAAAATATACAATTGTTCCCAAAAAAAAGATTCTCATGGAACCACCTAAACTGGTTAAAAATAGAAAAATAGAATGTAGTGAAAGTGATTGCTTGTATGAATGTGTGTATGATCTATGTTAGAGTTGGGTATAAATAGTGTCTCAGTGAGTGGGTGAGTGCATGCATAAAACGTAAGTGAATGATCACTTTTTAAAAATATATATAACATAACTGATCAAAGATTTATAGTGTTATTTATTTGAATTAACATTGTTTTCTTGTTTGTAATTTTGTACACTGTGATATTATATAACAGAATTTCGAGTTCAAAAAGAAAAATTTGAAAAAAATCTTTAGCATATTTTTTAAAGTATTTTTTGCTAAATTACATTTTGTATGATTGCTTTTAATAGTATGAAAGATGTTTTGTTCTTTTCTTATGATAACTATCTTCTTTATATACATATATTTTTTTTAAAAGGGTCGCGTACCATACTCGATCCTACGCAGTGGGTGCACGGATATGTTATGCGAATATCACTCTAAATTAAATATTTACAATGAATTAATATATATTTTTTGGCGTAGAGGTTTATTAATGAGAACATGAAAATAGGAATAAAGAAGTTATAAATTTGTTTTAAAACATTTTTAACAGAGTTTTGTGGACGTGAAGGTATTGCGTACCGGTCGTGGATCTACGGGTTGGGTGCGCAAATCCGTTCCATGAATGTAATCCTAAAATACATACTTACACTGAAATAATACAAATTTTTAACAAAGAGTTATTAATCAATCCTAAAAATTAGTATTAGTGTTCTTGTGCAATATTTTTAAGAACTTTAAATCAGACGCGTAGGGATCGCGAATCCTGCCATCACGTATTTCCAGGGTCACGTAGGGGACGCGACTCCGGCGTAATTTTTAAATATGAAATATGAATGTTTCAAGTTTAAATATCTGTTTTGCATAAAGACTTTCCATTGAAATTCTTTCAAACACAATATCCTAATAGTAATTTACAGTTTTATATTACATTTAGTAAATTTTATGGGTGCACGACGCATACGCGTAGGGTGTGTGACCCCTACATGACTCCATGTGATATAGAAAGAAAGCTTGTCATTGGTTGAAGAGCTTTTCATTCTCTTGGTGAGTGAAACCAACACCTGTTCCAGTCCTTTCATTTTGGGTGTGTCTGCCTTAAAGACTACCTGTTTTGTAGGCTCTGTACATTATTTATTTTTTGGGGTGTTCTTCATTTTTGAAAATATAAAATGGCATCAGTGTTTCCTGAAGAGCAGCAGTAGGAGATGGAAGAGGTGGAGGAGCCAGTGAAGAAGAGAAAGGAAACTATTGTGTGAGCTTTCTTTACTGTGCCCGAAGGTGCAAAAAAAGTAAACGCTCAGAAGGTAACCTGCACAGTCTGCAAAAAAGTCCTCTCCAGAGGATCAGAGAAGAAGTACTCATGCGGTACTTCTTCAATGAAGAAGCACCTGGAAACCATATACCCTGTTTGTCTCGCACGAGAGGTGGAGCACCAAAGAAGAGAACAAGCAGCCAGTGATGATGGAACACAACCATCAACATCTGCAGGGGTTGTTTTGACTACTCCACAACCTCTCATTGTTCCGGAGTTGACGGATGCTGTCATCCACTGCAGAAAATGCATGGCAACTCTTTGTGTTGGAGAGCTCTCCATTGACGCTATCAAGACTCTCCTGAAAGCACATAAGTGCTAATTTTTTTGTTTTTTTTTGTTTTCTTGCTTGTGTTTCTTTGTGTAAAAGAAACACCACAGTTGGACTCTTTAACTTTTATTTTTTCTTTTAACCCGTTCGCTGCTTCTGTTGGCCAACGGCCATCGCGAGCACTACCTCCGTAGTGCTGTGCACATCCGTTGGCCGACGAGGCCCCGCCCGCTCTTCAAAGCCGCCGCACTGCGGCGGAATTTCGGCCGCGGTAAAGGAGTTAAAAATGTGAAATACACCCCAAAAAATCAGAAAATACAAAAATTGTTCCCAAAAAAAAAGATTCTCATGGAACCACCTAAACTGGTTAAAAATAGAAAAATTGAATGTAGTGAAAGTGATTGCTTGTATGAATGTGTGTATGATCTATGTTAGAGTTGGGTATAAATAGTGTCTCAGTGAGTGGGTGAGTGCATGCATAAAATGTAAGTGAATGAAAAGGTATAGTGCTTGTGTGATTTGATATGTGCATAATTAGTGGCAGAGTGAATGAATAACTGTATGCATAATACCTGTGTGAATGGTTGTACACGCATTCCATGTCTGGTCATAGCCATCACCAACATCTCTCACATGTCTCCTCTCCTGTCTGCACACTGTGTAATCCACATGCATCGGCTGGAGTGACATAACCCTTTGGTATTTCTGGACTGGGTATCACTGGCTGGGGATGTGCAAAGTTAAGTCAGGAAGACAAATTCTGTGCTCAATCTCAACTTACTAATCTGTGCCGACTTCACACTTTTATGATCCATCATCACACTGGAGGCAAGGTACATGTGATACACAACCAGACTGTGTACAACTACGTACAGGATTTTTCACAAACATTCTTCCCATCTCACAATGGAAATATTTCATGAAGGCACTGACTAGTGGCGTGTGGGTCCATGAAGGCGTCGATGTCCCCCTGAGTAATCAGTGGCCTTCCAGCTGTGAGACATTAAAAGAAACATGTGTTGGTATCAGAAATGAATTCTCACATTTGTCCAATTTATCATCAGATTCATCTGCATCCAAATCAATGCCTTGTAACAGTGCTGTCTCTGTTCATGTTGCATACATGATTGTATCTGCTTTGCCTGTCGTACCCACAAAACATGACCAATGCAGCCTTGTGCAACACAAGACAATCCTGATAGCAAATGTGCTCATTTTGCACACACTACTTTCGTGACACATTCCCAAGGCCACGTTTATAGCCACAACATCATGTTCTCCATGTTCTGTAGACAATATTTTCTCTGCAGATCTCACAAGGGTGTGTTAAGACAATTGATGTGGTCTGATCCCACATTGTGTATGGGGCATACTGGCGCTCAAAAAAAGGCATATTTGTCCCAATGCAAATTTTTTAATCATATTGTACGTTACACAAAATCAGCCATGTCATAGAGCAGTTGTGATTTTTAAACAGTGTTGCAGTCATGTGGTCCTTCACATAAATTTTGAAGTGTCAACATGTGATCAGAACCTTCCACAGTGGTTGCAGACATGTTTGTACACCAGGCAGTGTGTTTTTTCATGTATCCTGCATTGTGCAGCTCACATGGCCACTTCATTCACATTAAGGGTACACACACACACATCTCCTCATACACTATTTTAATAGGATGCACTGCGCAGCACACATTGAAACATGACAGTATTTCATTTATTGTGTGCAGGAGTATACACATTCCTGCACATGGTCATACCTCATCATAAACACTGTCACACTTGTACAATGGTGCAAGTGTGATTGTGTTGAAGTTGGCAGCTTGACTTAAAAAAACTGACATTATCCTGTAGCACTTCTTACATTGTGTTCCTGACTACATTTTTGAATTTTGTAAAGAAAAGTTGATTGATGAACTTCAAAGTTGTACTTAGCACCTTGCCTGCCAACGATGATTCCAGGTGGTCCAACATGTCACCCTCAAGGCGCACACAATCCTGCCATCGGTGCTTCCATTGTCAGACAGTCCTGTCCATTCCGAAGATCCTCATCATTTGACTGCGTACATGCTCCCACCTCACCTCACGTACTTGTACGGCATATCCCTGCAGTATACTTCCCCCACTCTCAACCATCAATGGCAGGTAGAATATCACAAGCGAGAGGAAGCCCCCCAATTCCCTCCCTACCCACTCCATACATCTCCCAAAACACCCCTAAACCCACTATCAAAAAAGAAAAGCCCTAAAATATCCCCCTGCAACAGTTAATATTAACAAAGTACCCCTTGGACAGACACCCGACAAGATTTAGTACAAGACGCAAAATACACGTAAAGACAAGTACACAGGACTTCACAGAGACACAAAGAACAGTTCACAGGACACAACACAGCTCTCTATTCCAAACAAACCAGCACACAACTCAAACCATCTCCAACACTCTCCACATACACTGACAGTGTGCTTAAAAGAGAAAGTGAAAGCATTCAGTACTCCTCCATTACATAGGATGGATGCTGACATCACTTCCTGTGTGTTTGCAGCCCATTTTTTGATTCTGCGATAATATTTTGCACGCTATTGGCTTTTGCGGTAAGTTTTAGTGTTGTAACATGTATATTGTGATTATTTTCTATGGAGGTTATGAAAAAGAGTAAGATTTTTGACGCAAAGTGCAAGTTGTTCATCAGATGTACAATATTTCATGAAATAGAATGACTGCTGTCACCATTTGTCTATGTGATGTGATCTGTGTTGTGTATGTGGCTGCTTACGTCAGTGCATGGCAAGTGCCTGGGTACAAGGATGACAGCAAGAGTAATCCCTGGATCATTGTATGAGTTCATGTGTAGTACCTGAGGGAATGGATGAGTGCATGGGTAGTGCCTGAGTGAATGGTTGAGTGCAAGAGTACTGCCTGGGAGATTGCAGGATTGCGTAGTTAATGCCTGATTGATTGGATGTGTGTAAAGGTAGTGCCTCCTTTATTGCATGAGTACATGGGTAGTGCCTGAGTGAGTGGATGAGTGCATAGGTACTGACTGAGTGAATGGTTGAGTGCAAGAGTAGTACTTGACTGATTGCATGAGTGCATAGGTAGTGCCTATATGATTGCATGAGTGCAGGGGTAGTGCGTGTGTGATTGTATGAGTGCATGGGAAGTACCTGAGTGAAAGTATGAGTGCAGGGCTAATACCTGGGTCATTGCATGAGTGCATGGGTAGTGCCAGAGAGAATGGATGAGTGCATGGGTAGCGCCTGAGTGAATAGTTGAGTGCAAGAGTAGTGCCTGTGTGATTCATTGAGTGTATGGGTAGTACCTGGGTGATTCCATGAGTGCAGGGTGGTGCCTGAGTGATTGGATGAGTGTATGAGAAGTACCTGAGTGAAAGTATTAGTGTATGGGTATGCCTGGGTCATTGCATGAGTGCATGGGTAGTGCCTGAATGAATGGGCGAGTGCATGGGTAGTGCCTGAGTAAATGTTTGAGTGGAAGAGTAGTGCCTGGGTGATTGCATGAATGTATGGTTAATGCATGAGTGATTAGATGTGTGTATAGGTAGTGCCTCCTTGATTGCATGAGTGCATGGGAGTGCCTCGGTGACTGGTTGAGTGCAAGAATAGTTCCTGAGGGATTGCATGAGTACATGGGCAGAGCCTGGGTGATTCCATAAGTGCAGGGGTACTGCCTGGGTGATTGGATAAGAGCATGGGTAGTGCCTGGGTGATTGCATGACTGCAAGAGTAATGTCTAGGTACTTAGATCAGTGCATGGGTAGTGCCTGAGTAAAAGGATGACTGCAAGTGTAATTCCTGGGTCATTTCATGAGTGCATGTGTAGTACCTGAGAGAATGGATGAGTGCATGGGTAGTATCTGAGTGAATGGTTGAGTGCAAGAGTAGTGCCTGAGTGATTCTATAAGTACATGGGTAGTGGGTCGGTGATTGCATGAGTACAGGGGTAGTGCCTTGGTGATTGGATGAGTGCATGGGTTGTGCCTGTGTGAAAGGAAGAATGCAAGGATAATGCCTGGGTTATCCTATTAGTGCAAGAGTTATGCTAGAGAGAATAGATGAGAGCATAAGTAGTGTTTGCGTGAAAGGATGACTGCCTGGCTGATTACATCAGCAACATGATGATAGTTTTCAAATAGTGTAAAGGATCAAGAATATTTATATTAGAAACAAATAACGTATAAATGAACTTTAAACATTTTTTCGCGTTATCATGCATATTATATTATGTATTCTTACCTTTCAAGTAATTTAGCTACATTATTCAGTAGAAGTATTTTAAAGTAGTATTGTCCTAAACAGCATTAAAACTCTTTTCAAACTTCACCAGTACCTACTATAAAGAAGAAGAAGAAAAACTGTTATTTAATGTACTGTATTACAGAAATTTTAATATTATATTTTTAAGAACACAACATATATTTAGAATTACATAATATTTTCAGTTTCCCTTTTTTGCTGTTCTCAGATTCAAATTAACTTCACCATACATAGTGATTTCAATGTAGTATCATCATTGAACAGCGGGGAAAAAAACAATCAAATTGATTGTAGAAAAA
The DNA here is from genome assembly GCA_963921515.1 of Calotriton arnoldi. Classification (NCBI taxonomy): domain Eukaryota; kingdom Metazoa; phylum Chordata; class Amphibia; order Caudata; family Salamandridae; genus Calotriton; species Calotriton arnoldi. The sequence goes on from CAWUFW010016136.1 coordinate 194,285, forward strand.
AATAAAAAATCAACGTAGAACATTATCATCAATATGTGTAGCTATGCGTTTTCCTATCTACACTTTGTTAATTACTTCCTTCATCTACATTACCTCTATTATGTATCTCAAATACATTTGCAAAATGTAGACTCTCATTTACATCTGGTACAATAAAGACAACAAATATAAAAACTATTTCCTTTAAAAACACAATTTTCAAAATGCAATATTAATTAGCGCAAATAATATTCCAAACACTAATTATACATAGTAATAGTTTGCACTCCTGTCTACTTTCTGTTCACATCTTCCCAATAGGCCGAATGATGTACTCAAAAATTTGGCTGCAGAAATAGCAAATATGAATTTGGTAATTCATAAGGGAATCTAGGTTTGAATTCCAAGTGGGCATCATTGCAATGTGTCCATCCTTTATTGCACTTTAAATACACAGTATAGTGTCCAGATGTTGTAGTAGGTCCATCATGGAAAATAATAGCTACTGCTATAAAAGTTCTTCCTGAAATAGATATTTGACTTGAAATAAAAAATTTAATTTTGGTTTCCAATTTTCTTCCGTTTGCTCTACAACGTTGTGCATTAAAATGAGATATTTTCCAAATTTTTCTATATGTAATGTAGACAACATCTCTGATCTACAATGCAAACATTTCATATCCTGATTGGCTGTTTTTATCAATTTGTTAAAAGGTACTGATTTGCAGTCTGCTATCGTCAAGTATATAAATCATTCTGTTTCTATTTCAGTAGTGGAAGTAAATGAACACTCTTGACATTTATGATGCCATCTGTAACTTAGTCCAAATAAGTTTCCAACCTGTATTCCTTCATGTTCTAATGCTCCAAGCATAAGGATTAGAAATTCTTGTATATCTTGTTGTATATTAAGTGTAAATGTCAAAGAACCAGTACAAATATCCAAAAGATGCTGAATGCCAGAAGTAGTATGAATTTTACTTCTGTCAGTTACCAACTGTTGAAATACATGATGTAGTAGAGAACAACATCTTTTTTCACGATTTCCCATGATTTCATGATGAAGATCTTGTAGATGAAACACAACATTTAGATTCACATTAGCATAACAGTTGATACCTGAACTATTTTCCTACTGATATCCTACAATCTCATCCATAGTTTCCATTTTCTTTTTCTTTACACCTTCAAGTTTCTTTTCAATTGTTTTTTTTTTAACCTCTGTTGAGTGTTTGACATGTTTCTGTTTTGGACACACTACACCTTTTTCATATATGGGATATTCACCTAAATCAGGTGTGTAAAGTCTTCTTATACGATTATACTCTCTTACACAATTTGCATCAGCACTAACCTTTTTCTCAACAAAATCGGTCAAATACAAACCAGACAATGTTCTTACTCGAGACAATGCAACGTATGCCATTTCCTCTTTGAACACTGTACTTCCAATATTTACAAAAGCACGGTCTATACTTAAACTTTGAGATTTATGAATAGTTACTGTATATGCTACAGAGGAAACTGTTTTCTGCGAACATACACATCTTTTACAAGCATAAAACATACAACACAATGCCCAATTTGTCTTACCTCTTTAATCTAATCACATGTTATAATCAAAAAATCTATTCCATCTCTGTTCTGAAATTTTACAAAATCAATAACTTTTCCCATTGCTCCATTTACTAAACCTTCTTCTACATTCAAATTACGTCGCAAAATTATCCGACAGGTTATACATACATGTAAAGTCTTTTCTAAGCCTGCAGTTTTAGATACAGACTTTTCCAAAGAATGCAATTTAGCCTGTAGTTTCTCTGTAAGTAATAGTTACTCCCTGGTGTTCAATTTTATCAATAGCTTCAATTTTCACTATTTGTTAGTTTTCTAGTTTCAAAAGTTCTTGAGTTAATGTAGAACACTCTTGCAGTGTAGGCATTAAGCAAACTATAGACTTCTTTTCTCCAAGCTTATTGTACATTACTTCAGCCGCTGTGTTTTCAGTTGTAAACAAGTTAGTTCCTTAGTAGCCGACCTTCTAAACCTTGTTTACCATGTTTCGTCAAGACACAAATTCTTATATCTTGAAGAATATTTCCATAATCTTCATCACTTGCTTGTCGCATATTCTTAATAAGTTCTTTATATTCAAAATGCAACCAAATGTTCACATTACCAATGCTTCCCAAAGATTTCCTAGTGTCTTCATGGACAACTGTTTTAAAAACAGGTTGTCCTTATACAGGAGTTAGTTGTAGTAGATCTCTGAATACAATTAAATGTTTTCCTCCAAACAAAACATCATAATCTGTTTTTAAAATCTGTTGCATTATCAAGTGTACAAAGGCAAGCATTAAGTTTGTGACCATGCTCACCTCATCAATGATTAAAAGATTCAGGGGCATATTAGCAAGACCGGCGATAAAATTATCGCCGTTTTAGCGGCAGGAAACTGCCGCTAAAACGGCGATAATGGGCTTGCTAATATGCGTTATAGAATTCCAATAGAAGCCCAGGTTAGATGTGCAGGACATCTAACCTGGGCTTCTATTGAATTCTATAACGCATATTAGCAAGCCTATTATCGCCGTTTTAGCGGCAGTTTCCTGCCGCTAAAACGGCGATAATTTTATCGCCGGTCTTGCTAATATGCCCTCATTTTCTTCAGTACTCTTAACACTTCATAACAAGCTTCTCCAGATAGCTTCTGATATTCCAATTTATTATCATGTTCAACTGGTAGCATAAGTAATCTATGTAAAGTAATCCCTTTAATGTTGTGTGTTTAGCTAATCCAGTTGGAGCGGTTATAACACAAGATAAATGTGATTCTGCAGTTTTGTGTAGATAACTGGTCAAAACTTTAATTAAGAAACTTTTTCCTGATCCAGCTTGACCACTGATGTACATTAGAATAGGTTTAAATGATGAACATTGGCATACTTTTTTTTCATGCAGCAAACCATGTTGTATCTGTTGTGCCACTTGTAGATATATTTCTTTTTGTTCAATATTTAGTTGTTCTTCTAACTTTTCCAATTTAATATTATCCTGTTGTGCTTGTTGCATTGCAGTTTCTACCTCATTCATAGCTATTGCTGCTTCATTTTCAATAATTGGTTGTCCCAGTGGATCTTGACTTAGTGGACCAGAACTTTCACTATCTTGAGAACTTTCTCTAGCTATTTCAGCTGCAATAGTAGTTTCTTGTTCAATCTCATCATTTAACATTTGTAGATATTTAGGGAAAATTGTACACTGAATACTATCTTTACTTGCATTAAAAGAATCTTCATAGCAGTCGAAATCTCCAAGTAATTCCGTTTCACTACGCCAAGGCTTGAACAGTTGCAGAAGTGCGAAATAGAAATATTCCCTCTTATCTGGACTTTCGCAACTGAGTTATCATAGATTTCCTTTGGCATGTTTTACTAAACATCCATCACATCCAATTACTGCATATTTTTCTTCTTTTATATTTTCTGTAACTTTTTTTTAAAGCTGTAATGTTGAAGTATTTCATACAGAGATACATTTTCGAGATGTGGACTCCTTTTGGGAGAGTATGTATCCAACATATTCGTTTTAACAATATTTATACTCTCTGGTTCATTCTGCGCTAAGTATTCGATTTCTTGTAATGATTTCAATACTCTGTTTCATGTGGAGGCAAGATCTAAACTTACCCAAATGATTCCTCTTGACTTTGAATATAAACTGACAGAGCTCAAGCAATCCGAACATTCATAGGATCCAATCTCTTGATGGGAAAGCATTTTTAATCTAAAGCTGTAAATTTCTTGCTAAGACTCTTCTCATGTGAAATTTCTTCCCACATTTCTTTCATCTCTGTCTTTTCAGATTTGGTTATATATGATGTAACATAGCAAGCAACAGCAATTGAATTATCTGCAACATATTGAATATCCATGTTTCAATTCCACATTTTCAAAATAACTGGATTGTAGTCATTATTGTACTTTGAATCTTCAGTTCTTTTTAAGTTATATGTATTTTTCTGAGATTTCCGAGTTACTGTATGCCTTTCTGCTAAAAAAAAAACTATTTACTATTCCTTTAGAAATTATTGGACGTGGGAATCCAAAACAAATTTTTTAAATAAAATTTCCCTTTACACTTGTATTTTCGTCAACAGTATTTCCCACATCGATGACTTTGAAACTGTAAAACTTGTTGTCTCAAGCTCTTTTCTCCTCCTTGTCTTGGAATGGTACATGTAACATACTGTTCAATGAAAGAAAAAACTGTTTCATCAGTTCCAAATTTTGGAGCATTCTTTACCCATAGTAAAATGTGTATATGAGGAGCACCTCTGGATTGGTACTCTTTTCGCCAAAGAAATCAGTAACTTCTCCAAGAGAAGGAATATTTTTATTGCAGATAAATGACATCATACTTTGAGACCTATGGTTAAAATATCTGCAGACATTTACAGGATCCAAGGAACACAGTTCTCCAGGTGTCTTCAATTCAATATTTTTAACATTTGAATTTGCTTCTCGTAGAAATTCAAATAAATCGTTCCATGCATATTCAGCACAGCTAAGTGTTACAAACCATGTTGGGGCGCCTAGGTTTCTTAACATGCATTTAAGTTCACTGTGACGATGAAACCAGTATCAATTGGTACCACGTTGACACGCCATCAAATTAATTAACTCAGATACTAAATTTTCATCTCTTTGTTGAACTTTGTCCATGAATTCTTTTGCAGAAACATGTGGAAGATGAACTCCTGTTTTTAATATGAGATTCACTGCATATGAAAGTGTAGACAAATCACTTTCAAACAGAAGATGAAATATAAAAATGGAGTGCACTGTCGAAATCTTGGATCTTCAGAGTACAATTTTATCGAGCGGTATTCCGAAGCTGGAATCCGTACAGCACGTTCATCAAATCATCCACCTTCCCCAGTAAGGAATAGCTGTGGAAAACAATGAGCTTCTAAACCTTTTCCCCATACACTAATGGGAGTTCCCTTTGCTTCCTTCATTTGAAATAATTCAATACTGTTTCCAATCATTTCCTTCGAATGTAGAGGATGTATATCATAATGTTCATAAATCTCTTCACCCTTGGACTTGTCAACGTTTTCTATTTGGCCAATTGACATTTCTGTTTCATCTTCTAAGTATATTGTCTGTTCATCAACATTTACATTCTTATAATAAATATTATTCTGTACCACGTATAATGTAGCCTTTTGAAGTTTATTAACATCTACAAACTCTTGGCAGATTTTTCAACTCTTTGTTGGTACACCATTTACTAGAAAAACTACTGGCTCATTTTACTCCCTGTCTACACCAACAATTTCAATATTTTTCTTAAAATCTAAAGGTAAGTACACAACTCTTCCTTTCAGACCTCTTTGTAAATCTGTTGGTGGCAGCTTACCTGTTTTAGGCTCCATACGAACTATGGCCTGAAATGGGTGTACAGATTGAATAAGAATGGACTCAAATGCATTCAAATCTTCCAGTTCCTGAGGAATATCTACCAACTCTAAGTTGTTATGTACTTCTCTAGCTGGCATTTTGTTTTCTTCTAATTTGTTGTAAAAGTATTTACAAATAACTTGATCAGCAGCCAACTCAAACTGACCTTCTACCAACAAATAAGCACCAAATTTCTGCCACTTATCATTATTTTCCTTTTCACTTTTTAAATATAAATCAACATTCCTAGTTTGACTTCTATAGTGAGTATGTCTTAAACTTTGTAATTTCGTCTGCAAACTCATCAATACCAATATCTTCCACTTCTTCTTCAACACCTACACTTATCAAGCTCTCACTTTCTATACACTCCTCTTGTGAACTAAAAAAACGAAACTGTATATCATCACCAACTTTTTGTACATCTGAAACTGAACCGTGCAAAAGACCTGTGTTCATTTCACTTAAACATAATGCAGGAGTTTTTATATAGTAGAGTCTCCTTACTAACTTCCGCATTTCTGAGTGGTGTACTGCTAACATTCTTAAATGATGAAAAGTACTTTTATACACTTTTCTTGAAAGACAAGCAAGAGAGTGACCCTGCAACTTACTATATGTTCTTATTTTACATGGATCTAGTCCTTGTAACATCTTAATCTTCTGTTTAAGACTTTTTTTTGCATACACTCGTAAAACATTTTGCAATACGTCAATAGATTCCTGTCGAATACTGCAAATACTGCTACAATCTCACTTATATAAAGGAGCTTGTGTACGCTTCCCTTGAACTTCTTCAGCTATTACTTCTTCCACACTCCTAACAACCATTTTTTCTTTTGGAATGGGACAACCATCTTTCATCTCACTGCATCAACCACTAGTATCATCTGCATGTACCAATGTGCTCTGTTGAAAATAGCTTTCTTCATTAAAGAAAGGCTCAGTACTAGAAGTGTGCTTACATTCACCAGTAAAAGTTTTACAAAAGTTACTTCTATTAGCAAGTCTTTTCTTTTTCTTTTCTCTTTCATTAACACCATTGTTTTATCCAATGTTCTCATTCTCTTCAATATTAATATAAATAATTTTCGATTCAATACAAAAGCAGTATCTACTACACTTTCAATGTGTTGCTTCTTCTTATAAGCTGCTGATCTTCTTTTATACTTTTTAGAATGTTTTAATACATTTTGAATTACACTACTTCAAAACATTTGTATACGTATCTCTTAAATTGTTTTTGTCTTATAACATGTGTTGTTTTTCCAAAAACTAATGTTTTTTACCATTCAAAATCTTCTTCTCCTTGTGCTTTGTTGTTAAACTTTTCTTTTTCCTTTCATTATTATCCTCTTTCTTTAATCTCTCTGCAACTGCGTTACGAAGCTGTTTAGTGCTCTTACCAGAAGAGACGTTATCCTTGGTAACATTTTTGTCTTTTTCTAATGCACTCTTTTTACTTTTCTTTAAGTAGATCTGTTTTTTTTTTATCTTCTCTTTTCATGTTTTCTTGCCATCTTCAAGTTGTGATCCAAACAAAATAATTTCTTAAAAACAAAGAACAGTTTCAATAGTTTGTTACATGAATTAACAATTTTAAATTAATTACATATCAACATTCATATTAACTAGTAAGCAATTACTTACAATTACATTGCTATTCTCTTTATTACAATTAAAAAAACAAAAGTGTAGAAACAAGCAAGAAAACTGCAGAAAGAGGAAAAAAGGTGCTGAAAGAGAAAGAAAGGGACAGAAAGAAAAAAAAAAGTTTAGAAACAGCAAAAAGAAATGCACAAAGAACAACACAGCTACTAAAAAATGTAAGAAATACAGAAAGAGGCAATACAGATGCACAAACAGACAATAGGGGTGCACAAAGAAACAACAGAGGTGCACAAACATGCAAGAGAAGTACACAAAGAGGCAAGAGGGATGCAAAGTGTACCTTTCCACAGACTCATACGAAGTAGCCTTATCACTGATCCCTCTGCCAGCATGTTTTAAACCTCACTTTTCTCTTACAGCTTCACTATTCAACGACTACTCAGAGTGTTGAGCCTAGCCAAATATAAAGCAGCAACCCTTCACATGTCTCTGTTGTAAGTCTCACCATATTCCTTAAACCATGCAGGCATGTGTCTTTGCCTTTTGCTGGCGGCATCATACATAAAAGAAACATACAAATAGATGTATACCTGTGTTTTATAGGTCTAGCATCTTCAGGTGCATACCACGGGGTCGATTCCGATTCGGGCCAGAAAAAGCACCGACCGACTCGGATCTGGAAAAAATACCGACCGACACGTACCTGTGGCGCACGACACGCCAAGTACGATGCAAGGCGCGAAAAATCCGACCGACACGTACGGAAACAAAGTCGACCGACTGAGCCGCGCGGAAAGCAGCAATACGGCCGGAAAAACACGCGAATCCAACCGACCGACACGCACCCGGAACAAATCCGACCGAAACGTACCCGCGAACTCTTAACCGCAAAGTACGATGCAAGGCGCGAAACCACGACCGAGTCGGACGGAGGACAAGCCGTACGACCGACACGCATACAAAACCGAGCCGAAGCAACACAATACACCGCGACCGACGCGTACGCAGCATAGAAAACTGCACAAACACAGCGTGAACGAAACGGAGAACACCGTACGAGACCAATGCAGGGTCCGACTCGGTCACAAGAACGTTTCCAACATACACAAACAGCACAAAGGAAAAATCACCCAAAAAAGGCCAAACAAGCAATTACCAAGCCAATAAATACTGGGGGTGGGGACAGAGAACAAAGACACACCCACAACTCCACCTATATAAAGGACACAAATCACTACCATGAGCCTTTGCAAATGCCATTCCACTGCCAGCACCCAAGAGAAAGCAACCACACACCCACAGCTCATCCCTCACACAAGCCACACACCATCAGCACACCAACAAATACCTACCTCACATACACCCAGCAAAACACACACTCACACACCCTCACCTGCACACCAACACACACATCACCCACCATCACCACCCATCACCATGCCCCCCAAGAAGAATCCCAAGTTCCTAGATAGTGAATTGGAAGTCATGGTAGACGAGATCCTCAGGGTGGAGCCACAGCTGTTTGGCACACTGGTCCAACAGACCCCCATGTCGCAGAAAACCAAGATGTGGGAGAGGATCATCAACAGGGTGAACGCACAATCACCATGTCGGCGCACAAAGACCGACATCCAGAACAGGTGGTATGACGTGCGCAGGAGGGTACGGGACATGCTGAAGAAAGACTACATCAACAGCCAATACACCGGCAGTGGCCCTCCTGCCAAGCCAATATACCTCAGGCCCTGGGAGGAGAAGGTGCGGGCCATCCTTCCGCCAGTGAGCGTATATGGACTAGAGGACATCCCAGAGCCTGGTGAGTACACAACAAATGTACACAATATACTGCCACAAAAAACACACATCACTGTCAAGGGGAGAGTCAAACCATGCACTCATAGCAATTACACAGCAACCAGAACAGAATCATCCCAAAATGTGTATGTCAGTCAGATAAACACAACACATGCCATCCAAAAAGTCACATCCAACTGTGCCAACACATGTACAAACACAACTACAACTACAGCTAGGCAGTGGCACAAATAGAACTAACAAACACATCCACACATGTAGCCACCACAACAACACCAACACACAGTGAAGGCCACTCAAAGGAAGGAATTCTGTGTATGCTGGCCAAGTCAGTGAAGCCAATAGCATCATGGGAGTCGCAGTCACACATATTGCCCCCCCACAACTGTCCCATCAACACCACCATGAACCATGCTCACATCACAGGGAGTGGAGAAGGACTCACAAGATGGCTGACACTGGCTACTGCTGTGGGGAGCACAAGGCCCTGCTGGCAACTGTGCACCAACAAACAGCAGGACACCACTGACTGACATCCTGAGAGACAACTTACACTCCCTGCAATGCAAGCACGTTCCATGGTGGGATATCTGGCTAGCTGGGTGGGAAGGGGGACTTGCAGCACTGACCATAGTCACAAGCACCTCCCCTCACACCCCCAACACAAACTCCACGGAACCCACCTGGTAGAATGCAATGCCCCCCATCCTAACACAAGATCCCACAAAGAACCACCACCCTGGGTTATGTTGTGTGAAGCACAGGGACACTCTTGGGACTTCCAGCCAAACAACTGCCAGGACAACACTCCCAGCCATCCTGTCAGCACAGCCACCCCACCCCACAGGGAAGCAGAGTCAAAGGAAGGAAGCATGGGCATGCTGGGAAGGGGGAGGAGGCAATAGCATGATGGGAGTCGTAGACACAGCTCTACATCCCCCACCACATGGCCCAGCAAGCTCACACTCACGCATGCACATCCCACAGAGAGTGGAAAGGCCCATCAAAGATGTCTGACTCTGTTGCTGTGTCGTGGGGAGCACAAGGGCATGCTGGGTACTGCACACCAACCAACAGCAGGACACCACTGTCAGCCATCGTGCCATTGCTCTCACACCCACACACACTGAACTCCACACAAAAGCAAGTAAGTATGGGAATGCTGGGAAGTGGGGTGGAGGCAATGGCATGATGGGAGTCGTAGTCACTGATATTGGTCACCCCCACAACTGTCCCATCAACACCACCCTGAACCATGCTCACATCACAGGAAGTGGAGAAGGACTCACAAGATGGCTGACACTGGCTACTGCTGTGGGGAGCACAAGGCCCTGCTGGCAACTGTGCACCAACAAACAGCAGGACACCACTGACTGACATCCTGAGAGACAACTTACACTCCCTGCAATGCAAGCACGTTCCATGGTGGGATATCTGGCTAGCTGGGTGGGAAGGGGGACTTGCAGCACTGACCATAGTCACAAGCACCTCCCCTCACACACCCCCCAACACAAACTCCACAGAACCCACCTGGTAGAATGCAATGCCCCCATCCTAACACAAGATCCCACAAAGAACCACCACCCTGGGTTATGTTGTGTGAAGCACAGGGACACTCTTGGGACTTCCAGCCAAACAACTGCCAGGACAACACTCCCAGCCATCCTGTCAGCACAGCCAGCCCACCCCACAGGGAAGCAGAGTCAAAGGAAGGAAGCATGGGCATGCTGGGAAGGGGGTGGAGGCAATAGCATGATGGGAGTCGTAGTCACTGATATTGGTCACCCCCACAACTGTCCCATCAACACCACCCTGAACCATGCTCACATCACAGGAAGTGGAGAAGGACTCACAAGATGGCTGACACTGGCTACTGCTGTGGGGAGCACAAGGCCCTGCTGGCAACTGTGCACCAACAAACAGCAGGACACCACTGACTGACATCCTGAGAGACAACTTACACTCCCTGCAATGCAAGCACGTTCCAAGGTGGGATATCTGGCTAGCTGGGTGGGAAGGGGGACTTGCAGCACTGACCATAGTCACAAGCACCTCCCCTCACACCCCCCAACACAAACTCCACAGTACCCACCTGGTAGAATGCAATGCCCTCCATCCTAACACAAGATCCCACAAAGAACCACCACCCTGGGTCATGTTGTGTGAAGCACAGGGACACTCTTGGGACTCTTAGCCAAACAACTGCCAGGACAACACTCCCAGCCATCCTGTCAGCACAGCCAGCCCACCCAACAGGGAAGCAGAGTCAAAAGGAAGGAAGCATGGGCATGCTGGGAAGGGGGAGGAGGCAATGGCATGATGGGAGTCGTAGTCACAGACATAGCTCACCCCCACAACTGTCCCATCAACACCACCCTGAACCATGCTCACATCACAGGGAGTGGAGAAGGACTCACAAGATGGCTGACACTGGCTACTGCTGTGGTGAGCACAAGGCCCTGCTGGCAAATGTGCACCAACAAACAGCAGGACACCACTGACTGACATCCTGAGAGACAATTTACACTCCCTGCAACGCAAGCACGTTCCATGGTGGGATAACTGACTGGCTGGGTGGGTGGGAAGGAGGGCCGGCTGTCAACCAAACACAACCAATGCAGACCATGTTCACACCACAGAAAATACATAGAAATGCCCAAATAATGCAGGACAATGTGCCACACCAATATCAACCCCTGACTGTGACGACTCAGGACAATGCAATGTACAGGCCCGCACCCAGAGGCACAGTCACAACTGTAATGTGTGTCAACCATTGATGCCTGCAGAAACATGACATACATTGTTTGTGTCTCCCAAAAACAGGTGATGATGGGGACACAGCAGCAGACGCTGATGAGTCCCAGTCCCAGGCTCAAGAGGATGCCGAGCTCACTGGCGTCAGTACAGCCTCTGTCCTCCTCGGACGATGAAGAACAACCTGGCACATCCGGTGCAAGTCAACATGTAGCACCAGCAGGACCACCAGCTGCAGCACCAGCAGGACCACCAGCTGCACCCCCTGCACCCACCCCTCCAACGACTGTCACCACGAATACCATCCCTGCCGACATGGACAGAATAAGGAGCAACACCAGCACAGTGACCCTGGACCAACCTGGGGCCATGGACACCACCACCACCACCAACCCCCAAGGTGGACCAGGGTTATCTGTGCGTGCCACTGCACACACTGCACATGTCAGCAGGGGTGGTGGGAGGGGTGGGAGACAGAGGTCGCTGCTTGCAGACGTTGCTGGTGTGCATGATGACCCACAACTGGTACGCATAGCTGATGCGTACCAGTCCAGCACCCGAGAGCTCAGCCAGGTAGTGGGGCTCCTCAGAGACTTTAAACAGCAGCAGGCTGCCCATCATGCCCGCTTGGACTCCCACATGTCCCACGTGGAGTCACACATGTCCCGTGTGGACTCACACATGTCCCGCGTGGAGTCCAAGTGGGATGCACTGCATGAGATGACGGCGGTGCACAGGGACATTTTACAATGCCTCCGCCAGATGAACAGCAACCAGTCCACACCTCCCTGTGTGCCAACAACATCTGGTGCCGAACAAACTGCAACTGCCACAGGGAGGGAGGAGGACTCTGGCGGAGAGTCCCCTGCACCGCAGCAGCCTGCACTTGAGGGCCCCCCCAAGAAGAGGGGTCGTCCGAGGAGGGAAAAGTGAGAGGCCGATGGCCAAGCGCAACTCCCAGGAAGCCTGAACCTGTTCTGGATGTTCGCCTTTGTGCACAGACTGTTCACCCTGTTGACGGCAACACTACTCCCACACATTGCATGGGGAGTACAAGTTGGACCAATGTGTCAGACAACTGTGGCCCCGATACTGGGGATCCTGTCTACCCGGACTTTCAATTCACCTAGGAACTTGGGATTGCAAGATTCATGTACAGCACAACCCATCCTATGCACTATTAACACAAATGTATCACAATAAACACACTAATACACCATACTTGCCTCTGTCGTGATTCCAACGTGGGTGCTGTTATGGGGATGATGAACTGCAAAATTACACTGTGTATGCGAACTGCAACAGCAAGGACAACACAGGCATGTGAGTACAGGAAACGTGACACACATGAGGGAGACACACCACCAGGGCTACACGACACATACACACCTAGGCCATCTGACTCATTGCCTACACTGATGTTGCCAGGGAAGACGGTGCAATGCACAGACACCACACCCATTCCCAGTTGTAGTCAAGTAGCCCACAGGTGCAGTAAGCAAATGGCAGTCAAATGTGTGACCACAGACAACGCACATCACAAAGTGAAGCACAGGTTTATTACACAGTTGCAACATGCCGTAACCACTACAGATGCAAGGTAACCCCACCTGGCAGCGGGCACACAGTCAACAACTGTAGACAGAAGGAAGTCCATGGGTGTGGCGCACATCACCTGTAGGGACACAACAGCTACCAGCCTGGATGTGCAATCACGTCGTCGGTGGACACAGTTGACCAAACGAATCTGAAAGTACCCTGTGAAGGACAGAAATGACACACAGTCAAAAGCAATGGAGTACAGGACAGAACAGCAAAACACATGCACAATACATGTTACAAGATACCCACCCAGAACCAAGTTAGCATGTCAACACTGTTGGGGAGTACAGCCCACCTGTCACCACACATCGCAACACACATCCAGTCAAGTGGCCCATGGACACACTCCAGCAGCACCAGAGCACCACCCACACATCATGCCAACTCACATCATTGACATGACACCTCAGGATACTCACATTCAGCTAAAGAAGTTGGTGATGAGCTGTGTGCGGACATCACCATCACCATCATCATCATCATCGTCACTGGCATCGTGGTCCAGGCCAGGATCCTCCACAGGTGGCGGATGTTGGTCATTGTCATCCTGGATGAGAGGCAACTCCTTCCGAACTGCCAGGTTGTGGAGCATGCAGCAGACTATGATAATCTTGCACACTTTCGCAGGGGCATATGGGAGGGACCCTCCGGTCTTGTCCAGGCAGCGGAAGCGGCTCTTCAGGAGACCAAAGGTCCGCTCAATCACTCTCCTGGTCCGACCATGTGCCTCATTGTAGCGCATCTGGGCAGGTGTCACAGGGTTCCTGAGGGGTGTCAGCAACCACGGCATGTTGGGGTATCCCGAGTCACCTACGGACAGACAAGTGCACATTAGCTGACTTGGAAAAGTGGGCGGAATACTACAGATCAGATCACACACAATGGCACAAAGTCAGTACACACCGACAAGCCAGGCACGCTGGTTCTGCATCTGTGCCATCATCCTGGGGATGCGACTACTCCTCATCACAAAGGCATCGTGTGCTGAACCAGGGAAACGGGCACACACGTGTGTGATGGTCATGTCTGCAAGACACACCACCAGTGCATTGACCGAGTGGTAGTGCTTGCGGTTCCTGTAGGCCTGCTCCTGGGCCTGTGGTGGTACCAAAGTCACATGTGTCCCATCAATGGAGCCAATGACATGCGGCATCCTCCCCAGGGCATAAAAGTCACTCTTCACGTCAGTGAGTCGTCGCAGTCTAGGGAAATAGATGTACCGGTTCAGGAAGAGCAACATTGCCGCCAAAACATCGCGGAGCACACGGCTGAACATGGTCTGTGACATCCCACCAGCAGTCGCCACAGTATGTTGGAAGGTACCAGTGGCAAAGAAGTGTAGGGCTGCCATCACCTTCACCTTGGGGGTCAGCGCTGTAGGATACGGCCGGCCAGGCTGCAAATGTGGGGACAACTGCACTGCCAAATCCTCAATCAGCTGCCTGGTGAAGCGGTACCGCCGGATGCTGTTCCGTTCCACCATCGTTGCCAGGTCTGGGAATGGCCGATGGACAGCAGGAGCCCTGCAGTGCAGAGGAGAAGTAAGCAAGATTGTCAGTCACCCCACATATGCGGCATTGAACACACTCAAGATCCCAACATACATCATTATGAGGCACAACTACATGAAGTGTGCAGTACCGGAAGGACATGTATGGTACATACATGGCCAACATCTGTCAACACGGTCCAACAGGTGGCATCAATTAGTCCCAGGTTGGCCCATTGGACATCATGAGGCCGTGTCACAGTTCCCATCTCCTGCTGCCGTGTCACAATAACCCCCACAGGGACATGTGAGGACAGATGTGCCCCAGGCACCACAGCTCAATGACAGGTACATTCCCAGGGACCCTGTAATGCCACATGGACACTGGCATTACATGGAGTATCATGTATACACCACAGCAAAACAACCATGACCCCCACAGGTAGTGGCCCCACTTGCCACGGCAGGACAGACATGGACGTCTGTGACACACACACACAACATCAGAGTCCATGCACACACAACGTGGATGTGGAGACTGTCTCCCATTGTGCACATGAAATCAGAGACATTGTAAACACCACATGCACAAAGACTGTGGAGGACCATCACTATTGTGCCACTGGGACACCCTGGCTCAAACATACCGTCCCACATGGGACTCACGGGGTATGTGACATGACATACACATACACCACTGTGAAATGTGACCATGGCACATGCACAGATATGAACAGTTGCACATCACAGTGGTCACGTACACGTAACACCCAGGATCCTGTCCCCATGAACACGTGCACAGCCTGGGGGTGGCTGCCCACAGGTGACACCCACAGGACAACATGTACACCAACATACACACAATAGGAAATGCAGCCTTACATGCCTTATGATAAAGTTTGGACAGGCTGTCGTGATGTAGGTGTGCCCCTCACTCCCTGGGAGCTATCTGTGGCTGGCATATGTCCATCTGAGACAGGCATGCTGACATATGCCAGTCACATGTACAGTAATGCGTTGAACAGCAATGGACCGATCGGTGCCTCCGGCCGGCCCATTGCTATCAATGTGTGCGGGTACGCGTTGTACCCCTGTGCGCGTTGAACTGCAATGGACCGATCGGTGCCTCCGGCCGGCCCATTGCTTTCAATGTGTGCGGGTACGCGTTGTACCCCTGTGCGCGTTGTACCGCAATGGACCGATCGGTGCGCACCCATTGACAATGGCCTTGCCTGGCAACGGACGCGTTTTTGAATTTCGAACGAGTCGGTTGCTGGAAAATCAGTTGGTCACCCACAACAATGTTGCAAAATCATGTATGTCATGAAGTTGAAGATTTGAAGGATGCTGTGGGCGTGTTTTGGTGCTGCTATTCCATGGATTGGCCAGATTCAGAAGATGCAAACGACTTGGACCTATCACTTTGGACACAAGGGACAGTATCTGCCTCTCCAGCACATATATATTGCTGGCTGTTCCCCTGAGAGCCCACTTGCCTGCACTACATGCTCCAGGACGACATCTGCCACTGCACTGCTGCTGTCTCTGCCCCTCTGGACCCTGCAATGGCACGTACTGTGGAGAGAGCCCCAGCCTTCAGCCTTGAAGAGAACCAGGCCCTGCTGGACAGCCTACTTCCACAGTACAGCAAGCTGTATGGGACACCAGGGGAGCAGGTGAGTGTTCTGTGCACTGCCTTTCTGAATGTGCATTTTGTCTGACTAGCAAGGCTGAGAGTCTGCACGTCACTGGCTAGCAGGCTCACTGAGTAGTTGTCACCCCCATAGTGTGTAGTGACTTGCACTGGACAGGTATGGTGCAGTGACAGTGCATTTGAACATGGTTTTACTTCCCATGCAATGATACCATGTAGTGACGTCTGGCAAACTGTCCATGGGCAGCTTTGCACTGCCTGTGTACATCATGTGCCCCTGTGATTGAGACATGTATATACAACTGTGTCATGCACGGATATGTTGCATGTGTGGTAATGGCCTTTTCACTTTGTCATCCTGACAGGTTAATGCCCATCGGAAGCAGGAAATCTGGAAGGACATCGTCCGGGCTGTCCGGTCCGTGGGGGTCTACAAGCGCCGGATCCGCAACTGCCAGAAGAGGTGGCAGGACCTTCGGGGCTGGACCCGGAGGATTGCACGGGTCCAGCTGAAGCTGTCGCCTCCTCGCAGGAGGGGCGGAACACGGACCCTGACCCCCACATGCTCCAGATCCTGGCGGTGGTGTTTCCAGACCTGGATGGGCAGCTGAAGGCCAGACAGCAGCAAGGAGGGGGTGAGTCAAAGACTGCACTGTGAACTCTGTATTACATGCTTTGTGCCCTCCTCTGGCCTGGTTCAACTGCCACAGTGCAGCAGTCATGTTGTCCAGGAGCCATGTCCCTCTATTGTGCACTGCCCACTGCTCATCTGATACCCAGGTGTCGCCCTCACAGTCAGGGAATTGTGTCACTTGGGACTGTGTCCTTGCAGTTTGCTTCACTAAAGGTGGGGGACAGCATTTGTTTCCCTAACTCTGTTGTGGGCATCATGGGTGGGTCCATTGTTCACACAACGCCTGTGTTTGGACATGTGATCTGCGTGTTGCTTTGATATGCGGTCCACTTGCTGAGCTGAGCCACCACATGTGCCTGGGGTTTGTGGCACACGCCCATGCAGCGGGTGGGAACAATGTTTGTGCCCCAGGAGTGTGCAGATTACGTGTGTCACACATACATAGCCAGCTATCCACTGTCCAGGGCACATCCCTCATTCATGTGGAGCAGGACAGTCATGCCTACTCCAGGCCATGCAATGCACTCTGTACTCCCACTCCTGTGTATCAGCTGACACATTGTGCACAGTGATTTGACCCCTCCGGTGTCTGCCTCTGTGTCAGTGTGCTGTGGATTAGTTGCCAGGACTGCTGGGGTGTTCTTGGTAGGGGCTCAGCATGCCCCTGGAGATGTGACCATAGGAGACAATACTTGTGTGTCACATAGGTGTTTGATCAGCTGCCCGTGCAGACTGGGGTATGCGAATGTGATGTTCAGGCAGCTGTTCCCCATTCACAGCAAATTGTGAGGGGCTCAGGTTCAGAGGGTAGTGTCACAGGTCTCCCATATGTCCAATAGGTGTGACCTGGACAGATGAGGGTTGAGATGATGTGTTGTGTGGGGGATGTACATGTGCACTTGTGCAGCTCCAGGACTTGCATTCCCCATGACCTACTATTGTGACACAGTGCATAATGTTGTTGTCTGGCTGCCAAGTCATACATCACTGAGACAGTGATGTATGACTTAGCAGTCATGCCTCTGCCATGGCATGTGTCAACTTATTTGTGGTCCTGCAGGGGAGTGACATGTGCTACATGCACACCATAGTGGCGCTGGCTATCAGGACATGGGTGCATCATGGTGTCTGTCGCTGGTATGCATCACATGCATTTCCTATTTGACTCTGGGCATCCCTTTCATCCGGAAACCTGTACTCACTCAGTGGCAAGAGCTGTGATGTGTCCACACCGTGTCCTCTGCTGTGTCCAACTACTGTGTACTTGGTGCATGTGTCCACACTGGGGTGTTGCAATCCAACAGACACCAGACAGATGGGTGCAAGGCCATGTGGGATGTGAGTGCCATGCTTGGCATCAGACTGACAATTGGCTTCTCCTGTTCAGTTAGGGCACTTTTAGCAATGTACAACTAATGATGCCAGGGCTTGCTCTGTGATGTGCTGTGCTCACAGTGGTGTGTGCGTTTGGTGCAGGTGACTGATGTCTGTCTGTTTCCCCATTGTTTGCAGATACATCCACGGCCACGGAAGGGGACAGCTCCACGGACCAGGAGGAGCCAGAGAGCCAGACTGGGTCAGCAGCCGAGGAGTGGTCGGAGGGACCCAGTGGCACGGAGGGCGAGGGGAGCCACACCGAGGAATCCTCAGCACCATCCACCTCAGCTGAGGACCAGAGCAACTCAGAGGATGACTCCCTTGTGGAGGCGGGTGTCAGCAGCCACCACACCCCAGCTAGTGTTGCTGTCCCCGCCACCACCAGCACCACCACCGCCCTCCCATCGGCTCCCATTCCCCAGGTCCGTGGAGGCTCCCATGTTCGGGAGCATGTCTCCTTTGGCCCAGGCACCGCACCCCTGCCCCTGTGTCCCCTGCTGCCCTGAGTGAGGAGTCTGTGTACCTCCTTCGCCAGCTCCATGTAGGGCAGACAGCCATGCTGAGTGTCCTGCATGCGCACACCGCACTGTTGACTCAGCTGGTGTCGTTCATGGAGGGCATCTCATCGGGCATGTCTGACCTACAGAGGGGCAACAGGTCCATGGACTCCTCCCTGATGGCAGCAGTGTCCCTCCTCAGACAGTCCCTCACCCCTCCTGCCTCTGCTCCATCCACACTCCCCAGCACTTTGCCCGTCCCAAGCACACACACACCGGCACAGGCACACACCAGCACACACACATCCAGCACACAGACACACACGCCACAAACTAAACGCACACGCACGCACAGTCAGGGACTGAAACCAGACTCACAGGGGATGGGGCCCTGGTACACACACACTCATCCACGGGCACTGCACAGTCCTCAGTTGCCTCTCCCTCCAAAGCACCCTCCCTTGCCTCACCTGCAACCCCAAAGACCCAGCGCCTCTTCCTCAGTGACCTCGGCCTCTTCCCCTCCGATCCAGCTGCCCCAGCATCCAGGGGGAAGAGGAAGCCCCCACACGGAGCAGAGTGCCCTCGCCCCGGACACCCTCCCCCAGGCGCAGACAGACTGAGGCCCCCACCCGCAAGTCCCCCGGAGTGGTAAGAGCAAGACCCCGCCGCCGCCCTGCAGCTCAAACACCAGGTCACCTTCCTCCATCCCTCAGGCCCCCACTCCACAGGTGCCCCCGCCACACCCTGCCCCAGGTTCCCCACCCACAGATATACCATCCCCAAGAGGTTCCGGCCTTCTCCCCTGCCACTTGCTCTCCCGGCACCACACCCCCGCTGCGCTTGTCTGTGCCACTGATGTGGTGAGGGTGTCCTCCCCTCTGTCCAGCCCACCTTGCCTGTTCCCCATTCTCCTCCCCTGGTGGTAGGCACTGCAGTGGAGTCCACTACCACCCTGTCTGACTTGGGCACTGCAGTGGTGGACCTGTCCACTCCATCTGCAGGGTCCACTGCAGTCGTGCCGGCACCCACAACATCTGAGCCATGCCCCCAGTTGTGCCGGAACACACCATGTCAGACACCTCCACTGCAGTTGTCAGTGGCTCTCCAGCACCCACCACCCCTTCCCTGCTTCCTCCTGGTGAGCCCTGATCCTGTCCCTGCGGTGCCTGGCCTACCCCCCGGTTGCCCCTCCTAGTGGATTGTCCCTGGTTTTGTGCAGGCATGTGTAGGGTGGCATCTGCCACTGTCACCCACTTGTGACTTTGTTGATGGACTGGCCATTGGCCTTTGTTTATGTTCTACCGGACTTCTACTTTTAATGCCACATATGCTGAATAAAGCAACTTTCTGTTCTCTAGTGCTTTTGCTTCTGATGTACATGATGTTGATGATGCTAACAATGCCCTTGCTGCAGTGATGGTGATATTTGGTCTCATGATTATGAAGTGTTACTGTGCAGGAACCCATGTGGTCCAGGAGTTATGTGTCCTATCCTGTGGTGTATCCATGTCATCCATAGCAGCATCTGAGGGTGTCATGTGTTCAGTATTTGGCAATGAGATTTCCTACTTAGATTGGCAACTTCACATCTGTGGCTTCCACCCCTGCACATCTGTTGTGCCTGCCATTGTTCTATTCGTCTACTTCCCTGACCGTGTGGCCATCTCCAGTGAACATGCAGGTTTTGGCATCAATGGGGAAGGACTCATCTGTGTTGTCAGTGCAACATTGCTATACAAGTGTGTTGGATCTGTGCTGATGATTCCGTTGGCACTTCCATGACCAGGCTGATGGGACGGGAGCCCTCATTTGTTGCTAATTGTTGATTGTGTGTCCCATTGCTGCCATGGTATGGTATCTGTTCGCCTCACATCTGCAGTCTCCACAGGGTATCTGCATGTGTGTGCCCATTGGTGCAAATATGTGGGTCTGCATTCGGATGGTCACTTCTGTCATTGTGTCATTGATGATTGTTGACGGTGTCAGCCCCCATGGGTGTTGTTTGTCTGCACATGGCCAAAGTTATGTCTTATTTGCACTGCAGGATTTGGCTCCCCCAATTTATGTTGCAATGGGACACATACACTACTTTGCCACTGATGTGTTTGTTGTTCTGTGACCAGGAATCATCCATGCAGTTTGGCAGTTGCACCTCTTACTTTGTCAACACTTGCCTTTTGGTCACTGTGATGATGGGGGTTTGGACCCCATTGCCACAATGTTCAAAATGTGCTGCAGCTATGGACCCCACACTTGCCTTTTGGTCACTGTGATGATGGGGGTTTGGACCCCATTGCCACAATGGTCATGGCCTGCTTGTGTTGTGTGTGCCACACACATATTTGTGTGGCACATATGCTAGGGGGTCACATTGTATGTTAGAAGTCATGTTCGGTGTTGTAGGCATTTGACACAGTCTACACACGCTTGTCATGGTGTTGGGGGATGTCTTCTTCTTGCATTCCCTAGGTTGTGGTGTGCTGGTTGTGTCATGCATTGTCCATCCTATGGGTGGGGGTGGTAGTGGTGGTAGGCATCCTGCCCCCTGGCTGAGGGTGATAGTAGTGGTGGGCATCCTGCCCCCCTGGCTGAGGGTGGTAGTAGTGGTGGGCATCCTGCCCCCTGGGTGAGGGTGGTAGTAGTGGTAGGCATCCTGCCCCCTGGCTAAGGGTGGTAGTAGTGGTAGGCATCCTGCCCCCCTGGGTGAGGGTGGTACTAGTGGTAGGCATCCATCCCCCTGGCTAAGGGTGGTAGTAGTGGTAAGCATCCTGCCCCCTGGCTAAGGGTGGTAGTAGTGGTAGGCATCCTGCCCCCCTGGGTGAGGGTGGTAGTAGTGGTAGGCATCCTGCCCCCCTGGCTAAGGGTGGTAGTAGTGGTAGGCATCCTGCCCCCTGGCTAAGGGTGGTAGTAGTGGTAGGCATCCTGCCCCCCTGGGTGAGGGTGGTAGTAGTGGTAAGCATCCTGCCCCCTGGCTAAGGGTGGTAGTAGTGGTAGGCATCCTGCCCCCCTGGGTGAGGGTGGTAGTGGTGGTAAGCATCCTGCCCCCTGGCTAAGGGTGGTAGTAGTGGTAGGCATCCTGCCCCCTGGGTGAGGGTGGTAGTAGTGGTAAGCATCCTGCCCCCTGGCTAAGGGTGGTAGTAGTGGTAGGCATCCTGCCCCCTGGCTAAGGGTGGTAGTAGTGGTAGGCATCCTGCCCCCCTGGGTGAGGGTGGTACTAGTGGTAGGCATCCAGCCCCCTGGCTAAGGGTGGTAGTAGTGGTAAGCATCCTGCCCCCTGGCTAAGGGTGGTAGTAGTGGTAGGCATCCTGCCCCCTGGGTGAGGGTGGTAGTAGTGGTAAGCATCCTGCCCCCTGGCTAAGGGTGGTAGTAGTGGTAGGCATCCTGCCCCCTGGCTAAGGGTGGTAGTAGTGGTAGGCATCCTGCCCCCTGGGTGAGGGTGGTAGTAGTGGTAGGCATCCTGCCCCCTGGGTGAGGGTGGTAGTAGTGGTAGGCATCCTGCCCCCTGGCTGAGGGTGGTAGTGGTAAGCATCCTGCCCCCTGGCTAAGGGTGGTAGTAGTGGTAGGCATCCTGCCCCCTGGGTGATGGTGGTAGTAGTGGTAAGCATCCTGCCCCCTGGCTAAGGGTGGTAGTAGTGGTAGGCATCCTGCCCCCCTGGCTAAGGGTGGTAGTAGTGGTAGGCATCCTGCCCCCTGGGTCAGGGTGGTACTAGTGGTAGGCATCCAGCCCCCCTGGGTGAGGGTGGTAGTAGTGGTAAGCATCCTGCCCCCTGGCTAAGGGTGGTAGTAGTGGTAGGCATCCTGCCCCCCTGGGTGAGGGTGGTAGTAGTGGTAAGCATCCTGCCCCCTGGCTAAGGGTGGTAGTAGTGGTAGGCATCCTGCCCCCTGGCTCAGGGTGGTAGTAGTGGTAGGCATCCTGCCCCCTGGGTGAGGGTGGTAGTAGTGGTAGGCATCCTGCCCCCTGGCTGAGGGTGGTAGTAGTGGTAAGCATCCTGCCCCCTGGCTAAGGGTGGTAGTAGTGGTAGGCATCCTGCCCCCTGGGTGAGGGTGGTAGTAGTGGTAAGCATCCTGCCCCCTGGCTAAGGGTGGTAGTAGTGGTAGGCATCCTGCCCCCCTGGCTAAGGGTGGTAGTAGTGGTAGGCATCCTGCCCCCTGGGTCAGGGTGGTACTAGTGGTAGGCATCCAGCCCCCCTGGCTAAGGGTGGTAGTAGTGGTAAGCATCCTGCCCCCTGGCTAAGGGTGGTAGTAGTGGTAGGCATCCTGCCCCCTGGGTGAGGGTGGTAGTAGTGGTAAGCATCCTGCCCCCTGGCTAAGGGTGGTAGTAGTGGTAGGCATCCTGCCCTCCTGGCTAAGGGTGGTAGTAGTGGTAGGCATCCTGCCCCCCTGGGTGAGGGTGGTACTAGTGGTAGGCATCCAGCCCCCTGGCTAAGGGTGGTAGTAGTGGTAAGCATCCTGCCCCCTGGCTAAGGGTGGTAGTAGTGGTAGGCATCCTGCCCCCTGGGTGAGGGTGGTAGTAGTGGTAAGCATCCTGCCCCCTGGCTAAGGGTGGTAGTAGTGGTAGGCATCCTGCCCCCTGGCTAAGGGTGGTAGTAGTGGTAGGCATCCTGCCCCCCTGGCTGAGGGTGGTAGTAGTGGTAAGCATCCTGCCCCCTGGCTAAGGGTGGTAGTAGTGGTAGGCATCCTGCCCCCCTGGGTGAGGGTGGTAATAGTGGTGGGCATCCTGCCCCCTGGGTGAGGGTGGTAGTAGTGGTAGGCATCCTGCCCCCTGGCTAAGGGTGGTAGTAGTGGTAGGCATCCTGCCCCCCTGGGTGAGGGTGGTAGTGGTGGTAGGCATCATGCCACCCCTGGGTAGGGGTGGTGGTGCGCATTCAGGCCCCTGTGTGCATATGTGGCATTGGTGATGGGCATCCCGCCCCTATGGTGCTGCTGTTGCTGGTGTAAGTATATTCTGCATCCCTGTGTGTGTGTGTGATGTGTCGTGTATGTGTTGTATGTGTTTTGTGGTTGGTGTCTGGCTTACCTTCTGCGCCGTACGCGTCCGTGCCTGTTCCGGTAGTAGATGTAGAATATTGGTATGATCGGGACGAAGGGATTCATGGTTGGTTCGTGTCGTTCGTCCTTCTCGTTGCTCGCGTCGTCCTCGCTGCTTCGCCTCGTCCTCGCCGCTTCGCCTCGTCCTCGCCGCCTCGCGCCGTCCTCGCCGCTGCCGTGTTCGCCTCGGAGCCGTGGATCGTGTTGTGGCGCGAATCGGAGCTTATGTGCGCCTCTCCCGGATGCTTTGACGTGCCGTGCGTAGCGACGGGTTCGGCGCGTACGGAAAGCGCATCGTACTTGTCCGGCCGGACGGGGCTGCATTTTTCCTTCCGTGTGACTCGATTCGGCGTTTCCGGATTCGCCTCGGTCGGAGAACAGGACCTGGTTTGGGTGAGTACGGCTCGGCCGGATTCTTTGCTGTTGTGCGCATCGTACTTGCTCGTTCGGTGTGCTGTACGGATCGGTCGGGAAACAGGCTTTCGCATGGCTTTTTTCCCGACCGAATGGTATTGGGTGCGCCTCCGACCGAGATCGGAATCGGCCCCCACGTGTGAAAATACATATACAAGTAGAGACATACCTCAGTCACAGACCATGCAGTACTTTCAACTTCACAGACTGTACTTCCCATTTAAAGCAGATACCTCATTTTATACGGTGTACTTCAAGTGTACCTTTCAACAGACTCATACAAAGTAGCCTAATCACTAATACCTCTGCCAGCATGTCTTAAACTTAACTTTATCTTGCAGCTTAACTATTCAGCGACTACTCAGAATGTTGGGCCTAGCCAAATATAAAGCAGCAACCCTTAGCATGTCTCTGTTGTAAGTCTCACCATATTCCTGAAAGCATGCAGGCATGTGTCTGTGCCTTTTGCTAGTGGCATCATACATAAAAGAAACATACATCAAGTAGAGACATACCTCAGTCAAAAGACCATGTAGTACTTTCAACTTCACAGACTACACTTCCCATTTCAAGCAGATACCTATAATTATATGGCATACTTCAAGTGTACCTTTCCACAGACTCATACAAAGTAGCCAAATCACTAATCCCTCTGCCAGCATGTCTTAAACCTCACTTTTCTCTTCCAGCTTCACTATTCAGCGACTACTCAGAGTGTTGGGCCTAGCCAAATAGAAAGCAGCAACCCTTAGCATGTCACTTTTGTGAGTCTCACCATATTCCTGAAAGCATGCAGGCATGTGTCTGCACCTTGTGCTGGTTGCATCATATATAAATGAAACATACAAATAGATGTATACCTGTGTTTTAAAGGTCTAGCATCTTCAGATGCATAACACTTGTAAAAATACATCTACAAGTACAGACAAACCTCAGTCACAAGACCATGCAGTAGTTCAACTTGAAAGACTGCACTTCCCATTTCAAGCAGACACCTAAATTTATACGGCGTAGTTCAAGTGTACTTGTTCACAGACTCATTAGTAGCCTAAACACTAATCCCTCTACCTGCATCTCTTAAACCTCACTTTTGTCTTGCAGCTTCACTATTCATCGACTACTCAGAGTGTTGGCCTAGCCAAATATAAAACAGCAACCCTTTGCTTGTAACTGTTGTAAGTCTCACCATAGTCCTGAAAGCATGCATGCATGTGACTGTGCCTTTTGCTAGTGGCATCAATCATAAAAGAAACATACAAAAACATATATACCTGTGTTTTTTAGGTCTAGCATCTTCAGATGCATAACACATGTTAAAATACATCTACATGAAGAGACATACCTCAGTCAAAAGACCATGCTGTCCTTTAAACTTTATAGACTGCACTTTCCATGTCAAGCAGACACCTACATATATAAGGCGTACTTCAAGTGTACCTTACCACAGACTCATATGAAGTAGCCTAATCATAAATCCCTCTGCCAGCATGTCTTAAACCTCACTTTTCTCTTCCAGCTTCACTATTCAGCGACTACTCAGAGTGTTGCGCCTAGCCAAATATAAAGTAGCAACCCTTCATATGTCACTGTTGTAAGTCTCGCCATATTCCTGATAGAATGCATGCATGTGTCTCTACCTTTTGCTAGTGGCATCATATATAAAAGAAACATACAAATGGATACAAAATTGTGTTTTATACGTCTAGCATCTTCAGATACATAACACGTATGAGAATACATGTCTAAGTAGAGACATAACTCAATGACAAGACCGTGCAGACCTTAAAACTTCACAAACGGCACTTCCCATTTCAAGTAGACACCTAAATTTATACGGCATACTTCAAGTGCACCTTTCCATATTCTCATACAAAGTAGCCTAATCACTAATCCCTCTGGCCAGCATGTCTTAAACCTAACTTTTGTGCTTCAGCTTCACTATTCTGTGACTACTCAGGGTGTTGAGCCTAGCCAAATATAAAGCAGCAACCCTTTGCATATCTCTGTTGTAAGTCTCACCATATTCATGAAAGCATGCATGCATGTGTCTGTACCTTTTGCTAGTGGCATAATATATAAAAGAAACATACAAATAGATGTATACCTGTATTTTTTACATCTAGCATCTTCAGATACAGAACACGTATGAGAATTCATGTGCAAGTGGAGACATACCTCAGTCACAAGATCATGCAGACCTTAAAACTTCACAGACTGCACTTCACATTTCAAACAGACACCTAGATTTGTGCGGCGTACTTCAATTGTACCGTTCCACAGACTCATACAAAGTAGCGTAATTACTAATCACTCTTTCAACATGTCTTAAACCTCACTTTTGTGCTGCAGCTTCACCATTCTACTACTACTCACAATTTTGGGCCTAGCCAAATATAAAGCAGCAACCCATCGCATGTGTCTGTTGTAAGTCTCACCATATTCCTAAAAGCATGCAAGCATGTGTCTACAGCTTTTGCTCATTCAATCAATAAATCAAGGCGTTTGTTAAGCACGCCTACTCACCCGTAGGGGTCTCAAGGCACTGGGGGGGGAGGGGTTTAGCAGGTTCCAGTCCATCAAGGGGGGGGTCTGTCGAAGAGCCAGGTTTTGAGGTTTCTTGCGAAGATGGGGAGCGATGTTGTCTGTCTGAGGAGGAGCAGAAGGGCGTTCCAGGCTCTGGCCGCAAGGAAGGAGAAGGAGCGGCCTCCCAATCTGGTCTTTCTGGTGCGGGGGACCACGGCGTAGGAGAGCTGAGCTGATCGTAGGGTCCTCTGGGGTGCGTGGAATTTGAGTTGGCTGTTCAGGTATGCTGGTCCGGTGTCGTGGAGGGCCTTGTGAGCGTGGGTGAGCATCTTGAAGGTGACTCTAGATACGATGGGGAGCCAGTGGGGTGTGCGCAGGTGCTGGGAGATGTTGCAGTGTCTTGGCAGGTCGAGGAAAAGTCTTGCGGCGGCGTTCTGGATGTTCTGTAGCTTGTGGGTGAGGTTTTTGTTTATTCAGGCGTAGAGTGCGTTGCCGTAGTTGAGTCTGCTGGTGACCAGGGTGTGAGTGATGGTCTTTCTGTGTTCGAGGGGGATCCATTTGAAGGTCTTACATAGGAGGAAGAGGGTGTGGAAGCAGGAGGACGAGACGAAGTTGATCTGGCGGTCCATTTTGAGCTCGGAGTCCAGGATGATTCCCAGGTTGCGTGCATGGTCTGTCGGGGTGGGCGGGCTTCCGAGGGCAGGGGGCCACCAGGTGTCATTCCAGGCATCGGGGTTTGGGCCCATGATGAGTACTTCTGTTTTGTTGGTGTTTAGTTGTAGGCAGCTGTTTTTCATCCATTTGGCGACGGCTTCCATGCCTTCACGAAAGTTGTGTCTGGCGGTATTGGGTTCGTTGGATAGGGAGAGGATGAGTTGGGTGTCGTCTGCGTATGACACAATGTTTTTTTTTTTTTTTTTTTTAACCAGATTTATTGTAAAAGATTGACACTGAAATACACAGCCAGACGCCTACAACCCTGGGGCCGGCGGCGTGTGAAAAGAAGGCATTATACACAGCTTTATTGCCAACATCCCATTGGGAAGGCAGCGTCATCATCTCTTGTGCATCCTTCATAGCATACAATAGATCATATCTTATGTGCTTCAGAGATCATTAGCAATAATGGAAATAAAACAAACTTATTGTAATAATCGTAGTTTGCTACCGTCAGAAAAACATACATTCTGCGTCTATCCGCGTCGCATTCCCAGCTAATACATTCCCCCTCCTGCTAGGTGTCACCAGGTCGGGCGATTCGTCCGTTTGGGCCTAGTGTACAGATTATACTTCCGGGAGTATCTTATTCCCAAATGTGTATGTGCGTCCGCGCTTATGTATCCCTCGCTTCTCTCTATAGGGCTGGGGTATTCGTGGTGTCTCCAGTCACTGTTGCCGTCTCATTAGGCGGGTCCTCCTCTTTAGTGAGTAGGTATGTAGTGTATAGCCCCCAGAAGTTCTTTGGTCTGCTCCAGGGGGGAAGCAATTCACTGAAGTTCTCTGTTTGCGTGCAGCAGTATAACATATCCTGTGACCACTGTTTTATCGTAGGGGGGGTCCCCTCATCCAGCTTATTGCTACTCTGCGCTTAGCCAGTAGGAGCCCCCTGTATGACACAATGTTGAGTCCGTAGGTTCTGACGATGGGGGCGAGCAGAGCCATGTAGACGTTTCAGTGCGTAGGGCTGAGGGAGGACCCCTGGGGGAATCTGCAGGTGGTTGGTGTAGGGTCCGAGAGGAAAGGGGGGAGTCTGACCCACTGCGTTCTGCCGGAGAGGAAGGAGCGGATCCAGTCGAGGGCCTTGTCTTGGATCCCTGCGTCGTGGAGTCTGCATATTAGGGTGCGGTGAGATACAGTGTCGAACGCCGCTGAGAGGTCGAGGAGGATGAGGGCTGCTGTTTCTCCTTTGCGGATGTCGTCTGTTGCAGCGAGGAGGGCGGTTTCCGTACTGTGTTTTTTCCTGAAGCCAGATTGGGAGGAGTCGAGGATGTTGTGCTCTTCGATGAATGTGGCGAGTTGGCTGTTGAATCAGGTCGGAGCCTGAGCGCTTGAGTCAACAAATGTATTTGTAGGCTAGGTCCCTATGCTGCAAACTGTGTTTTAAAATTGGAAGCTTTTAGAATTTTTAAAAATTGTAAGAATTGTAATTTCTGTGTGTGGGGGATAGAGCTTGCTCGAGGCTCTAGGGGCGTGGGGGCTCGCTCATTTCCGCTTCTCTTATCGCCGGGTCAGCAGTCTAGTGGCTGGGACCGGCGCGGTGCCATTTCGATGAATTGCGCTGTAACGCGACCGCGCAGGAGCTGAATCAGGTCGGAGCCTGAGCGCTTGAGTCAACAAATGTATTTGTAGGCTAGGTCCCTATGCTGCAAACTGTGTTTTAAAATTGGAAACTTTTAGAATTTTAAAAAATTGTAAGAATTGTAATTTCTGTGTGTGGGGGATCTTGCTCGAGGCTCTAGGGGTGTTGGGGCTCGCTCATTTCCACTTCTCTTATCGCCGGGTCAGCAGTCTAGTGGCTGGGACCGGCGTGGTGCCATTTCGATAAATTGCGCTGTAATGCGACCGCGCAGCGGACGCGCGCAGTGGGCGCGCCGCTGGCGCGCCGAAGGCGCGCCTAAGGCAAGCCCGTCTGCGCCCATCCGCGCACGTTCGGGCCCAGGGGCCAGGACCCCTGCATCTCATTCTATCACCCAATATATCTACACCAGCTCTCAACTAAGGAAATTAGATGAAGTGTCTGGAACCAACTGTGGCCACTCATTTTTCCCGGACAAATTTCCCAGACAATGCCCTTACTGTCAGGTTAATCTCTCTCCTCATAGATTACAGCCTACCCCACACAAGACCCAATATAATATACTACTCCTTAACTGCAGGTCTCTGCCGAAACATACTGCAGAGATCTGGATGCTCCTTAAAGACTATGATCCTGATGTGCTGTTCCTTACGGAGACCTGGCTTAGCGTCTGTTCGGAGCCCGACATTGTGCAAGCACTCCCTCCTGGCTTTGTGATGCAAAGAACAGATCGGTCAACAGGTAGAGGTGGCGGGATTGCCATTATTTATAAAGAACAACTCACCTGCCGCCTAGTAGGGAACCCATTAGAAGACTGCGAGAATACCCATTTTATTATTGAATTCTTGCCCCTCCTATCATTCACAGGCATTCTTGCCTATAGGGCCCCCGGAGCGATAGGAGCTTTTAACAAATCTCTTCTCGAGGCAACGGTCAATCTTGCCAGCTCGGCAGCTAACTTTACGATCCTCGGAGATTTTAATCTCCATTTTGATGATCCGGAAGCCGCAAACGCTCTTGAACTGGCTAGAGACCTCACGTCCCTTCAACTTTCTCAAAAAATTAAACATGCTACCCATATTAAAGGACACCTTCTCGATCCGGTGTTCTCTAATTTAGATGACCTCATAGGGACCGACATCATTCCACTCCCATGGTCGGATCATTTTTTGATAACCCTTTCCTGGTCACCCCAGATTACTAGACCCAAGGCTCAAACTACTTGGGCCTTTGGTCGTTCATGGAACAAGCTCCCCTTGGAAAAATGGTCCCAGGAACTGGAGAGGACCAAACCAATGCTGACCCCAGACCCAACCAAAGCAAACGATGATTTTGGTAATTGGATTGAGGAATCACTTAATTCAGTCTTCCCAAAGACTAGGATAAAAAAGACTGCTGGACCACACAATTCTCTGTGGTTTTCCCCTGAACTGCGCATTTTAAAACAGCGCTGTAAGGTTAAGGAAAGACAATGGAGGAAAGATTTTCTACCTGAAAAAAAGCTGGACTGTAGGGCAGCTATTCACACCTATAAAATAGAACTAAGAAGAGCACAGGCCTCCTATTACGAGGGTAGGATTTTATCTGCCGCCAATTCGCCCAAAGAGACGTTTTCCATCATAAAAAAATTACTTAAGGCCCCCGTACCACGAACAGTCCCTGACTCATCTGGGCAACGGTGTAATAAATTAGCTGAGTATTTCACCACCAAGGTTCAGCATATCTTGGACTCCCTCCCATGTAAGGAGGATGAACGTAATCCCTTGGGTGGACAGATTAACTCTCACTCCGGCTCCTTTGAACATATGCTGGAGGTCTTTCCCCTCTGTCCCTGGAAACTTTTCTCACCCTGTTATCATCGGTAAAGAGCGGTTCTCCCAACGATCCAGCCCCCTTAATATTCTGAAACAGGTCACTTCTACTATAGCCCCGAATATGACAAATTTGATTAATGCTTCATTGTCTACGGGAAAAGTTCCTATAAAATGGAAAAGAGCTATGGTAAAAGCCCTATTGAAGAAGCCCAATTTGGATCCAGCAGACCTGGGCAACTACTGTCCCATTTCCCTCCTGCCGGCAATAAGTAAGATAGCCAAAAAATATGTCAATCAGATTCTTTCCAGATTTCTCGAAACGCACAATCTGCTCCACTCTTCTCAAACAGGGTTCCGACCACACCAGAGTACCGAAACGGCACTCTTAGCAGTGGTAGAGGAAAGTAAGAAAATTCTCGATTCAGGAGGTGCCGCAGCCATACTACTCCTAGACCTGAGCGCCGCATTCGATACAGTGAACCATCTGATTCTGATCGGCCGTCTCAAGAGTTTAGGAGTGGATGGCATGGTGCTCCAATGGTTATCCTCTTTTCTGGAGGGCAGAACCTTCCAGGTGGTTGAAGAAAATATTGTATCTAAAGCTACCCCTTTGTTGAGTGGGGTGCCCCAGGGCTCGTCCCTTACCCCCACGCTTTTCAATGTGTATATGGCCCCGCTGGCAGCCATTGTAGCCCCCTATGGAATCCGGATGGTAACCTATGCCGATGACATACAATTGGTGGTGGGTCTTAACCAAGCTGACCAAAAACCTCTGCCCTTTATTCCTGTCTTGAGGATATCTCAAGATGGATGGATGCATCACAGCTTAAACTCAATGGAGGAAAAACTGAGATCATGCTAATGGGCAATGCTTTGAATGTCAAGTGTAGCTCTTTCTGGCCTCCCTGCATGGGTCCAGCACCGGATCCCAAGTCAGAGATTAAGAGCTTGGGTATATGGTTGGATCAAGATATGAGCTTTAGGACACAAGCTAGGAAGACGGCAGGCCTTTGCTATGGCCTACTTAGAATGGCTCGAAAGGTTCTGCCCCTCCTCCAACCTCAGGCCAGAAAAGTATTGGTCCAATCACTCATACTGTCTAGATTGGACTATGGGAATGTTTTGTACCTAGGAGCTCCCATCTCAGTAGTTGCCAAACTTCAATCGGTCCAAAACAGCGCTGCCAGACTATTAACTCGCACAAGCAACAGACAATCGGCAAAACCTGCTCTTCGTTCTCTCCACTGGCTCCCAGTACAGGAGCGCATTAGATTTAAAGCCCTTTGTTTGGCACATAAGTCTATGCAGGGGATAGGGCCCCCCATTAATTCAACTATGATCTGCCCGTACAAAGCAAGCAGGAACCTCTGGTCAAATAATCTGTACTTAGCAGAGATCCCGAGGATCAAGAGGTCCAGAAGTGGTGGTCGGCTGTTTTCTTATAACGCCACTAAACTTTGGAATGCCCTGCCCCTACATCTTCGGACAGTTCCCGACCACCTGGCCTTTCGTAAACAATTAAAGACAGCATTGTTTTCTTAGTGCTCTGACCTCCTCTGTATTGGCTCTATAGCGCTGGGAAGCCTAAGGGTAGCTACGCGCTCTATAAATGTCCTTCCATTCCATTCCATTGATTGCTTTCTCGATGACTTTCGCTGGGAACGGGAGCAGGGAGATGGGTCTGTAGTTTTTGAGGTCGGTGGGGTCCGCCGAGGGTTTCTTCAGGAGGGGGTTGACCTCGGCGTGTTTCCAGTCGTCGGGGAACGAGGCAGTTGCCAGGGAGCGGTTGATGGTGTCATATAGTGGCATCATATATAAAAGAAACATACAAATAGATATATACCTGCATTTTATACGTCTAGTACCTTCTGATGCATAACACGTATGAGAATATATGTGCATGTAGAGACATACCTCAGTGACAAGACCATGCAGA
This sequence comes from Calotriton arnoldi, assembly GCA_963921515.1. Lineage (NCBI taxonomy): Eukaryota > Metazoa > Chordata > Amphibia > Caudata > Salamandridae > Calotriton > Calotriton arnoldi. The sequence continues at coordinate 227,179 of CAWUFW010016136.1, forward strand.
CCTTAAAACTTCACAGACTGCACTTCCCATTTCAAGCAGACATGTAAAATTATGTGGGGTATTTCAAGTGTACCTTTCTACAGACTCATACAAAGTAGCCTAACCACTAATCCCTCTGCCAACATGTCTTAAACCTCACTTTTGTGCACAGCTTCACTATTCAACGACAATTCAGAGTGTTGGGCCTAGCCAAATATAAAGCAGCAACCCTTTGCATGTCACAATTGTAAGTCTCGCCATATTCCTGAAAGCATGAGTCATGTGTCTGTGACTTTTACTAGTGGCATCATAAATAAAAGAAGCATACAAATAGATGTATACTTGTGTTTTATAGGTCTAGCATCTTCGGATGCATAACACATGTGAAAATACATGTACAAGTAGAGACATACCTCAGTCACAAGACCATGCGGTCATTTCAACTTGACACACTGCACTTCCCATTTCAAGTAGACAACTAAATTTATACAGCATACTTTAAGTGCACCATTCCACAGACTCATACGAAGTAGCCTAATCACTAATCCCTCTGCCAACTTGTCTAAAACCTCAATTTCGTGATGCAGCTTCACTATTCAATGACTACTCAGAGTGTTGTGCCTAGCCAAATATAAAGCAGCAAAGCTATGCATATCACTATTGTAAGTCTCATCATATTCTTGAAAGCATGCATGCATGTGTCTGTAACTTTTGCTAGTGGCATCATATATAAAAGAAACATAGAAATAGATGTATACCTGTGTTTTATATGTCTAGCATCTTCAGATGCATAACACATGTGAACATACATGAACAAGTAAAGACATACCTCCGTCACAAGAACATGCAGATTTTTAAACTTCACAGACGGCACTTCCCAATTTAAGCAGACACGTAAAATGATGCGTGTATTTCAAGTGTACCTTTCTACAGACTCATACAAAGTAGCCTAATCACTAAAACCTCTGCCAACATGTCTTAAACCTCACTTTTGTGCTTCAGCTTCACTATTCTTTGACTACTCAGGGTGTTGAGCCTAGCCAAATATAAAGCAGCAAGCCTTTGCATATCTCTGTTGTAAGCCTCACCATATTCATGAAAGCATGCATGCATGTGTCTGTACCTTTTGCTAGTGGCATCATATATAAAAGAAACATACAAATACATGTATACCTGTGTATTATACGTCTAGCATCTTCAGATGCATAACACGTATGAGAATACATTTGCAAGTAGAGACATACCTCAGTGAGAAGACTATGCAGACCTTAAAACTTCACAGACTGCACTTCCCGTTTGAAGGGGACACCTAAAAGTATGCAGCGTACTTAAACTGTACCTTTCCACAGACTCATACAAAATACCCTAATCAATAATCCCTCTGCCAACATGTCTAAAGCCTTACTTTTCTCTTGCAGCTTCACTATTCTGCGACTTTTCAGAGTGTTGGTCCTAGCGAAATATATACAAACAACCCATCGCATGTCTGTGTTATAAGTCTCAAAAGAAACAATTGATGGACGGAATGCTGGACAATGCAAACATTCACCCCCAGTCACAAGGATCTGGGTTAAATCCATCATTCTTTTGCTCACCACACCACCCCAGTTTGGACCCAGCCATATGCAAATCAGTCTTGACCCTGTTCCTTGTGGGAACAGTCCAGCCCGAACTGCCAAGCCAGGTCCTCCCTGGACCGGAAACAAGCATCCTAGGACCGGTTTCAGGGCATCACCCTTCTTCAGCCAGGCTAGCTTGAATCCAGTGGTGTAGTGAGCACGGGACCCACGTCTGGGCATACCCTTCCCACTTAGGGCGACAAATGCAAAAGAAACAATTGATGGACGGAATGCTGGACAATGCAAACATTCACCCCCAGTCACAAGGATCTGGGTTAAATCCATCATTCTTTTGCTCACCACACCACCCCAGTTTGGACCCAGCCATATGCAAATCAGTCTTGACCCTGTTCCTTGTGGGAACAGTCCAGCCCGAACTGCCAAGCCAGGTCCTCCCTGGACCGGAAACAAGCATCCTAGGACCGGTTTCAGGGCATCACCCTTCTTCAGCCAGGCTAGCTTGAATCCAGTGGTGTAGTGAGCACGGGACCCACGTCTGGGCATACCCTTCCCACTTAGGGCGACAAATGCAAAGAAACAATTGATGGACGGAATGCTGGACAATGCAAACATTCACCCCCAGTCACAAGGATCTGGGTTAAATCCATCATTCTTTTGCTCACCACACCACCCCAGTTTGGACCCAGCCATATGCAAATCAGTCTTGACCCTGTTCCTTGTGGGAACAGTCCAGCCCGAACTGCCAAGCCAGGTCCTCCCTGGACCGGAAACAAGCATCCTAGGACCGGTTTCAGGGCATCACCCTTCTTCAGCCAGGCTAGCTTGAATCCAGTGGTGTAGTGAGCACGGGACCCACGTCTGGGCATACCCTTCCCCAGAAACCGGTCCTAGGATGCTTGTTTCCAGTCCAGGGAGGACCTGGCTTGGCAGTTCGGGCTGGACTGTTCCCATGAGGCACAGGGTCAAGACTGATTTGCATATGGCTGGGTTCAAACTGGAATGGCATGGTGAGCAAAAAACGATGGATTTAGGCCCAGATCTCTGTACTGGGGTGAATGTATGACATTGTTCTGCATTCTGTCCATCAATTGTTGTTTTGCATTTGTCACCCCGAGTGGGACGGGTATGCCCAGACGTGGGTCCCGTGTTCTCCTGCCACTGGAATCAAGCTATCCTGGCTGAAGAGGGGTGAAACCTCGAAACCGGTCCTAGGATGCTTGTTTCCAGTCCAGGGAGGACCTGGCTTGGCAGTTCGGGCTGGACTGTTCCCATGAGGCACAGGGTCAAGACTGATTTGCATATGGCTGGGTTCAAACTGGAATGGCATGGTGAGCAAAAAACGATGGATTTAGGCCCAGATCTCTGTACTGGGGTGAATGTATGACATTGTTCTGCATTCTGTCCATCAATTGTTGTTTTGCATTTGTCACCCGAGTGGGACGGGTATGCCCAGACGTGGGTCCCGTGCTCTCCATGCCACTGGAATCAAGCTATCCTGGCTGAAGAGGGTGAAACCCGAAACCGGTCCTAGGATGCTTGTTTCCAGTCCAGGGAGGACCTGGCTTGGCAGTTCGGGCTGGACTGTTCCCATGAGGCACAGGGTCAAGACTGATTTGCATATGGCTGGGTTCAAACTGGAATGGCATGGTGAGCAAAAAAACGATGGATTTAGGCCCAGATCTCTGTACTGGGGTGAATGTATGACATTGTTCTGCATTCTGTCCATCAATTGTTGTTTTTGTGTTATAAGTCTCTCCATATTCCTGCAAGCATGCATGCATTTGTCTGTACCTTTTGCTAGTGGTATCATATATAAAAGAAACATACAAATAGATGTATACCTGTGTTTTATACGTCTAGCATCTTCAGATGCATAACACGTGTGAAAATACATCTACAAGTAGAAACATACCTCAGTCACAAGACCACGCTGTCCTTTAAACTTGATAGACTGGTCTTCCCATTTCAAGTCGACACCTACATTTATACGGCATACTTCAAGTGCACCTTTCCACTGACTCATACGAAGTACCCAAATCACTAATCCCTCTGCCAGCATGTCTTAAAACTCACTTTTCCTTTGCAGCTTCACTATTCAGTGACTACTCAGAGTGTTGGGCCTAGCCAAATATAAAGCAGCAAGCCTTCGTTTGTCACTGTTGTAAGTCTCACCATATTCCTGAAAGAATTCATGCATGTGTCTGTACCTTTTGCTAGGGGCATCATATATAAAAGAGACATACAAATGGATGTATACCTGTGTTTTATACGTCTAGCATCTTCAGATACAGAACATGTATGAGAATACATGTGCAAGGAGAGACATACCTCAGTCTCAAGATCATGTAGACCTTAAAACTTCACAGACTGCACTTCACATTTCAAACAGACACCTAGATTTGTGCGGCGTACTTCAAGTGTACCGTTCCACAGACTCATACAAAGTAGCGTAATTACTAATCACTCTGCCAACATATCTTAAAACCTCACTTTTGTGCTGCAGCTTCACCATTCTACTACTACTCACGGTTTTAGGCCTAGCCAAATATAAAGCAGCAACGCATTGCATGTGTCTGTTGTAAGGCTCACCATATTCCTAAAAGCATGCAAGCATGTGTCTACACCTTTTGCTAGTGGCATCATATATAAAAGAAACATACAAATAGATATATACCTGCGTTTTATACGTCTAGTATCTTCTGATGCATAACACGTATGAGAATATATGTGCATGTAGAGACATACGTCAGTGACAAGACCATGCAGACCTTAAAACTTCACAGACTGCACTGCCCATTTCAAGCAGACATGTAAAATGATACGGCGTATTTCAAGTGTACCTTTCTACGGACTCATACAAAGTAGCCTAAACACTAATCCCTCTGCCAACATGTCTTAAACCTCACTTTTGTGCTGCAGCTTCACTATTCAACGACAACACAGAGTGTTGGGCCTAGCCAAATATAAAGCAGCTACCCTTTTCATGTCACAATTGTAAGTCTCGCCATATTCCTAAAAGCAAGCAGGCATGTGTCTGAGCCTTTTGCTAGTGGCATCATAAATAAAAGAAGCATACAAAGAGATGTATACTTGAGTTTTATAGGTCTAGCATCTTCAGATGCATAACACATGTGAAAATACATGTACAAGTAGAGACATACCTCAGTCACAAGACCATGCAGTCGTTTCAACTTGACACACTGCACTTCCCATTTCAAGTAGACACCTACATTTATATGGCATATTTCAAGTGCACCATTCCACAGACTCATACGAAGTAGCCTAATCACTAATCCCTCTGCCAACATGTCTAAAACCTCACTTTTGTGCTGCAGCTTCACTATTCAATGACTACTCAGAGTGTTGTGCCTAGCCAAATATAAAACAGCAACCCTTCGCGTATCACTGTTGTAAGTCTCACCATATTCTTGAAAGCATGCATGCATGTGTCTGTACCTTTTGCTAGTGGCATCATCATATATAAAAGAAACACAAATAGATGTATCCCTGTGTTTTATACGTCTAGCATCTTCACATGCATAACACATGTGAAAATACATGTACAAGTAGAGACATACCTCCGTCACACGACCATGCAGACTTTAAAACTTCACAGACGGCACTTCCCATTTAAAGCAGACACGTAAAATTATGCGATGTATTTCAAGTGTACCTTTCTACAGACTCCTACAAAGTAGCCTAATCACTAAGCCCTCTGCCAATGTGTCTTAAACCTCACTTTTGTGCCGCAGCTTCACCATTCTACTACTACTCAGGTTGTTGGGCCCAGCCAAATATAAAACAGCAACCCTTTGCATTTCTTTGTTGTAAGTCTCACCATATTCCTGAAAGCATGCATGCATATGTCTTTACCTTTTGCTAGTGGTATCATATATAAAAGAAACATACAAATACATGTATACCTGTGTTTTAGATGCCTAGCATCTTCAGATGCATAACACGTATGAGAATACATGTGCAAGTAGAGACATACCTCAGTCACAAGACCATGCAGACCTTAAAACTTGACAGACTGCACTTCACATTTCAAACAGACACCTAGATTTATGTGCCGTCCTTCAACTGTACCTTTCTACAGACTCATACAAAGTAGCCTACTCACTAATCCCTCTGCCAACATGTCTTAAACCTCACTTTTGTGCTGCAGCTTCACCATTCTGCGACTACTTAGGGTGTTGGGCCTAGCCGAATATAAAAGCAGCAACCCTTTGCATGTGTTAGTTGTAAGTCTCACCTTATTCTTGAAAGCATGCATGCATGTGTCTCCACCTTTTGCTAGTGGCATCATATATAAAAGAAACATACAAATAGATATATACCTGCGTTTTATGCGTCTAGGATCTTCTGATGCATAACACGTATGAGAATATATGTGCATGTAGAGACATACCTCAGTGACAAGACCATGCAGACCTTAAAACTTCACAGACTGCACTGCCCATTTCAAGCAGACATGTAAAATTATGCGGCGAATTTCAAGTGTACCTTTCTACGGACTCATACAAAGTAGCCTAAACACTAATCCCTCTGCCAACATGTCTTAAACCTCACTTTGTGCTGCAGCTTCACTATTCAACGACAACACAGCGTGTTGGGCCTAGCCAAATATAAAGCAGCAACCCTTTGCATGTTACAATTGTAAGTCTCACATTATTCTTGAAAGCATGCATGCATGTGTCTGTAACTTTTGCTAGTGGCATCATATATAAAAGAAACACAAATAGATGTATACCTGTGTTTTATATGTCTAGCATCTTCAGATGCATAACACGTGTGAAAATACATGTACAAGTAGAGACATACCTCCGTCACACGACCATGCAGACTTTAAAACTTCACAGACGGCACTTCCCATTTAAAGCAGACACGTAAAATTATGCGATGTATTTCAAGTGTACCTTTCTACAGACTCCTACAAAGTAGCCTAATCACTAAGCCCTCTGCCAATGTGTCTTAAACCTCACTTTTGTGCCGCAGCTTCACCATTCTACTACTACTCAGGTTGTTGGGCCCAGCCAAATATAAAACAGCAACCCTTTGCATTTCTTTGTTGTAACTCTCACCATATTCCTGAAAGCATGCATGCATATGTCTTTACCTTTTGCTAGTGGTATCATATATAAAAGAAACATACAAATACATGTATAGCTGTGTTTTAGATGCCTAGCATCTTCAGATGCATAACACGTATGAGAATACATGTGCAAGTAGAGACATACTTCAGTCACAAGACCATGCAGACCTTAAAACTTGACAGATTGCACTTCACATTTCAAACAGACACCTAGATTTATGTGCCGTCCTTCAACTGTACCTTTCTACAGACTCATACAAAGTAGCCTACTCACTAATCCCTCTGCCAACATGTCTTAAACCTCACTTTTGTGCTGCAGCTTCACCATTCTGCGACTACTTAGGGTGTTGGGCCTAGCCGAATATAAAAGCAGCAACCCTTTGCATGTGTTAGTTGTAAGTCTCATCATATTCCTGAAAGCATGCATGCATGTGTCTGTACTTTTTGCTAGTGGCATCATATATAAAAGAAACATACAAATTGATGTATACCTGTGTATTATACATCTAGCATCTTCAGATGCATAACACGAATGAGAATACATGTGCAAGTAGAGACATACCTCAGTGAGAAGACTATGCAGACCTTAAAACTTCACAGACTGCACTTCCCGTTTGAAGGAGACACCTAACATTATGCAGCATACTTGAAATTTACCTTTCCACAGACTCATACAAAATATGCTAATTAGTAATCCCCCTGCCAGCATGTCTAAAACCTCACGTTTCTCTTGCAGCTTCAGTATTCTGCGACTACTCAGAGTGTTGGTCCTAGCCAAATATAAACAAACAACCCTTCGCATGTCTGTGTTATAAGTCTCACCATATTCCTGAAAGCATGCATGCATGTGTCTGTACCTTTTGCTAGTGGCATCATATATAAAAGAAACATACAAATAGATGTATACCTGTGTTTTCTATGTTTAACATCTTCAGATGCATAACACGTATGAGAATACATGTGCAAGTAGAGATATACCTCAGTCACAAGACCATGCAGACCTTAAAACTTGACAGACTGCACTTCCCATTTCAAAGGGACAGCTAAAATTATGCTGCGTACTTCAACTGTACCTTTCCACAAACTCATACAAACTACCATAATCACTGATCCATCTACCAATGTACACATATTAGTATGCACAAACTATTTCAATCATCATTTCAGTACAATAAAATGAACTCCAATACACATCTGTACATTTCGTAACATATTTCAAACATCATACTTCTCTAATAATTTCAAAACTTTGAAAATAATGGTTTTCAAATCTAAAAATATCACTACAAAGAGTGAAGCACTACTACATAACACATAACACACCTTACAAATTTGTAACTTACCTTTCAAATAGTATTGCAGAATATGAAATATCAGAAACGCATAAAAGATTTTATTTCTCACACAATAAATGTAATGCACCACTCTCAACAAGGTAAAACCAGTAATGGCAAACTTTCCCTCTCTTTTTGCACACAAATGAATATAAGTAACAAATCAAAATGCTACCTTCAGTTTTTCAAATTCTAAAAGCCATTTCTATTTGTTACACATATTAACCCTTTATTACTCTCTTCTAAAAGTACCCAATATGCTTCTGTAATTTCTTGGAGTCGCGACTCCACCGAGGTGCCGCAGTGTAGCGTTACGATGGAGCTGCAAACCTTTACGGGAGTTCAAAAACCTATCTCCAATAATACTACTATTATTTTTTAACAACACACTACTTCTAAACATACTACTGATTTGGGAAAACTAACTTTAATAGCATATCACTTATATTTAAATTAGAATTTCATATTTTAATACCAGAGTTAAGTTTTAACCCTTCCCCCACTCTGCTTAATGCCAATTTCCATAGTAACAGTTTCTGCAACATTCAACTGTACTTTCAGGTCACAAGTTCACTATATTTTCAAGTTCAGCACAGTAGCTTCCAAATGCAAATAGCAGGCATGGTAGACTTTTGCAAAATATTACCTTATCCTATCTAGTATACCTTTCGAACTTATTTTAATAACCAATCAGAAACATGCTTCTTCATGAAAGTAACATGCATCCTATTTTTGAGTGCACAATGTTGATGATCAGCCAATCAGTTATTGGTTTTCTCAACAACAGCATGTTCTCCACCATTTTAGATACCTCTCATTCTACCAGGTGACTACCTCAGCTACAGACATCTTTTGATTCCTTCCAGACATCCCTTCAAAATGCTTACAGTATGGATTGTAGGGCACAGCTATGTTTCCTGGTGTAAAAGGTATGCTGAACACAGAGGTATTGACAAAGACCTACATTTGCAAAATGTGGATATTAAAAGGTGTGCACAGAGAGGATTAAAATGGTACCAATTAATGCCTTTGGTTAAAACCTGTTTGTATCTCCATCCCCCTGACCTCATGATTGTGCACTGTGGTGGCAATGACCTAGGCAAATGGACTGGGGTTGGGCTGGAAATGGTAATGAAGGATACATTTGCACAATTGTTGTTGCTTTTGCCTCAAACTGTCTTTGTATACTCTAATATATGCCAAAGACAAAAATGGAAGTGGTCAAATAAATTCTGTCCACAGATTGAGAAAGATAGGAAGAATGTCAATAATGCTGTTTCTGCTTACCTCAGAGATCATAGGATGGGCTCCATCTAAAATAACAATCTACATTTTGATATGCATGACATCTACAGAAGTGATAGAGTTCTTTTCACAGATGAAGGAAACAGAGTTTTTCTCAACAACCTCAAGCTGTTCATTCTCACTTACGTGTAGTTGCAACACAAGTCATAATGAAAACAACAGCTCTTTTTAGAGCCACCCTATAACCAAACAGTGAATCTTATTTATTTTTTTAATATACATACTCTTTTTTAATATTTTCCGGATTTGCTAACCCATTGCGACTCTGAAAAAAAAGCCCAAATTCAATGTATTGCAACACAGTACACTTTTCAAATGTATCTTTTAATTTTCAGTTTTTTATATTATGTCTAACTCTATTAAATGTGATGTGATTATTAACTTCAATCTCACTAGCTCTATAAAAAAGTTCACAAATGCAGCACTACCTTTTGAATTATATACTATTAAATTATTTATTTAAGGCGGATCCGTGAATCCACTGCGACATTGCACGGGGCGCGCTGAGAGCCACGATGGGGTTGCGACTCCTATCATGAAAGAAAAAATAATAATTAATACCCCTTAGTTACATTGCCCAATACTGGCCCTGGGGACCCCATCCCCCGGGGCCTGGCCATTTAAAAAAAAAAAAAAAAAAGGGAAAGGGGGCCGCTTGGACCCCCTCCCGGACCATTTTGGGACCCGGGGACCCCATGCCCGGGGCATGCCCAATTCTTTTTTTTTTTTAAAGAAAAAGAATAGGGGGGCCAGAGCGGCCCCCCTACCAGGGATATTTTCACAGCCCCCCTCCCGAGGCCTATATAGCCTCAGGGACCCCATCCCCCGGGGCATGGCCAATACTTTAAAAAAAAAAATGGGTAGTGGGGCCTGCATGGCCCCACTACCCAGGCAATTTTGGACCCTGGGGACCCCATCTCGCAGGGCTTGGCCTCTTAGTAGGGACCGCAGGGAAAGCCCAAATACCCCTGCAGTCCCTGCCGGCTCCCAGCCTCCTGCAGGAGCCGGCATTGCTTTTGGGCAAAGGGAGCTGCTGACATGCAGCACCCTTTGCCCAAAAGCAATTCAGCTTTGCTTCATGGAAGCAAGAGCAGTTTTCCTGCTCTCGCTTCCATGAAGCGAAGCAGAAGTTTGCTATGACATAGCACCATGCCATAGCAAACTGCAATGTCCCAGGGTGGGCGCCCCGGGACATTGCTGGAGCCGGCCCTGGGGGGTGGCGGTCACCAGGGCCATGAAAGGCCGTGTTGCCCCCCTCCCAACAGGATTGAAGTCCAGTGGAGGTGGTGGTCCCCGTATGTAAATTAAAAAATACCCCGGGGAGGTGGTGGTCCCCATGGCAGTGTGGGGGGGGCAAAAGCCCCCCCACACACAATATTCTTTTTTTTTAAAAAGCCCCGGGGAGGTGGCAGTCCCCCGGGCTGCGGGGGGGCGAGGCCCCCCTGCAATTAACTATTAAAGCCTCTGGAGGTGGTGGTCCCCGGGGCAGCATGGGGGCAGGCAGGAGCCATCCCCACACATTTATATTTAAAAGAAACCCCCAGGGAGGTGGCAGTCCCCGGGGCTGCGGGGGGCCCGCGTGCCCCAGCATATTTTTAACAAAGCCCCGGGGAGCTAGCGGTCCCCGAGGCTGCAGGGGCCCCTGGGAAACATCGTTTACATCGTATACGATACATCGCATGCCATTACAATGTGGTAGTTACAACGACTGTGCTGTTATGTCGCAAACCATTACAACACAAGTCGATACAACGACTTGCTGTAGGGGGCAGAAGGTGTTGTACTTAAAATCCAACACCTTCCCTACTGTTGCACAGACTGGAGTTGGAATAGTAAATTATACTATTCCAACATCCAGCGCCCCGAACGGCAAGTTGTTGTAACAACTTGCGTTGGAATGGTATGCGATGTAACAACGCAGTCGTTGTAACAACTGCGTTGTTATGGCATGCGAGGTATCGCATGCGTTGTAACGTGGCATATTCGGGGCCCCCTGCGGGCCCGCATAATAATTAACCATTGCCCCTGGGACCTGGCCCACCCAGAGGCTCAATTAAACAAAGCGCGTAGGGTGCGCAAATCCCGCCCAGTGACCCCCTGAGCAGGCCTAGGGGGTCAGGGTGTTTCTATCCTGCCCCCTATTCTTGGTATTTAATGTTTTTCTCCTTTTTTCTTGTGACTCGGTTCAACCGAGTCACAAGATGAATGCCAACACTTCCTGGTATGAAGTGTTGGCAGCCAATCAGAGTCAAGCTTGTGCTCGGGAGGGTTCGCGGATCCACCGCTGTCACCAGATATCACTATTTTTTTAAATATGAATTTCCCAGGAACTACTGAACGGATTTACACCATTTAACGAAAAGAGTTCTTTCTGGACCAAAAGCTACCTTTTTACCAAATTTGGTGTAATTCCGTTCAGGCTGTAGCCGGGTCTAAAGTTTCCTATGGAAATTAACATGGAGAAAACACGTTTTGGGACCCCCTTTTTCTCGGCCCCCACTTTACAAATCACCCCAAAACTTTCAAGACAGGAGCTGACTGGAGCGTCCCATTAGTTTTGAAAATTTCGCAAAGATTCGTCAACCGGCGCCAAAGATGTTGGCAAAAGCAAAAACGCTTTTTGAATAGAAACAAGGTCCTAACTATAACTACCTAGGGGGGCGTGGCTTAAGAGCCGATGATGGCGGACGCGTGAGCCCGGAGCTCTGCGCTAGCCTCGCAAATTATCCGTTCCTAAACGGGAATCCAGCCCGAGCCCTGGGTCCCGTGAGAGGGGGCTGGTTCCTGTGAGCGCTGGGGGCTTGTGATCCCCCCCCTGATCGCATCTGCACTGCTCGGAGGCTTCGGCGGGCGAGGCGGACCGGCTGCGACGGCCTCAAGATGGCGGCAAGTGCTGGAGCGTAGCTCCGTGGGGTGACTGCCGGAGGCGTCGCAGTGCGGCGGCTGCTCCCCGGGGGGCAGCTGAGTGGACCCTCCCGCGGACCCCCCCTGTGGCTGATTGGCGTTGGGTGTCTGGCGGCGGCCCCGGACTGGCTGGGCCTGCTTCACAGTGCGATCGGCGGAATCTCTGCGGGGCTGTGCGGAGGGCGGTTCGTGTAGCGCCTGGCTGTGGGGCAGCGACAACGCCTGGCAGTCGGCTGCGGGTGCGGCGGCCGCGGACGGTGCCGAGGACTCTGGAGTTTCCCCGCCGCATTGCCAGGTGACCCTATGGGCCTGCTGTGAGCTGGACGGTGAGGCCCCCGCGATGACTGAGTGAGTGGGCTGGACACGTCTGAGGGCGGCTCGGAAGGGGAGCCCGGGGCCTGCTGGTTCCCGCCCTGCGTCAGGGAGCGGCTTCGGAGTCCTTCTGTGGCTGCGCGCGGCTGAGTTGGTGCTGGCACCGGACGGTGTCGGGACATCGGTGGGGTGACCCTTGTGGTGTTTCTGCCAGGCCTGGGGTGGCCGGGACGGCCTGATCTAACAGAGGCCCCAGGGAGTCAGCAGGAGACGCACGCAGGTGGAGGCCTGTTGGGGCCGAGCGGACCCTGGAGTGGTGGACACCGGCGACACTGGCGGAGGCGGCGTGTCCGCCCAGGGAGAGAAGGACCCGGTCAAGGGTGGCTGAACCTGGGTTCCCCAACATGGGGAAACCGAAGGGGAAACAAACCGGACCCCCGCCGGACCTGGAGTCCACTCCACCGGAGACAGTTGCGAAGGAGGCAGGGGATAATACCATGGAGGTCCCAATCCAACAACAACTGGCCAAAATCCTGGAGGCCGTAGCAGAAACTAAGGCGACGCTGCACCAGGACATCAGCACTGTGGCGGTGGGCCTGGGGCTGCTGCGCGCCGAACATGCCAAACTTGCAGGCAGAGTGCAACAATCGGAGGCAGACCTAGCGGTGCTGGCCCCTGCCCACCACAAGTTATCGGCTCAAGTTGGCGAGCTGGCGGGTAGGGTCTCTACCCTGGAAAAGAGGGCTGAAGATGCAGAAGGCCGTAATAGGAGGAATAATGTGCGGGTAGTGGGCCTTCCGGAAGGAGTGGAAGGGCAGGATATGGTCACCTACCTGGAGTCATGGCTGAGAGACGTTGTGGCGCCCCAAGGCCTCTCTTCATTTTACACCTTGGAGAGGGCCCACCGAGTGCCTGCCCACCCGCCGGCGCCGGGTCGTCCTCCACGTGCGGTGGTGGCTAGGCTGCTCCATTTTCGGGACCGGGATGTGTTATTGAGGAAAGCGCGATCCGATGGTCCCTTCACAGTAGAGAACAGTAAAGTCTCCCTCTTTCCTGATTATACACAGGAGGTGCAGCATCGTCGTTTTTCATTTTTGGAGGTAAAAAAAGCGCTGCGCGAGGAAGGCGTCCAGTACTCGTTGATGTTTCCTGCCCGGCTCAAGATCATGCTGGACGGGAAAACGTTCTTCTGTGAGGACCCGCAACATGCCTGGGACTGGATTGAATACTATAAATCGGGAGATGCCTCCAAGCCGCGTACTGCGCGACAGGTGTCCAGTTTGGAACGTCCGGAGAAGCGACTGAGACGCCGGAAGAAGAGAAGGGAGTCCAAACGACCGAGTCCATCTCAGACGGCGACGGAAAGGGCAGGCGCGCTGGCAGCCGTGGCACATCTGCTGCGAGGCAGGGGCTCATCCTCGGAGAAGGACTCTGAGACCAAATATGGAGAAGAAGAAACTGACTCTGATGTGTCACAGGTCACGAACAATGACATGCCAAGGGTGACCCCGCAGACGGCGGACGACCTTGTGGACTAGGGTGACCCTGGGGGGGATCTTTGTCCCGCTTTCGCTATCCTTCTCCCTCTCCTCTACCCGCCTCGATATCATGCTCAGTCCTCTTGGGGTTTCTGGACTGCATTGTCTATGATGTTGTTCTTTTTTCTTCTGGGGGGTGGGTGGAGGGGAGGGGGGCTCCTGGGCTGAGGCACCGGGGGAGGGCTGGAGCGGCCCTTCGAGGCGGCAATGGTGGGAGAACTGACCTTTTGTGTACCTGCCTTTTTTGTGTATGCTGCACCCCCTCTGTAGGTCCTAGGGCCGTTTGCCTTGGACCTTTCCGATTTGGTATAGGGTATCACCAGGCGCGTAGTTATTGCCATGGTGTATAAGTTTGGACAGCTGACCGTTGTCAGGCCGCCCTTGGGATGGGGAGTTTGTTTGTTGGGGTTGTTGTTATATGCCGGGGGGACTGGGGTAGCTCCGAGCTTGGTGCTGGGATGGGGGTTTTGGGGTGGACACGCTCTGACTTCTCATGGCGAGGTCTGATGGCCGCCTTGGGGAGTATAAATTCATGACTTGGAACATCAGGGGATGGGATCGCCCTCTAAGAGGTATAATATACTGAATTACATTAAGCGACGAGGGGTTCATGTGGTTTTGCTGCAGGAAACCCACCTCACGGAGGCGGAGGTTGCTCGCCTGAGACGTAGATGGAGGGGTCAGCTCTTTGCAACCGTATACTCGGCCTTCGCACGGGGAGCCTTGGTGTGGGTCAGGCCGGGGGTGCCATTCCAGCTCATCCGGAAGGCAATTGACACGGAGGGGAGGTATGTGGTCATTAATGGCGTTTTGAAGGGCAAGGAGATTACAATAGGTAGTATATACTCCCCGAATCGGGACCAGTTATCCTTTCTGGACCGGCTCTCCAGTGTCCTGGCGAGCCTCCCCCATGAGAATCTAATCTTGGGAGGCGACTTCAATTGTGTATATGATGTGCAGTGGGAGAGGCCCACACTTCCGCTGCGGGGCGCCACGGCTGCCTCCATGGCCAGTGGATTTCGGAGATGGGCCTCCGGTTGGGATATTCACGATATTTGGCGGCTCCATCATGCTGACAGTAGAGAGTATTCTTATTATTCTCATCTTTACGACCTACACACACGCATTGACATGTTTTTTTGTTTGCCCACATTGTCCCCCCTGTTGTCCGGAGCTAAATACCTTGGCAGGGCCCTTTCTGACCACAGTCCTCTACTCCTGGGTTTTACCCCTCTCCCTGAGAGACCCCCGATACTGCGGTGGCGGCTGAACCCTTCTCTGTTAGAGGATGATGGGTTCCGTCAGGTATTCTCTGCAACTGTAAGTGACTATTTCTTAAACAATCAGGACTCCGCCAGTTCGCCTCTAGTGGAATGGGAGGCGTTTAAGGTGGTGACTAGGGGACACTGCCTGGGCCAGACTGTAGGCACTCGACGTCTGGTGACCCAGGAGCTGGAGGATTTGGAATCACGGATTTTGACCCTAGACAGGGAGATTGCTGAGGGAGGTGGGGTCCATGGACAGCTAGCTGAAGTTAAAAGCCTGTACAGCGCCACTTGGGACAGACTGCGGGTGCTAGATCTTAACATGTATCAGGCCACCCAACATATAGAGGGAGGTAGGGCTGGGAGGCTCTTGGCTTGGTTAATCAAATCCGATGGCAGAAGCGCGCCAATTATGAGCGTTAGGGATCTTCATGGTCGCACGCTCTCCTCCCCGAGGGCTATCAATGACGCATTTAGGGGATATTATGCACTGCTTTACGATACCCCAGGGCTGCCCCAGGAGGAAGCATTGCGGATATATTTGGCTGCCCAACCCTTGACGCAACTGGATCAAGCTTCCGGGGTCCCGCTAGGCCTTCCAATTCGCACAGGTGAGATTAGAGCAGCGGTCCGGGACATGGCCCGGGGGAAGACACCTGGACCCGATGGCCTACCGGCTGAATTTTATAGCACCTACATAGACATATTGGGTCCGCAGCTTGAACGCGTCTATGCCTCTGCGTTCTAGGCTAAACAGTTACCACCTACATTGCGTGAGGCGTTGGTCATTCCTTTGCCCAAGACTAAGACTGTACCCACTTCCTTAACTGAATTCCGTCCTCTCTCTATGTTAAACATGGATTTCAAAATATTGAGTAAGGCACTGGCCACGAGACTCCTCCCCCATATGCGTCCCCTGGTCCACGCAGATCAAAACGGTTTTATTCCTGCATGCTCCACGTCCAATAACCTCAGGAGGTTATACCATGTCATGTTTCACTCGGATCTGCAGGACTATCCTGAGGCAGTGGTGGTGGCAATCGATTTCGGGAAAGCGTTTGATACCCTCCGCTGGGACTTTTTATTGGCTGTCATGGGTGCGATGCAGTTGGGAGAGGAATGGCTGCGGTGGGTCCGTCTCCTCTATGAGAGGCCCACTGCCAGGGTGCGCACCGGGACGACAGTGCCGTCCTCCTACCCTATTTATAGAGGGACCAGACAGGGGTGCCCCCTGTTGCCATTGCTCTTTGCTCTGGCAATGGAGCCCCTGGCGGCACGGGTCCGGAGAGAGGGAGCAGCTCTAGGGATATCCCTGGACGGGGCCCATCACATCATCTCGCTATATGCGGATGATGTTTTGATTTATCTCCGAGATGGTTCGCAGGGAGTCCGCCATATCTTAACCATCCTGGACGAGTTTGCCACCTATTCGGGCCTGCGAGTAAATGGGAAGAAAACCTTTGTGTTCCCGCTGCACACCGCCATGGGAAGACCCTTGTCCTTGCCGACCACCATAGAATGGGCACCGGTGTCGTTTAAATATCTGGGGATACAGGTCTACCATGCACATACCGATTTGTTTGAGGGGAATCTCGGGGGCGCCCTTAGGGCGGTTCGGGGCACGTGGCCTTCTGGCGCACTCTTAAGTTGCCAATTATGGCGAGACTGGCATTATCCAAAATGGTGGTCCTGCCCCGTCTATTATATTATTTTGTCAACCTCCCAGTGCTGATACCGCGATCGTGGTTTAAAATATTGGACGGACTCTTAAGAGACCTGGTATGGGATGGCGGCCGCAATAGGGTGTCATTGCAGACTTTGCGGCTTCCGCTTGTGGATGGAGGACTGGGGGCCCCCGACTTTGAAGCCTACTATCTAGCGGCGCAGTTACAGTGGCTAGCCAGATGGCTAGATGGCAGGGACCTGGGTACGTTGTCGCTTCCCGCGGGCGCTGTGCAGGCTAAGCTCTTTCCTAGGCTTCTCAACAGGCACCAGAAACTTCAATACATGGGCACGTTGCTCTTGGTGACCGTTAAATGCTGGGATAGGTGCGTGGCGCGCTCCAGAAATAGATTGCTCTATACCCCCAGCCTCCCCTTATATGTATCCCCCAGGCAGGGATGGGCCCTCCACTAACGAGGCGCCAATTGGCAGGCTGGGAGGAAGTAGGTGTACTGACGATTGGGGATTGCCACAGGGATGGGGAACTGATTCCCCTTGATGACTTTTTAGACTCACACGAGCTCCCAGCGGGGCAATTCTTAAATTATCACAAATTAAGGGGGGCAGTGCGGGAACTATGGGGCGATGGCACAGAAGAACCTGAGACCCAGCCAGCTTTGGAGGCGGTAGTGACATTGGGTTCGGCGGGACACCTGGTGCGTTGGCTTTATCTCGCAATACTGGGGTTAAGCTCGGGTTCATTATCTAGCTTGCGGGAGCGATGGGAGGGGACCCTACATAGGAGCCTGACAGACAAGGAGTGGCAGAAAGCCCTAAAAGGACCCAAGACAGTCTCGAGGAATACAGCCTTTAAAGTCCTCCAATTTAATGTACTCCATCGAACATATCTTACCCCGCACCGGTTAAATGTGGTCTATCGCAGAGTGGATTTGTCTTGCGCTAGGTGCCTCCTAGAGGATGCGGACTTTGATCACATGATTTGGTCCTGCCCGTGGCTCTCTGCTTATTGGGTTGGGATAGTGGATATGGTTAATAAGGTGTTGTCCCGTACTCTGTTGTGTGCTCCCGAGGTCTGTCTGTTGGGCCTCTTTCCGAGACCTAAAGCTCGTAGGTTGAGGCATAGGTTTACGGACCTGGCCTTCCTGTTGGCCAAAAGACGGATAGCGCTTGGTTGGAAGTCCGCCCACCCTCGCTGGTGACATCCTGGGAGGCGGATGTCTCATGCTGGGCTAGAGCGGAGGAAAGGGCCCTGATGGCGGAAGATAGGATAACCAAACGGCGCCGGCCATATGCGGAACCATGGGGGGACATTCTTCAGGCCTGGGAGGCTCGACATGTGTTGGACCATGCCGGGGGGAATGACTCGACGGAGTCTGAGGACTAGAGTGTCATGAGTGCTTGGAACTGAGAGCCCTGCCCCCCACGCCTGAGGAGGGGTGCTGCTCCCCCCCTCTCTTTCCTCCCCCCTGCCCCTCCCTTCTCCCCCTGTCCCTGCCTAGAGAATCGATGCCTATTTTCTCATTATCATAGGAGCTCGCGGACCCCTGGCAGTTGTTTTTTAGTTGTTTAAGTAAATTTCCTTTTGGTGGGATTATGCGCATGAATCGTCCACAGCTTTATTTGCTTTTCCGTCCTTTTGCCTTTTCCTGTTTTTAATTAAGTGTATAGTATGGGATTTTTTATGTATAGACAGCAATGAGTCAGTGGGCATGTCAAAGGTAAATGTGTAGACTCAGTATAGAATATGCTGAAACGTATACCGGAATGCCTTAACTTACTTGATTTCCCTATTCTCAGGAACAACGGACCGTATAGACCCTGAGTCTGTGACTTACCAGATGCCCTGGGGGTATTCCTATATTACAGAAAATGTATTGATGGCAACTCTGTGGCAAATGTTTATATATGGAAATGTTAATAAAAATATTTTCACAAAAAAAAAACTATAACTACCTACTGGCAACCAAAAGTTTATATATATATATATATATATATATATATATATATATCTCCGAAAACAAAGAAATAATGCTCACTCCGCTCCAGAATCAGTATAGAACACTTCAGGTGATTTAATGAGGCAACTGATGATGTATTTTGGCCCCCAAGGGTCTTGATCACATGACCAACAGAGTGTCTGTGCTCTACATGACAATTGCGAAACACCCAGTGGCAGAGGGAACCTGATGATTTGACAGGTGAAAGGACAGCATCAAGGGTGAACATGAGCATTGATCAGAATTGCTCTTAGCAACTACCTGATTATGGCTGAGAGCCTAGAAACATGCAGAGCGAGGGAGGCCCAGGCCTTATTTACCAAGATTACCCTTGGAGAACGAGGATCAGCCCCACTTGTACCCAATAAGAGTCAAGAACTGGGAATTGTTCTCAAGAGATTGGAAAAGCTTTGCAAAACAGAAATGTCAAAATGGTGGGAGGGTACATCTATTCAGACATATTTGGATAACAATATGGTCCCTAGAAAAGTAAAAATCTACAATGTTTTCTCTTACAGCTCTCCCAATCCTAAAGTGTTAGAAGAATGGGTTGCAAAATCAGTGAACAGTTCAATTGTGATATTACAAATCCTAATTAAATACGCATGGGGGACAGGGAGAACATTATGAAATAAATAGCAATTATTAGAGAAGATCTTAAATACAGACCTGAGAAGAAAACCATTGATTGAGTGATCGCATTCTTAACTACAATGTAGATATGATGATCTATTTACTAAAAGGAGGGAGGAAGTACATACAATGGTACCACAGGACACCAGAGCCTCTGAGCTAGGGACCGATACCAGTGGTGACACAGACACTTCCAAAACAGTAGAGAGCACTGCACCTGAAGCTAATCTCAAACCAACTACTTTTTTAGAGGAGTATCAGTTGTTATGGAAAAGAAGGACAATGGTACAGGAGAAGCCCAGAGGGTGAGAAAAGGAGTGAGAGGACAAAGAATCAGAGGAGGAACAGGCAGAAGAACAAAATGACATGTCAAAGGAGGGAGCGACAACTCAGGAAGAATACAAGGCCTTGTGAGAATGGACAAAAAGGGCCAACTAGCAGATAACTAATGGAGACAGACATGGTAAATAAGACTATAATTAATTTTTCTGACATAGTCCTGACTGACACTGAAACATCTGTCCTCTGTTCTGGATTATCCTTTTGTCCTTCCACCAGAATGAACTATGTACAAACCCAGTTTGACCTCTTCAAACTTGAAAGAAATCTTAGACTCAAAAAAGGGTACCAATTGAAATTAAGGACAAGTACAGACTGTAAGAAAAGTGGGATATCTGAAAACCTTAGTACTCTCACATTGGTGACATTGATTTGCTTGTTACCTTGCATGTACTGGAGACGGACCAAATAAAAAAGTTTAACAACAACAATTTGGAGAGTTTCCTTGATGATTTGGGGATTGGATATGATTGTTCCTTTCTTAGTGAGTGCCATCCCAATTCCACTTTTCTCCCTCAAATGCAGTATGATGTGGTAGATACTTTTCATGAGAAAGTGATTCAAGACCTTTAAAGTCTGAGAAGATCCAATGCGCATACCATTTGCAATGTGACAAAAGAGCAGAAACTGGCCATTGAGACTTTAGCCAGAGATGATACCATTATTATCCACCTGGCGGATAAGGGTACTATAGTGTTACTTCCCAGGGATAAGTATATTTGAGAGGCAATTAGGCACTTGCAGGATACAGAGTGTTCTAAGCTTGTAGATAGGGAGGTGTATACCACCAGTGTTACTATTTTTTTTAACAACGTTACAGAGTGGAGAGATAAAGGGATCATTGAACAGGAGGAGTATAGTTATCTCAAAACAGAAATCCCACACATTCTTGTATTGTATCTTTTACCAAAGGTACATAAGAATGGTGCCAATCCCCCAGATAGACCTATGGTCTCCTCTCATGGCAGTGTTTTAGAAAACATCTCAAGATATGTGTATTTGGTATCAATGAGTTTTTGTTACTACCTTACCCTTCTATACAAGGGACGCAAAAACTTTTTTAGGTCACATAGAGGGCATTGAATGGTCTGACAAGTGCACTTTAATGACCACAGAGGTTTTTTCCCTTTATACAATCATTGACCATGACACAGGCATACAAGCCTGCCCACAGTTCCTCAGAGCGAGACCCCTACACTGCCTTGCCCACACTAATATGATCATGCGATGGACACCTATTTCACCCCAAGTTATGTCAACCTATTTATGAGGTGTTGGGAGGAAAAGGTGTCCATCGCAGAGGACACGGCAGAGGAGATTGAAAAGTCATACCTTTGGCTGTATTATATTGGTGGCCATTTTAGCATCTGGAAAGAGATAGACATACCTGCAAGGGAGTTTGTAGATAACTTGATGAATAATACTTTATATGGGAAGTTTAAGTGTACCACTAGCAGAGACAGTCTCGTATTTTTGGATGTCTAGATTGATGTCTTGAATAACAAACTTGTGACCAGCCTGTTTAAAAAGCTTTTAATGGGTAAAAGTCTTCTCCGTGTGCTCAGCATTCACTTGGAGACTTTCAAGTGGAGTATCTCCTATCGGGAGCTACTAAGGGCAAGGAGGAATTGTAGTAATGATGAGTAATTCAAGGTTGAAAAAGGCGAATGTTTACCAAATTTATTGATAGAGGATACCCCTGGTGGTTTCTGAAAAAGGCCATACACTGAGATAAGACTATTAAGAGGGATGAGACTCTATTCCAAAATAGAGTACATCAGACCAATACAGACAGTATCCGTCTATTGACAACATTTAATTAGTGTTCTAAAACCATCATGAAAATAGTTTCCTGGAATAGGAATATTTTGAAATGTGACCCTGTCATTAGGAAGAGTATTGAGAATCAACACAGTGTGGCCTACATTAAGGGCCAATCACTCATGGACCTATTGGTCAAAAGTGATATTACCATCAGCAACAACACTACCGACCATCTGCCAAGGGTTTTTTACCCTTGTGGCTGATGTAAGGCCTGTAAGAGCAGCAGAAGCAGAAAGGTTTTTGAGGTACCATATGGGAGAGTTACCAGGAACATTGAGCAGTTCCTCACTTGTAATTCCAGTATGGTATCCATGTCCTTGTGTGCTCCTGCAAAAAAAGATATGTGGACACTGCGGTGCATGCAGTCAGAAAAAAGAGATCTCACATATATGAGAGCCATCGATAAGGCTGATCCCCACTATCCAGTCACCAGACAATTTGATGAGTATGATTTTATGGATAGATCTACACTGAGCATTTTTGCGGTAGAACAGGTCACACACAAGAGAAAAGTCAATAGGACACTGAGGAGAAAACAATCGAAATATATTATAGACCTCTAGACTAAGGGGTATATGTACAAGAATTGCAGCTAACTAATGCTAACGTTAGTTAGCGTCAATTTTCTTACCGCAGCGTACCGCTGAAAACTATCGCCATGGTACCGACGTATTTACGATACGTCGCTACATGGCGATAGTTTCTCATTGTGGCGGAAATTGTCGACGTTAAGACCTGTGTTACGGCAATAAAAAGTTTGCCGCTAATGTGAAAAAAGTGACAGCCGGCCAGTTAGCGGTCAGAAAAAGCATGCTAATCAGCGTGATGCCACTTTTTTCACGTTTCGCAGGAAAACTAAACTACAAAAAGCCAGCGAAGTTCCCAAAAACAAAATTTTAAAAAAAGCCCAAAAGAAACATGTAGGAAGCTGGACCCAGTAATGCAGGAGAGAACAACCCCCCTAGCCCCTCAAACAGCCAGGAGGACCAGCCAGAGACCCAGGGGAAGAGGAAGAGGAAAACCAGGTTCAGCCAGCCGGAAAATGAGATCCTGATTACTGGGGTGACAGAGAAACAACACCAGCTCTTTGTCAGCTCCACGGTGTCACTGGGAACCAAAAATGCAAAATGGCAATCCATTGTAGCCAAGGTGAATGCTGAGCAGAGGTCACGAGGACAGTGACCGACTGCAAGAAGCACTGGCATGATGCTAAGCACAAGACCAAGCAGAAACTGTCCAACAATCAGCAGGCAGCACTGCAGACCGGAGGTGGGAGTCCAGCGCCACAGGATGAGCTGGATGCCTTGGAGGAACAGGTGTTCGCAGTCATCTGCGAGGAGTCGGTGGTTGGAGTCCAGGAACAGGAAAGTGCTGAACATGACTAGCTACATCAGCAACAGGGTAAGTAACAACCAGGGATTGGGGGAGTGGGGGTGGGCACTAATGTTACTCATGTCCAACTAAATATCCCTCAGTGACACCAACACTGTCTGCAGATCTGTTTCCAGACACATCGGTCCCTGGGGGTATAGACACATGTGACCTTAGTTGTAGAAAATAATGTAGGAGAGGGGATGCACACCTTCAACAAATTACTCTGCTACTTTCTTGCAAAAAATAAAACATAGTAATCCAATGGTGCTCCACCGCTGCGTGTGCTGTCCTCACACACCAACTAAACTGAAAGTCCTAACAGGAATACGATCCTGAATGCAGTGGGCACTCTCCACATATGACTGAAAAGTCCTATGCTAACTTATACATAGTTAACCATGCTGTAATCAGCACTTAACATACTGTATGTTTTCCTTTTCTGTTTATTTTTCCATTTATAATGTAATTATATTGCATTACATAGAGTGCCTTTTAGACCGAACATGATCTATTATATGCACATTTCTTATGCAAAAAACACGTCTAATCAGATATACATATTAACAAAAGTTCAAAAGGCATGAACATAAACAAAGCATAATCTTTGATGCTGTGCATAAACAGTTACTCATATTATTCATTCGGTGCTCGATGCATTTCGGGACTGAAGAGTCCCTTCCTCCGGGGCATGTCTGTAATCAAACAAAAGTCACAATTGGTAAAACTTTTAACCAAATCAAACACGGAGATATATATCACACCAACAGTTTCTTAGTAAAGAAATAATGAAATTGTATTAATACATGTATGAAAGTCAAGTTACACCGTGAAACCCTCACCATGAATACACAGAGCTCTTGAAATAATAAGGTGTCCAACATACAAGATCCCAACCACCAACAATACATGTGGCCTGCAATAATGAATGAATAATGAGAAGAAGAAAAGATAAACCAATGAACCAGAAAAGTGAAGTACCCGACGTGTCTCTGAAAAAAACTTTCCCAACAATATATTAAAGCATACCTTGACGTCTAATCAATTAGGCAATGGTGGGTAGTTTGCGTAAATGCACCAAGTAATAGACAACAATATGCTGTAAAAACGAAATGCAAGCACAAAAGAATGAGGCCGCTAAACTCACGCCAAACCAAGGCTATAAACGGCGTACACACAAAAATAATGATGCGAGAGACTCACCTCCGAGAAACGAAGGCGAACCAATTTAATTGTCCGTTCGAAAAACAAGTTGTGAATATCCACAAAAAAACAGAATCCTGTCACTATCCGATGTAAAAGCGAACAACGTTGTAAGTGTAGAATCACTCACTGCGCACCCAAGTGAAATGCCATGCTTACCAAAGAAATTCAGGACACGCTTCTAGCTTCTGAAGGTGCCATTCAGTGACGGAAGTGCCAATGCCGAGGTTTTAAAAAAAGAAGAAAAGAGACCCATGGGAGAGTCATCGAGACAAAAAACGGACCATGCTTGCAACGGAGCTCTGCACCTAAACTACTGTGTCCGCCATCTTAAGGCGGAGTACCCGATCTGCTGTCACAAATAACAATCGTCCTACTACGCAAAAGTGGAATAGGAGAAAAAATGGGAAAAATGTCCTCGAGGACAGATTGCAAATGAGGAACAAAATTGTGGTAAGTGCTCTATGAAAGAAAAAAGAAGAAGGAGGATCCACAGTCCCCGGCTGCTCATCAACTCAAACCAATGAGTATCACAAATGTAGACGCTAGCTGAATGGCGAAGACTATCCCACCGACCTAAACAACGAGAAAATAACAAAAAAGTGCACTTCAAGTGTGAAAAAGTACAAAGAAATAGTGCCCTTAGTTTAAAGACAGAAACAGAAGAAGAGAGAAAAGATGTATCCGTGTATAATCGGAATTAATGAATATCACAAGAAACAACTCATATCAATCCTGTCATTCAAACCCTTTGGTGCCATGGTTTGTAAATAATTAATCCAGAAAATCTCACATTGTAATAATCTCTTATGGTTGTCAACTCAATGAATCATTTTTACAACTTCAATTATCTGAAACCTAAACTGAGAAATTGAGTGTGTGGCATCCCTGAGGAAGGGACTCTTCAGTCCCGAAATGCATCGGGCACCGAATGAATAATATTAGTAACTGTTTATGCACAGCATCAAAGATGATGCTTTGTTTATGTTCATGCCTTTTGAACTTTCGTTAATATGTATATGTGATTAGACATGTTTTTTGTATAAGAAATGTGCATATAATAGATCATGTTCGGTCTAAAAGGCACCCTATGTAATGCAATATAATTACATTATAAATGGAAAAATAAACAGAAAAGGAAAACATACAGTATGTTAAGTGCTGATTACAGCATGGTTAACTATGTATAAGTTAGCATAGGACTTTCCAGTCATATGTGGACAGTGCCCACTGCATTCAGGATCGTATTCCTGTTAGGACTTTCACCTTAGTTGTAGAATACATATAAAGATACACAATGGTGGTGTCACTGACTTGTAATTCTGCACATAAAAATATTCTAATATAGAGCAAAAATAATATACATTAGTCTGCAAAATAAGGGCAGCATGTACACACAAAGGGGCATATTGACTGGAGAGGTGGCAGAGTGTCGCATTGGCCTCCTAGGCTCAACACCACACTCAGCCAAATTGGCAACACAGGGCTGCATCTCATTGACATCAATATGATGCAGTCCCATGAACCACCCTGCCCTGGGGGAAAACTTAGCAGGCCACCACCGATGCCGGCACACATGCACCATTATGCAGGGGTGTCTGAGTTGTGTGGAAGAATGTGTATGTGCAGTAAGGTCCCCCTTCATGCACATGTACAATCTGTCACTTCACGTGGTATGAAAGGTGAGGGTAATGAGTATTGTGTTGGGTATACCCCCTGCAACACCTATAGAAAAACACGCTGCCCTATACTCACAAGGGTGAAGCCAATAGGAGGCTAGTAAGAAATGTGTGCAATGAAAAATATGATCTCTAACATGCAAATATATAGAAAATCTACATTTCCCAAAGCTTTTGCAGTTTTCATGTGTACTGCATTGTGCAGCACACATAAAATCAGCAATTTGTCAATCGTTCATAATGTGTCAGTAGTGGTCCCTCCCTGCAGTTAAACATTCTTACCCTGAACACAGACACATTAGCACTATCTTGCTAAGGTGCCTGTCTCTGCGCTATGCTGACAAGTGAAGTGCCAGTGCAGGATAAAACTCATGGCTCAACCATAAATTTGCAACTCTGGTGCAGACCTGTGTCACTGAAGTGGAGAAGGCCATTCTCTATCACTTCATTATATCTATAACTCCCCTGATGCAAACAAAAGTCTGCAGTCCAACAATGCACATGTGTCACAACTAACCCTGGGCATAATACTTTGCTACGCTCACGGAGCATGTAAAGTTTGTGTTATTACGCACTACACAAATTGCACGTAGCAGAATAAAAAACTGTGCTAATTGACGTAGCGTAGCAGCAGTATATTAAACACATACAAATGCTTTGTTAAAGCAATTTTCTATGCTAAAAAGCATATAACAAATTCACAAAAATGAACTTTGACAATGAAAATATCAAGCAATGAGAGAGGTGATGATTTTGGGTTCCCCCCTAACCTAGGGGGAGGACCAAGCAGATGCCTTGAACACAAAAAGCATATCATGTGAACGATTCAGTGGTGGTCCCTTCCTCCTAGGACCACCCCAAGCACAGTTATGGGCAAAAATACAATCCCAACCAAAGGCCCTGCAAAGCATTATGGGACGAGATTAGCAGTGGGCAGTGAATATTATAGTGTCCAATATCAAAATAATTCTACAAAGAGCTGCAGTTCAACTAGTCGTTACTAGATGTCCCTCACGAGTCAAATGCAAAAGCATTGAAATTATTAATACATCAAGCTGCAGTTCCACTAGTCGTTACTAGATGTCCCTCACGAGTCAAATGCAAAAGCATTGAAACCCTTTCATGAAGCTTTTGCATTTGACTCGTGAGGGACATCTAGTAACGACTAGTGGAACTGCAGCTCTTTGTAGAATTATTTTGATATTGGATACTATAATATTCACTGCCCACTGCTAATCTCGTCCCATAATGCTTTGCAGGGCCTTTGGTTCGGATTGTATTTTTGCCAATAACTGTGCTTGGGGTGATCCTAAGAGGATGGGACCACCACTGAATCGTTCAAAAGATGTGCTTTTTGTTTTCAAGGCATCTGCTTGGTTCTCTCCCTAGGTTAGGGAGGATACCAAAATCATCACCTCTCTCACTGCTTATTAATTTATTGATTTCAATTTTGTGAAATGCTATATGCGTTTTAGCATATAAAGACAGAGGTACTTATTTTATCTTAACTTGCACTGTGCAAGATGTCTTTGGCAATTATTGTACAGTGCAGTCAAGCACACAGCTACGCACTATGCAATTTGCATAGCTATGTGTAGTTCAAAATGTACTTCACGTAGCTACGTGAAGTGCTACTATGCAAACTACGCCCAGGGTTAGTCACAACCCTGACTAAGAGCATATGTTCTCCAGCTTGCAACATATCACCTTTGAAAATGCACATAAGTGCAAGTGTCACTGTGTGAAACGAAAAAGGGGCAATAAAACAGAAGCATTACTATCCCTGCATATCAACATACATCAATGAGAATGTCATTTGTCAATGTGATTTTGCAACCTTAGATGGATCTACACTATTTTGATCATGGCAAATCAAGCATATCTACCTGTCATATCATGGGGTACATCACATCAACCCTGATCTCAACTGCATGATTGCCCTACTGATGCCACAATAACAAACATGGCATTGCCCACATCAAGGTGTGGTGCATGCAATCTACACCTCTAAAACTAAATAATCATAACAAACTTTAAACTGGAATGAGTAGGGGTGACTCAATCACAATGCAGTGTACAGACACATAAATAAGAGCCAATCTGCATTGACAAGAATGTGATATAACCTGAACCATTGTCACTACTGATCAGAGGACACAACTGGTGCAGCATGTGTGTAGAAATTGGCCACTCAAATTTGGCATACTGGAAAACTGTAACAAATAAGTTGCAACTCAAATGTCAGTGATGTTGTACGATGATTCACTATCCTGCATGTAAAAGGTGTTGCTTTTTCAAAATAGGAATTGGACATTGTCATGGAGTCTGCATGTAAACCGTTTAAATGCATGACCATACTTAAGACACACATACAACAGCATCTCCCCTGTACATTGCCGAGGGAGAAACATCACCTCATGTACAGCAGCCTGTCCCACTCTTCAATGATGAAGATAAAGACAACTCAACCATAACCAGGACACCCTACAAGAGCTGCTCAACTTTATTGGCAGCTCATCTCAGGAAGCAGGGACATCCAGCAGCGTCGTGGAAGCTCCACCCCCTGCAGAAAACAACCAGCAGCAAGCACCTACCACCACAGCTGTATCCCTGGACCATGAGGACCCACTTCTAACATTTCAACACTGTACACTAGAGGTCCAGCAGGAGATGGCTGGTCAGGTGCGGATGGGGTTTAACAGCCTGGCAGCCAAACTAGATGGGGTCCATGGTTGTCTCAGTCCCATTAGGGACCACCGAGAGTCCATCAGAGGCAGCCACAGTCTGCTCCATGCTCTCCAGCATTCCATTGCTGACATTGCTGGAGTACTTACTCAGAGACAAGAACAACTGTCTAGTCAAAGTGGCTCCAGCGATGTCACCAAGGAGTTTCGTGAAATGAGAAAGATGATGGAGAACATGGAGCGGATGCAGGATTCACACTTTGCAGCCATGGCTGCATACCACAGAGACGTTGCTGGAGACTTGCAAGCCCTGCAGCTTATCATCACTGCAGTGATGCCTCATCATTTGGCACAGATGAATGCTGCTGGAACTTCCACATCCACCTCTTACCCCCTGAGGTGTCACAGCCTCACAGTGCTCCAGCCAATACACCACCAGGCACACGGGAGGCACATGACACATCGGAGGAGGAAGATGTGGATGAATCCACATTCTTGTGAAAAAGTCAGCGGTAGCATTCATCTGGGCCAAATGGACAGTTTCTGCTTGGACCTGTGCTTACCATCATGCCTCGGAACATCAGCTTCCACTGTCCTCTGAATGACTCTGCTACACTCACCTTGGTCTTTAATAAGGACTAAGCAAACACAAGGAGATGATGGACGGAGTAATGAAACATTTCAGACACTCACCCCCAGTCACAGATCTGGGTTGAATCCATCATCGTTCTTTAGCTCACTTCGCCACCCCAGTTCAGACACAGCTATATGCAAATCAGTCTTGACCCTGTACCTCATGGGAACAGTCCAGCCCGAACTGCCAAGCCATGTCTTCCCTGGACCGTAAACAAGCATCCTGGGACTGGTTTCGGGCTAACAGCCCTCATCAGCCAGGCTAGCTTGAATCCAGTGGCCTTGTGTTTGCTTTGTTCGCCCTAAGTTGAAAGGGTATGCCCTGACATGGGTCCTTTGCTCACTTTGCCACTGGTTTCAAGCTAGCCTTCTCCTTGTGTTTGCTTTAATAAGTACTGCCAATTTTGCCATTGTTCCCAATGACACTGCAATAAGCCTGCTGACTGAACTCTGCCTCTTCCGCAACATGTTTCTGGACATTTTCTCCCCAAAGGACTCTGTCTGGACCTCCACTGGGTATTTACACCGTGTAGGAGTTGTTTTTCCAAGAACTGGGACAGTCTTCTACCTATGTGAATGCACATGTAAATAAAATAACTAAAGTCACCCAGATGTGTGTCGCCTATGACCATTCAAGTATAGACATGTAAACAAATGTATGATCAGTGTATCCATCAAAAGTTACCCAGAGGGACATTTGATAAATGGTCATGTTGAGTGTGTGTCCCAGATAGGCATTAAGATGACCGGGTATGTGTGAAGTAGCCAATCCCTCATAGCTCACATACAACATTCTTGCAAGAATTAAACATTTCCCTATGTACATGTTGGAGATGGGCACTTGCTACAATTTTTCAAGTCAGTGTCATGCCACAAGAAATATCTTCACATAGCATTGCTAACAAGTCATATTTGGCAGATCTACTCACACTCAATGATGTGGAAAAGCTTGTTGTGATGTGTCCTGGCATGTCACATCTCAAGATAGAGCCCACTACATATTTACAAAGATGAGGAAGCGTAATGGTGCATATTTACCAGCCTCTATTGGAAACACAATGTTACTTTCAGTGACATGTTTGCAATAGGGCCTTCTCCTAATGTACAAGGCATCATTCAGCTACTTAACGTGGCTTAACAATGCCCTGTAAATAAGGCACCCTTTCATGCTGTGCTCAGCGTGAAAGGGGAGGGCATTGTGTTTTGCGTGTCTAGTGCACTGGAACTAGCATAACTTCAGATGCTGTCCCACAATTTCAAGAGTGGCATTAATAGGAGGCAGTGCCAAAAGTAACACCTGGCACAAGCGTGTATCACACTGGCACTACATGGAGAAATGCATTATTTTCCCTCGTGTGTGCTGTTTCATTGTGTTCTGCCTTGTGCAGCACACATCTGACCAGCAAACTGACAACATTGTGCAGGTAGGTGAGCCTTCCTGCACATTAACATCCAGTTTCACAAATTCAGACACACTTGCAATATGTAGCAAGTGTGCCTGCGTTTTTGCTTGGCAGCTGGACTCTGCGCCAGGCTCAGGGGAAATACAGGGGTGTGCAGCATTCTTGGGAACATGGCGCATACCTGCATTTTCACGATGGATAAGCGTTGGGTTTTCAATGTTTGCTTAAGCCCATAGTTCTCTATTGTGCTGTAAATGTGCCACATTGTGGTGTACAACTCTGTGAGTTACTCATAAGATGATAAACATATCAACAGAGTATACCTCTCCAAGGGCATAACTCAAAATTGCCATCCTGAAATTCATACGTGTTTCCTGAATACAAAACTACTGTATCATGACAGTTGTTGTTCACTAAAATATCATGTCCTGACCACACTTAGACATTCTAATGATGGTTGTGTGATTGAATATGTTGTATACAATCTCAAAAGAACAACTCCATCAAATCACTTCTGACATAAGTGCAACCACAATTCCAAAACAGCAACCTTTCATTAAAATACTACAAAATTACCTACCTTAAACTAACACTAATCACTAAAACTTACCTAATCTGAACTAACTGGTACTAACTAAATGTTATTCTTAACTATCCACCTTATCTAATACTAAACACGCAACAACATATATGAGACATCAACCCCTCTACCCCCCTTAAAGCACATCATCAGAAAGGACAAATACATCTTAACTAAACATGAACTAACTATTAGGCCTGGGCAGAAAACTACGCTAGGCTCGCGTAGTTTGCGTAGTTTGCGCAACTACGCGCTACGCGAATTGCACGTAGCACAGTGCAAAAATGCGTAGCGGGCATTTTTTGCTTGCTCGCGGTCCTCAACGTCAAGTTGGCGACCGCGAGCGAGCAAAATGACATCCCGGCGAGACTTCTTCCTCGTTCGCGATCAGCAACATCAAGTTGCCGATTGCGAGCGTGGAAAATAAACCTCCTGGCGAGATTCTCAACGCGGGGAGGTCAAGTTTCTCATTGCGAGTGGTCGCGTTTGCTCGCGACCGCTCGCGATGAGAAACTACCAGTCCGCGTTGAGAAAACTGCTGCTCGAGTACAAATCTACTCGAGCGGCAGAAAACGACCGATTGCACTGTGCAAGATGCCGTTTGCAATGATTGCACAGTGCGGACAAGCATCCGGCACTGTGCAATCATTGCGAACAGCATTTCCTACCGCACTACGCAGTTCGCGTATGTGAGAAGTTGGCCTGGCATATGCTGTCCACTAATTATAGTGGGCACCTTGCAGCAGTCCAAACAACCCCTTATTGGAGATAGGTTAAAGACAACCTTTATTGAAAGCTATCCTAGTGGTAGCTATGGAGAGCAGCCTTCAGGCTAAGTCTTGAAGGAATGTAAAGCAGCTTGTTTTACCAGTCTATAATCTCTTGAGTGACCAAATGAAAGAGGACCACACCAGGTATATATTCAAAATATATGTATTTATTGCTAAACACACCCCTCTAGTCTCTTTATGAGGCTAGAGTTTGAAATACATAAGTTATAAGTTAGTTATCTACAGTAATAGCACAAATACACGTTTGAGCCCTAGGGCGTACCAAACCATATACCAATAAAGTGGTATAAGAACCACGACTGAGCTAGACACAGGGCCTAGAGCCTGTAGAAGTGCTTGGACCACAAGGAACCACCCAAGGTAGTGACACAGGGGACCCACGGGGGATGCGTGCAGTGTGAGAACACAGCCGCGAATCGCCGTTGACTTCTATGGGGAAAGTCGCGGTTGGAATTTTAAAGAAAAGGGACACTTAGAAGAGGACTTGGAGCAAACCCTTTTAGAACCAGGCTGTTCTAGTGTCAATACCCACGGGAGCACCAGAGTACTTGAGTTACCTCACCCAGGGAAGCCGGGTGCATAGGTGTCTTTCGGGGTCGGGTTTCGTCGTCGTTTTCAATGGCGATCTGCTGCAAAGTGCTGCTGGCGGCCAAGTCGAAAGTGTTTGGGTGGATCCAAAGGTGGATAGAAGATCTGAAGAACCTGAAAGCAGAGGGGACAGAGTCTGGGTCACTAGCCAGTGACCAGGAAGGCGAGGAGCAGATGCCCACCGATGTCGAGTGCTTCAGGTAGGTTAATGGTCGTCTTGACTCTTCAGCCACGAGGTCCAGGAGGCGTTGACGATGACCAGGAGCTGGAGTTGAGCTGTCCCACGACGTTTGTCGATTGCAGGGGTGTCGGCGACTGGATTGGACCCAACAAGCCTTGGCAACGGCAAGTCTCGTGGAAATGGAAGAAGGACGATGGTGCAGACCAGCAAGGTCTGTGGGACTCACCCAGCGAGGGTAAGTCAGGGCACGCCTGGAGCAACCAGGGAGCCCAAGCAGAAGAAGATTGGCCTTCGGGAGGGCCTACTAGCCAACAGACTAGCGACCACGAAGGAGCCTCGAGTGGATGCACTTGGAGCTGGCTCACAGGACACTCATGGAGTGGAGGCCAGTGATCTTCGGTGCAGTCGGTGCTGGAGGCTGGGGCTACTCGGAGCCCAAAGCACAACTTCGTGGGAGACCCAGAAGAGGATGCACTTGCAAATGCAATCAGTGTCCAGGGGTCACGGTTCCACGTTACCCACAACAGCTACGGGCCTCAGCTTTGCTAGGGACTCAGGGCAGCCTCGGGAAAGTCTGGAAATCCACGTCTGGTGATGCAAAGACTTCGGCGTCCGGCGGGAGCTTCAGCGATGCAGACCGGACAATTGCTTCTTTGGTGCCTGCCAAGCAGGGAGTCACTCCTTGACCCCAAGGGAGATTCTTCAGTCCTCTAATCTTGAAGTAGAGCGTCGAAGGTCCAGGATTCTGTGTCAGAGTTTCGTCCAGGTAAATCTAAAGTCCTAAGGACTGGGGTCCCATACTTATACCAAGTTAGGGGGCTGGACATACTCTGGGGACCCACCTATGGGAGGGTCAGGGCAGAGGGCTGGTTACACCCCTTTCCCTTTGTCCAGTTTCGTGCCAGAGCAGGGGCTGGAAGCCCCTGAGCCGGTTTGAACTGGGGTATGCACAGGGACACCAAATGTGCCCCCAGTGCAGGACTTCAGAGCACCAGAGAGTGCTCCCGCCCAGCCCCAATACACACTATCCTGTCTGGGGAGGTGGTTACACCTCCCTGGGACAGGAAACCTATTGTCCAGGCCTCCCCTGCCGGAGTTGCGGTCAGCAGCAGGAGGCCAGACTCGTGTCTGTGGCAGCGGCATCCATTTTGTGATGCCAGGGCTTGGAAAGGAGTTACCGGGCAGGCCGGTGTGTACATGTCTCTCCCTCTAGAAGGGTGGAATGCTACCCCCGCCACCAGAACTGGCGGGGGGGTAGTATTCCAAGGTGTTTGACACCAAACACAACATGTTTCCGTGCAGCCATCCCAAAGCTGGCATTTAACGCGAGGTTATAATGCGCTTAAGAGTATATGGTCAGGCTGCACTACAAACAGCATCAGAGAAGGGTCTCTGAACGCTGCAGAGGGGCCCTGCTCATGCAGGGGCACCCTCTCACATAGGAACCATGCACTCTGCCTCCAGGATTGATAAGGCCTGCCATAGGAGTGACTTATAGGTTTATATGTGTGTATGTATGTAGTGATATAGGTAGCCTATATCACAGTAAGGAGTGCATGCACCACCTTACCCAGGCTGCAGTAGCAGACCTGTGGTGTCATTTTGGATGGCCTTCCAGGGGTGGCACAATACATGCTGCAGCCCCTGGTAGGCCTCTGAGGTACCTATGCCCTGGGTACATAGTATACCATATACTAGGGACTTATAAGGGCACTCCAGATTCCAATCAGAGATGTGCCTAAGGCACATGGAAACCATTTTAGAGAGGAAGCAGCTAGGCTGGGGTTCTGATTAGCAGGGCCCCAGCCAGACTAAAGTCGAAAAACAGTGAAGCATCAGCAAAAAGTGGGGGTACCCATGTGAAGCAGATCCTACTCTCCTACACAACCCCCCCAAACATAGGGACATTAAACTAACCTTGCCCAGTTAAGTCTTCATGTTCTAAGTGGAAGTACCTAGAGAGTCCATCTGCATTGGCATGGTTACTCCCAGGTCTATGTTCCACTGTGAAGTCCATCCCCTGTAGGGAAATGGACCACCTAAGCAGTTTGGGGTTTTCACCCTTCATTTGTTTTAGCCATAAGAGGGGCTTATGGTCTGTTTGAACAAGGAAGTGAGTACCAAACAAGTATGGCCTCAACTTCTTCAGAGCCCAGACCACAGCAAAGGCCTCCCTCTCAAGGCTGACCAACATTTCTCTCTAGGGGTCAGCCTTCTGCTAATAAAAGCTACTGGCTGATCCTGACCTTCATCATTCAATTGTGACAGTACAGCCCCTACCCCCAATTCAGATGCATCTGTTTGGACAATGAACTTCTTGGAGTAATCAGGACTCTGTAGAATGGGAGCAGTGCACATTGCCTGCTTTAGGTCATCAAATGCCTTTTGACAGCTAACTGTCCACTGAACCTTTTTGGGCATTTTCTTGGAAGTTAAGTCATTCAGGGGTGTCACTATTAATCCATACCCCTTGACAAATCTCCTATAGTACCCAGTCAGGCCTAAAAGGCTCTCACCTGAGTCTAGGTAGTTGGAGCAGTCCAGTCCATGATGGTCTGGATCTTGCTCTGCAAGGGTTGAACCTGGCCTCCACCCACAAGGTGGCCCAGGTACACAACCTGACTCTGCCCTATCTGGCACTTGGTGGCCTTGATAGTCAGGCCTGCTCTCTGCAGGGCCTGCAAAACATTTCTGAGGTGGACCAGGTGATCCTCCCAGGTGGAGCTAAAGACAGCAATATCATCTAGATATGCTGCACTATAGGCTTCCAGACCTGTAAGGACTGTATTCACCAACCTCTGAAAAGTGGCAGGTGCATTCTTCAGACCAAAGGGCATCACCACAAATTGATAATGCCCACTAGGGGTTGAGAATGCTGTCTTTGGCTTTGCATCATCAGCTAGTCTGATCTGCCAGTAGCCAGCTGTCAGGTCAAATGTGCTTAGATACTTGGCTGAGGCCAAAGTGTCTATTAGCTCATCTGCCCTAGGTATTGGATGGGCATCAGTCCTAGTGACTGCATTGAGACCCCTGTAGTCCACACAAAACCTCATCTCTCTTTTCCCACCA
Source organism: Calotriton arnoldi (assembly GCA_963921515.1). NCBI lineage: Eukaryota > Metazoa > Chordata > Amphibia > Caudata > Salamandridae > Calotriton > Calotriton arnoldi. The sequence goes on from CAWUFW010016136.1 coordinate 263,149, forward strand.
TTGGTGTGAGGTTTTGGCACAAGGACCACTGGACTAGCCCAAGGGCTATCTGAGGGTTCAATAACTCCCAAATCCAACATCTTCTGGACTTCTGTCCTGATACAGTCCCTGACATGGTCAGGTTGCCTATAAATCTTATTTTTAATAGGCAGACTGTCCCCAGTGTCCACTTCATGAGTGCACCAGGTGGTCTGACTGGGTGTCAGTGAGAATATGTGCCTGAACTGATTGAGTACCTGTCTGCAATCAGTTTGCTGCTGGGCAGTGAGGCTGCCTGCCAAGGCTACACCATCCACTGACCCATCATCAGGGTTCTGTGAGAGCAAGTCAGGGAGTGGGTCACTCTCTTCCTCCTGTCCCTCATCAGTAGCCATGAGCAAGCCCATGTCTGCCCTGTCCACATATGGTTTTAACCGGTTGACATGGAGAACCCTGTGGGGACTCCTGGGTGTTCCTAGGTCTACTAAATAGGTAACCTCACCCTTCTGTTCAACAATGGTATGGGGTCCACTCCATTTGTCTTGGAGAGCTGCTGGGGCCACTGGCTCCAACACCCACACCTTCTGTCCTGGCTGGTAAACAGTCAGTTCAGCCTTTGGTCATGCCAGGCTTTTTGAAGTTCCTGGCTAGCCTCAAGGTTTTTAGTTGCCTTTTTCATATACTCAGCCATCCGGGAGCGGAGACCAAGTACATAGTCCACTATGTCTTGCTTTGGGGGCTTGAGAGGTAACTCCCATCCTTCCTTCACCAAGCACAATGGACCCCTGACAGGGTGACCAAACAAAAGTTCAAAAGGGCTGTAGCCAACCCCTTTTGAGGCACCTCCCTGTATGCAAATAAAAGGCAGGGCAAGAGTATGTCCCATCTTCGCCTAAGCTTTTCTGGGAGCCCTTTAATCATGCCCTTCAAGGTTTTGTTGAATCTCTCAACTAAACCATTGCATTGTGGGTGATAGGGTGTGGTGAACTTGTAAGTCACTCCACACTCCTTCCACATTGCTTTCAAGTATCCAGACATAAAGTTAGCACCCCTGTTTGATACAACCTCCTTAGGGAAGCCCACTCTTGAGAAAATTCCCAGGAGGGCTCTTGCCACCACAGGTGCTGTAGTGGTCCTAAGGGGAATAGCCTCTGGGTACCTGGTGGCATGATCCACTACCACCAGGATAAACCTGTGCCCAGATGCTGTTTGGGGATCCATGGGACCAACAATGTCAATCCCCACCCTTTCAAAGGGAACCACCTCCACAGGTAGTGGTATCAGGGGGGCCTTTGTAGTGACACCTGCCTTGTCACTGGCCTGGCAGGTTACACAGGAGCGACAAAACTCCTTGGTGTCTTCAGACATGTGGGGCCAGTGAAAGTGAGGGACAATTCTCTCCCAAGTCTTGTTCTGGCCCAGGTGACCTGCTAAGGGAATGTCATGGGCTAGGGTCAATAGGAATCCCCTGAACTTCAGAGGTATAACCAACCTCCTGGTGGCACCAGGCTTGGGGTCTCTACACTCTGAGTACAAGAGTCCATCATACCAATACACTGTATGGGGACCACTAGCTTTCCCAGCAGCCTCAGCAGCAGCTTGCTGTCTGAGGGGTTCAAGAGAGGCTCAGCTCTGCTGCTCCTGGCTCAGATCTGCCCTGGAAGGGCCCCCTGTCCCCAAGAACTCAACCTGGTCAGGTTCAAGCTCCTCTGGGACAGTTCCTTCCTCAGGACTGAGATCATCCCCCTCAAGAGACTGATCTTGTTTCTGAGCCAAGGGGGAAGGCACTGCCTTTACCCTACTACTCCTCTTCTTGGAGGGCACTTGGTCCATTATTCCAGAATCCAAGGCCTGTTCAGTGTTAGACATTTTGGCTTATGACCTGGTCACAGCAAACACATCTGCAGGGATGCCTAGCATTTCTGCATGAGTCCTGAGCTCCACTTCTGCCCAAGCTGAAGTTTCTAAATCATTGCCAAGCAAGCATTCAACTGGTAGGTCTGCACTTACCACAACCTTCTTAAGGCCAGTTACCCCTCCCCAGGAGAAGTTAACAACTGCCAGAGTATGATCTGTTCTGACATTGCTAGCATTGGTCACTTGGTACATTTCACCAAGTATAATCTGCCCAGGATTCACAAGGTCTTGTGTCACCATGGTGACACTTGCCCCTGTGTCAATAAATGCCAAAGCCTCTTTTCCATTGATTAAGGGCTGTTGCCTGTACTTTCCCAGATTACTGGGACTCACAGAGGAGGTCACATCCATGCCTCCATCACAGACTAGGACAGCCTGAGTGAGTTCTCTGACTAGGTCAGAGCTCATCTCCTTACCCAGGGTCAACCCTACTAAACCCTTGGCTTGTGTAGTCCCACCACCAATTGTAACTGCACTAGGGGAGCAGGTGCCTTAGGGGCATTGGTGGGGGCTGGAGTAGAGTCTTTGGACTTGGTGCAATCACTGGTCCAGTGGGTCTTTTGCTTACAGACCTTGCACCATGGTTTCTTTTGGCCTCTTCCCTTGTTAGACTGTGAATCCCCCCCTGAAGAAGATTTTTGGGGGCCTTGTGAAGACTTCTGGTCTTTATCCTTCTCCCCACCCTTATCAGAGTTTTTCGAATCTTGTTTCTTAGGGTCACCACCTTGGTTCTGTACCTTCTGCCTCACCCTGGTTCTGACCCATTTGTCTGCCTTCTTTCCCAATTCTTGGGGAGAGGTCAGATCAGAGTCCACCAGGTGATGATGCAACAGCTGATTGTGACAATTATTAAGGATCTGCTCCCTCATGATAAGATTGTACAATCCTGTGAAGTCACATACCTTACTGCCCAATAACCAACCTTCCAGAGCCTTGGCAGAACAATCAACAAAGTCCACCCAGTCTTGAGTCTGTGCCTTTTGGGTATCTCTGAACTTTAACCTGTATTGTTCAGTGGTTAGGCCAAACCCATCAATCAGAGCACTCTTTAAGACTGTGTATTTATCAGCATCCTCCTCTTTAACAGTGAGGAGCTTATCTCAACCTTTGTCTGCAAAGGAGAGCCACAAGATTGCTGCCCACTGCTCCTGAGGGACCCTCTGTACTTTACATGCCCTCTCCAGTGCAGTTATCCATTTATGGATGTCATCCCCACTCTGGTAGGGAGGGACAATCTTGCTCAGGTTTCTATGGTCATGAGACCTTTCCCTATCTCTGGGGAAATTGCTGCCACCATGGGACTCTAGTCCCATCTTTTTCTCTCTTTGTAGAGATCTAGGGACTCCTGTCTATAGCCAACTGCTGTTTTCTGAGTTCAAGCTGGGCTTGCTCATACTCAATCAGTCTCTTTCTCCTGTCATGAGAGGATTCTCTCCTATGAGAGGAGACAGAGGTCCCTATTGAGGTGTCAGAGTGGTTAGACTCCTGAGAAGGAGATCTAGACCTTCTGGGCACACTCACAATTCTTCCTGGGGAGACAAAGGGGAGGTCATTCTGATCCTCCTCCTCCTCCACAGGAGGAATTGGGTTCTCCAGGTCAAGGTCATTTTCACCTTCCTGGCCAGTTTCAGAGGGGGGGGCCTGGGTTTCTTTACCCCTGACCCCTTCCTCATCTTCTGCCCCACCCTCTCTGCCTACCCCTTCAGACCCTAGGGGCCTGCTGAGATCATCAGCTAGTAGCACCTCTCTGAGGTGTTGGGTGCTGGCACTTTTGCCTACCTTCAGCTTCCTAGTATTGCATAATGCTCTCAATTCCAAGAATGGGAGTTTATCATACTTGGAGGAAGAAGCCCACTGGCTTCTGGTAAGGACTCACTGGGTCCTGGCTTTGAAGACATTACTAGTGAGGTGTGGTGTATGCACTACCTACTCTAGTGTGGCCTACTAAACTCTCTTGAGTTGTAGAAAGGGTGTGCTATCCCTTAACACACAACTCTAAGTTCAGTAGAACTTACTGTATACTAAGCTTGATTTATATGTACCTAAGGTACCCTTAGTGGTTTTCAGTTGATCAATTCAATTGAGATTATCTGGTAAAACAATAGCAAGCTGGAATCCCACACGCTGCACACCAATGTGAGAAGTTGGCCTGGCATATGCTGTCCACTAATTATAGTGGGCACCTTGCACCAGTCCAAACAACCCCTTATTGGAGATAGGTTAAAGACAACCTTTATTGAAAGCTATCCTAGTGGTAGCTATGGAGAGCAGCCTTCAGGCTAAGTCTTGAAGGAATGTAAAGCAGCTTGTTTTACCAGTCTATAATCTCTTGAGTGACCAAATGAAAGAGGACCACACCAGGTATATATTCAAAATATATGTATTTATTGCTAAACACACCCCTCTAGTCTCTTTATGAGGCTAGAGTTCGAAGTACATAAGTTATAAGTTAGTTATCTACAGTAATAGCATAAATACACGTTTGAGCCCTAGGGGCGTACCAAACCATATACCAATAAAGTGGTATAAGAACCACGACTGAGCTAGACACAGGGCCTAGAGCCTGTAGAAGTGCTTGGACCACAAGGAACCACACAAGGTAGTGACACAGGGGACCCACGGGGGACGCGTGCAGTGTGAGAACACAGCCGCGAATCGCCGTTGACTTCTATGGGGAAAGTCGCGGTTGGAATTTTAAAGAAAAGGGACACTTAGAGGAGGACTTGGAGCAAACCCTTTTAGAACCAGGCTGTTCTAGTGTCAATACCCACGGGAGCACCGGAGTACTCGAGTTACCTCACCCAGGGAAGCCGGGTGCATAGGTGTCTTTCGGGGTCGGGTTTCATCGTCGTTTTCAATGGCGATCTGCTGCAAAGTGCTGCTGGCGGCCAAGTCGAAAGTGTTCGGGTGGATCCAAAGGTGGATCAAAGATCTGAAGAACCTGAAAGCAGAGGGGACAGAGTCTGGGTCACTAGCCAGTGACCAGGAAGGCGATGAGCAGATGCCCACTGATGTCGAGTGCTTCAGGTAGGTTGACAGTCGTCTTGACTCTTCAGCCACGAGGTCCAGGAGGCATCGACGACAATCAGGAGCTGGAGTCGAGCTGTCCCACAATGTCTGTCGATTGCAGGGGTGTCGGCGACCGGATTGGACCCAACAAGCCTTGGCAACGGCAAGTCTCATGGAAATGGAAGAAGGATGATGGTGCAGACCAGCAAGGTTTGTGGGACTCACCCAGCAAGGGTAAGTCAGGACACGCCTGGAGTAACCAGGGAGCCCAAGCAGAAGAAGATTGGCCTTCGGGAGGGCCTACTAGCCAATGGACTAGCAACCGCAAAGGAGCCTCAAGTGGACACACTTGGAGCTGGCTCACAGGACACTCGTGGAGTGGAGTCCAGTGATCTTCGGTGCAGTCGGTGCTGGAGGCTGGGGCTACTCGGAGCCCAAAGCACAACTTTGTGGGAGACTCAGAAGAGGATGCACTTGCAAATGCGATCGGTGTCCAGGGGTCACGGTTCCACGTTACCCACGACAGCTACGGGCCTCAGCTTTGCTGGGGACTCAGGGCAGCCTCGGTGAAGTCTGGAAATCCACCTCTGGTGATGCAAAGACTTCGGTGTCCGGCGGGAGCTTCAGCGATGCAGACCGGACAATTGCTTCTTTGGTGCCTGCCAAGCAGGGGAGTCACTCCTTGACCCCAAGGGAGATTCTTCAGTCCTCTAATCTTGAAGTAGAGCATCGAAGGTCCAGGATTCTGTGTCAGAGTTTCGTCCAGGTAAATCTAAAGTCCTAAGGACTGGGGTCCCATACTTATACCAAGTTAGGTGGTTGGACATACTCTGGGGACCCACCTATGGGAGGGTCAGGGCAGAGGGGTGGTTACACCCCTTTCCCTTTGTCCAGTTTCGCGCCAGAGCAGGGGCTGGAAGCCCCTGAGCCGGTTTGAACTGGGGTATGCACAGGGACACCAAATGTGCCCCCAGTGCAGGACTTCAGAGCACCAGAGAGTGCTCCCGCCCAGCCCCAATACACACTATCCTGTCTGGGGAGGTGGTTACACCTCCCTGGGACAGGAAACCTATTGTCCAGGCCTCCCCTGCCGGAGTTTTGGTCAGCAGCAGGAGGCCAGACTCGTGTCTGTGGCAGCGGCATCCATTTTGTGATGCCAGGGCTTGGAAAGAAGTTACCGGGCAGGCCGGTGTGTACATGTCTCTCCCTCTAGAAGGGTGGAATGCTACCCCCGCCGCCAGAACTGGCAGGGGGGTAGTATTCCAAGATGTTTGACACCAAACACGACATGTTTCCGTGCAGCCATCCCAAAGTTAGCATTTAACGCGAGGTTATAATACGCTTAAGAGTATATGGTCAGGCTGCACTACAAACAGCATCAGAGAAGGGTTTCCGAACGCTGCAGAGGGGCCCTGCTCATGCAGGGGCACCCTCTCACATAGGAACCACGCACTCTGCCTCCAGGATTGATAAGGCCTGCCATAGGAGTGACTTATAGGTTTATATGTGTGTATGTATGTAGTGATATAGGTAGCCTATATCACAGTAAGGGGTGCATGCACCACCTTACCCAGGCTGCAGTAGCAGACCTGTGGTGTCATTTTGGATGGCCTTCCAGGGGTGGCACAATACATGCTGCAGACCCTGTTAGGCCTCTGAGGTACCTATGCCCTGGGTACATAGTATACCGTATACTAGGGACTTATAAGGGCACTCCAGATTCCAATCAGAGATGTGCCTAAGGCACATGGAAACCATTTTATAGAGGAAGCAGCTAGGCTGGGGTTCTGATTAGCAGGGCCCCAGCCAGACTAAAGTCGAAAAACAGTGAAGCATCAGCAAAAAGTGGGGGTACCCATGTGAAGCAGATCCTACTCTCCTACAGCGTAGTGCTACGCGTAGCTCACGTAGTGTGAAGTACACTTCGCGTAGCTATGCGTAGCGCTACTACGCAAACTACGCCCAGGGTTACTAACTATACAAATATCCTACACAAATATATATATATTTTTCTTTTTTTATTTTTTATACAAGAAAAATACATCAACCCCCCACCCAAAGGAAAAGGAAACTTAGCCCATAACACTACAATAAGAGAATAAAAAATCTAAAACCTTACCTAAAAATTACACTAAATATGTCTACACTACAACTACACTAAATAACACTTAAAAACTTACACTAATATAAAAACATTTGCATAAAAGCAATCGGAGGGCTGTATAAAAGGGGGAAGGCTCACAACCTGGCCTGCTCGAAATCAGAGCCCCAGGGCACCCTTGATGTCCTAGAGGTGGGTGTTCATGTCTGACACATCCCTTTCAACTTGTGCCACTCGCACATTCATGTCCAGCATGCATTGATGGTCCCTGTTGGTGAACCCTACAGCATGTGTCCATGCTGCAGATGGCAGTGAGGCAGTCTCTTGTGTTTGTGGACATGAGGGGGCACCTGTTTGTGTGCCTGATCCAGTTGCAGCAGGTTGGCTGTGTGGTGTCTGAACTTGAGTGGCTGATCGGTGATGACGTCTGGACATTAGAAGGGCTTGGTATGGCCTGTGTGTCCATTCTCAATGTGTGCAAATTCAGGCAGAGACTTCCATCTCCCAGCTGCCGGGTCATCTCTGTACCTCTTTGCTATGGCACGATAGCCCTTGGCCACCCAGCATATGTGCATATATCGTTCCTTACGTATCTGGAACACATGTGCCTCCTTTGGCGACATGTTGTCTGAAAAATAAGACAAAAGACAATATGCAAGTCCTGATATTTATGTCAATGTTCTCCATTTAACTTTGAAACACAAGGGCATGAAAACATGGACCCTACACTGTAACCAAAGATTGTGAAGTTCAAAAGTGACCTGAACAATGCAATGTGGAATTAAGGAACAATTACAACCTGATGGTGTTACTGACCTGACAATGTATGGTATGGGACATGTCAAGGGCAGAGTAGAGTCATAACTTTTTAAGATTGTCAGAGTCAAATGATGGTGCTTTCGCATACTCAGACTGAGTCTACCAGGGGAATGAGCCCAAGGAGCCAGCTTTACAGCACCATTGCAGAGCCAGGCCATGCCATGCCAAAGAAATACATAGGGCCATCTTCGCAAGGTGGTTGTGGAGCGTGTCATTGGTCTCCTTGGCTTAACGCCATGCCCTGCAACCTTAGGAACGCAGGTTTGATCTGATACCTACAATAGTATGGTGCAGACCTCTGTCTGCCCCAGCACTGCCGGAAAACCCTGTGCCTCCTTGCGCCTACGCAGGCTCACTTGCACAATGGTGAAAGTGTCTCTGCGTTCATGTGCCAGAGGGTGTCGCTTCCTGCACATAACCATTCTTTAAATGATGCCCTGTCACTTCTATGTGTGCTGCATAATACAGCACGTATTGAGGTCACATGATGACATTTTCATCACAGATTGGTCATGTGATGTAAGGCGCACCTTCATGCACAAGAACAATCAATGGTGTCTTGCTGTTTCCATGGGTGCCGCACAACGCAGAACACATTGAAAAAGCAGGGATAGGAACTGATTAAACCATTCTCAACACAGTGCATATTCATATACAATTTGGCCAGGGTATCACACATTACGCACTCAAACATATTCAAGCTGGGCTTGGAGATAGGGTCCAGACATCAAAAATGTTGGATGTGCATGTATACATTTCCCACCATTAACACACAAGATATGATGTGAAAAGGTGGTATTGAGCACTATTGGGCTTCATTCTCAGGCAGCCAGCTTAATGCAGCATTGTGACTAAGGCTAAGGCACTCTTGCTACCACAATGTTTTACCATATAACGCTGATGAGTAAATGGTGTCCTTGTAATATGCACCAACATGTCAAAGATACAACACATCAGAGGAAAGACACTGACTATTGGCAGGAATTCAAGGTTGGGACATAACTATCCATTACAGTGATGTTGACACATCCAAAGGAGGCGTGACTCTGGATCCTGCAGCACTAACTATTTAATCACGTACACCGGCTTTCATATTGTGTATGTGACTGACTCTTTGCACTGATACCTGTAACTGACACCTGGTGCACCAAAGAATTGATCATCATTGACAGTCATCTCAGTCAAGGCTGTACACACATTTCATGTCTGGTCATAGCCATCACCAACATCACTCACATGTCTCCTCTCCTGTCTCCACACTGTGTAATCCACATGCATCGGCTGGAGTGACATAACCCTTTGGTATTTCTGGACTGGGTATCACTGGCTGGGTATGTGCAAAGTTACTTCAGGAAGACAAATGCTGTGCTCAATCTCAACTTACTAATTTGTGCATACTTCAAACTTTTATGATCCATCATCACACTGGAGGCAAGGTACATGTAATACACACCCAGACTGTGTACAACTACATACAGGATTTTTCACAAACATTCTTCCCATCTCACAATGCAAATATTTCATGAAGGCACTCACCAGTGGTGTGTGGGTCCATGAAGGCGTCGATGTTCCCCTGAGTAATCAGTGGTCTTCCAGCTGTGAGACATTAAAAGAAACGTGTGTTGGTATCAGACAATAATTCTCACATGTGTCCTATTCATCATCAGATTCATCTACATCCAAATCAATGACCTGTAACAGTCCTGTCTCTGTTCATGTTACATACATGATTGTATCTGCTTTGCCTGTCGTACCCACAAAACATGACCAATGCAGCCTTGTGCAACACAAGACAATGCTGCTAGCAAATGTGCTCATTTCACACACAATACTTTCAAGACACATTTCCAAGGCCACGTTTATAGCCACAACATCATGTTCTCCCTGTTCTGTAGACCATATTTTCTCTGCAGATCTCACAAGGGTGTGTTAAGACAATTGATGTGGTCTGATCCCACATTGTGTATGGGACAGACCGACACTCAAAAAAACGCATATTTGTCCCAATGCAAATTTTTTAATCACATTGTACCTTATACAAAATCAGCCATGTCATAGAGCAATTGTGATTTTAAAACAGTGTTGCAGTCATGTTGTTCTTCACATACACTGTGAAGTGCCAACATGTGATTAAACCCTTCCACAGTGGTTGCCGACATGTTTGTACATCACGCAGTGTGTTTTGTCATGTATCCTGCATTGTGCAGCTCACATGGCCACTTCATTCACATTAAGGGTCCACACACACAAATCTCCTCAAACACTATCTTAATAGGATGCACTGCGCAGCACACATTGAAACATGACAGTATTTCATTTATTGTGTGCAGGAGTGTACACATTTCTGCACATGGTCATACCTCATCATAAACACTGTCACACTTGCACAATGGTGCAAGTGTGATTGTGTTGAAGCTGGCAGCTTGACTGAAAAAACTGACTGACATCATCCTGTAGCGTTTCTTACATTGTGTTCCTGAGTACATTTTAGAATTTTGTAAGAAAAAGTTGATTGATGAAATTTGGAGTTGTACTTACCACCTTGCCTGCCAAAGATGATTCCCAGGTGGTCCAACATGTCACCCTCATGGCGCACATAATCCTGCCATCGGTGCTTCCATTGTCGGACAGTCCTGTCCACGCCGAAGATCCTCATCATTTGACTGCGTACATACTCTCACCTCACCTTACGTACTCGTACGGTATATCCCTGCAGGATCCTTCCCCCACTCTCAACCATCAATGGCAGGTAGAATTTCACAAGCCGGAGGAAGCCCCCCAATTCCCCTCATGACATCCTGCCCTCCCTCCCCACTCCCAACATCTCCCAAAACACCCCTAAACCCACTATCAAAAAAGAAAAGCCCCAAAATATCCCCCTGCAACAGTTAATATTATCAAAGTACACCTTGGACAGACACCCGACAAGATTTAGAACAAGACGCACAATATACGTAAAGACAAGTATACAGTACTTCACAGAGACACTAGGGACAGGTCACAGGAAACTACACCACTCTCTACTCCAAACAAACAAGCACACAACTCAAACCACCTCCAACACTCTCCACAGACACTGACAGTGTTCTTAAAAGTGAAAGTGAAAGTGTTCAGTAGTCCTCCATTACATAGGATGCATGCTGATATCACTTCCTGTGTGTTTGCTGCCCGTTTTTTGATTCTGCAATAATATTTTGCACGCTATTGGCTTTTGTGGTAAGTTTTGTGTTGTAACATGTATATTGTGATTATTTTCTATGGCGGTTATGAAAAAAGTATTGCTTTCGTGTTTAAGCGGCAAGAATTTTGACATAAAGTGCAAGTTGTTCATCAGATGTACAATATTTCATGAAATAGAATGACTGCTGACACCATTTGTCTATGTGATGTGATCTGTGTTGTGTATGTGAGGTCGCCAGTAGATAGTTATAGTTAGGACCTATTTTCCATAGGAAATCCGCAACATTCTATTTGAAATAACGTTGGCGCCGGTTGACGAATCTTCGCGAAATTTTCCAACTTGTTGGGGCGCTCCGGTTCACTCCTATCCTGAAAGGCTCGGGGTGATTCGGCAAGCGGGGGCCGAGAAAAAAGGGGGGTCCCAAAACGTGTTTTCCCCATGCAATTTTCCATAGGAACCTTTAGTCGCAGCTACAGCCCGAACTGCTGAATGGAATTACACCAAATTTGCCAAAAAGGTAGCCCTTGGTTCAGGGTCGTGCCTTGTGCTTAAATGGTGTAAATCCGTTCAGTAGTTCCTGAGAAATTTGAAAAAGAAAACATATATATATCTGGGCGGAGCCTAACCACACATGTCATCGTGAGATCTGATTGGCTGTCAGCACTTCATCCTGGAATTGCTGGCAGCCATCTTGGGACCAATATAAATGATAGTACCCCATTGAAATGCATTGTAGTGAATCGAAGATTTTGAGGGTTACCAAAAGGAGAACTATAAAGGGTGATAACAGACTTTAGTTACATTAGAATTCATTTGTTGATGGTACCATACTAATTTCAGGAATTGTGGTGTGTTCTAAGGTGATTTTACCCTGTGAAAAACCTTCTGCTGGGATATCATGCATCATGTTTGAGAGAAAACTATTTTCACATGCTTGTCCCATACAGTTTTGGAAGGTGCTCCAGAAGCTAAAATGAGAGCATATTTTCTGTAAATTCACATTATCTTTCTCAGTCATGTGAGAATGAAGTCTGACATTCTCAGTAAAACATGTACATCCAACAAGGGCAGAGACTGTCAGTTGATTCCTTTGTGTTCTACTGCAGCTTCCCAGAGTGTTCTAAAGAACAACTAGAGTGCTAACAGCCTTACTTATGGCAAAAGTATGGCACACCTGAAGCCATCTTGGATGGAATAAACTGGTAACACTTAAAACATTTAATTTAAAAAGGAACAAAATGATGGGGTTCATTTTGTCATAGAATTATGGTTAGTGCTGAAGAAAGAAAAATTAGGACATGTTTCAAGTGTGATCTCAAATATCTTCCTGTTATATTTCAACAGGAGCAACCTGTCAGTTGATGCCTTTGTGTTCTACTGCAGCTTCCCAGAGTGTTCTAAAGAACAACTAGAGCGCTAACAGTCTTACTTATGACAAAATTATGGCACACCTGAAGCCATCTTGATTGGAATAAAATGGTAACACTTAAAACATTTAATTTAAAAAGAAACAAAATGAGGGGGTTCATTTTGCCATAGAAATTATGATTAGTGCTGCAGAAAGAAAAATTAGGACATGTTTTAAGTGAGATCTCAAATATCTTCCTGTTATATTTCAACAGGAGCAGCCTGTCAGTTGATGCCTGTGTCTTCTACTGCAGCTTCCCAGAGTGTTCTAAAGAACAACTAGAGTGCTAACAGCCTTACTTATGACAAAATTATGGCACACCTGAAGCCATCTTGATTGGAATAAACTGGTAACACTTAAAACATTTAATTTAAAAAGGAACAAAATGATGGGGTTCATTTTGTCATAGAAATTATGGTTAGTTCTGTAGAAAGAAAAATTAGGACATGTTTCAAGTGTGATCTCAAATATCTTCCTGTTATATTTCCACAGGAGCAGCCTGTCAGTTGATGCCTTTGTGTTCTACTGCAGCTTCCCAGAGTGTTCTAAAGAACAACTAGAGCGCTAACAGTCTTACTTATGACAAAAGTATGGCACACCAGAAGCCATCTTGATTGGAATAAACTGGTAACACTTAAAACATTTAATTTAAAAAGGAACAAAATGAGGGGGTTCATTTTGCCATAGAAATTATGGTTAGTGCTGTAGAAAGAAAAATTAGTGCTAAAACACTACCCCCAGCACGACACCCTACACTACCCAAACATAACTGCACTACCCTAAACCCTAAAACACTACCACCAGCACGACTCCCTACACTACCCAAACACCACTGCACTACACTAAACCCTAAATATACCCCAGCATGACCACCCACACTACACAAACCCCACTGCACAACCCTACACCCTAAAACACGACCCCCTACACTACACAAACATGACTGCACTACCCTAAACCCTAAAACACTACCCTCAGCATGACCCCCTTCACTACACAAACACCACTGCTCTGCCCTAAACCCTAAAACACTACCCCAGCACTACCCCCTACACTACCCAAACACCACTGCACTAACATAAACCCTAAAACACTCCCCCAGCACAACCCCCTACACTACACATACACCACTGCACTACCCTAAACCCTAAAACACTACCCCCAGCACGACTCCCTACACTACCCAAACACCACTGCACTACCCTAAACCCTAAATCTACCCCCAGCACGACCCCTACAGTACCCAAACACCACTGCACTACCCTAAACCATAAAACACTACCCCCAGGCATGACCCCTACACTACACAAACACCACTGCACTACCCTAAACCCTAAAACACTACCACCAGCATGACCCCCTACACTACTCAAACACCACTGCACTACCCTAAACCCTAAAACACTACCCCAGCACGACCCCCTACACTACCCACACACCACTGCAGTACCCTAAACCCTAAAACACTACCACCAGCACGACCCCCTACACTACTGCACTACCCTAAACCCTAAAACACTACCCCCAGCACGACCCCCTACACTACCCAAACACCACTGCACTACCCTAAACCCTAAAACACAACCCCCAGCACGACCCCTTCACCACCCAAACACCACTGCACTACCCTAAACCCTAGAAAAGAAACCCCCACCCCATGCCCCCTTACCTCTCACTCCTCATGGTTCCTCTCTCCTCGTGGTTCCTGCTTCACATCATCTCTGAGGGCGGTGCACGTCGTTGTGAGGAAACAGAACAGCCTCTGTTTCCTTACAACGACATGGATCGTCTACATGTTTTTAGAAAGCATGGTCATTTACCATACATACCTTTACAACAAAATTCGTTGTAAAGGCATGCGTGGTAAATGACCATGCGTTCTAAAAAATGCGTAGTAATGGTATTGCAAAGTAAAAAGTCGTTGTAATGGCTGTTTACCGATCGAAGCTCGCCCCTGTTCTTCAGTGAGTCATTTATTTGATTAATTAGGAGGAAGGAATGTGGTTTTTTTACCTAAAAGTGCATTCCCGGCTGTTGTATTGTGAAAGTGTCTGCGTGGCCTGGTTTCACTTCCGGTGAGAGAGTGGAAGAGTCTGTTTGGATCTAAAGGAGTTCTGTTGTTGGACGGGGCCGGCGCGACATGTCATCAGAAAACATAGCTAATGGAAAGCGTCCTCCCTGAAGTGTGGAGCAGTGCCATGAGAGGTCAACGAGTGTGCGTCCCACCGCAGTATGACCGTACCGCGTGACCCATGTGCCGCCTCCAGGGTACGGGAGGCAGAAGCGGAATCGCAGGTCCTCTTGAAGACCATTGTAGCACTAATTCTACATTTTGGTACTAGGGCATTTTAACTTCGTTGTTCCTGCCAGATACAAAGAGAAGATCCTGTGTTATTCAGTGCCCTCGTTACCTTTTTTGTGGGTTGTGGTGCTTGTCACTTCGCTGCCCCGCCGGCGCACACGACTGGGCACCCCACCTCGTGTGCCATCTGCAGGGCCTCTGCCCTCGGATCACTGGTTTCGGTTTCTGCAGTGGCAACATAAACAGTTGCTCCCAAAGGACTAGCCTGAACATTTAGGTGAATATCCCCTGCACCAGCATTCCACGGAAATTCTTTCCTAGCTCTCCCACGTCAACGAGCACGGCTCCGCTCGCGACACCGTATGACGTCATCGGAGCCATAAGAGGACCTCGTCGGCGTGCTGACGTCAGTTCCACCCATTTTTTCCGTGCCACCGAGGCAAACAGGGGATTGAGACATTTTCACAAATATACATAGTATAATAAATATATAAATATTCACTGAAAAAACCATAGGTTTCAGGCACGTTATAGTTAGAAATTAGCATTTAAAAAACCTTAGAAATTCACTGAAAAAACCATAGGTTTCAGGCACGTTATAGTTAGAAATTAGCATTTAAAAAACCTTAGAAATTCACTGAAAAAACCATAGGTTTCAGGGCGTTATAGTTAGTTGGACATTTCACTCGTACAAAACCATAGAAATTCCCCGTTATAGTTAGTTCAGCTAACTATAACTCGCGCGCTCCGCAATGCACTGCTGATGACGTCACATATTACATCACTCATGACATGGTCAGTGACATCACTCATGACATCACTGATGACATCATCCAGTGAATGTGTGTTTTTCTGAAAATTAAATTTGTTTTATATATGTATATCTCAAGGTCGATGGAAGAATAAATGGGTATATAAGTGTCTAAATGGATGATTTTTCTTTGTAAAATTGATTGTATAACTGACTAAGTGTATCTTAGTGAATACATGGGTTAGTGAGTAATGTTTAAATATGAAAATATCTGTATCAGTCTCTCACTTTGTGTATAAGTGGCTGCATGGGTTGGTGAGTAGCTACATGAGTGTCTATATGGGTTATTAGTTGGTTTTTGAGTATCAGTATGAGTGTCTGAGTGTCTGTATGGTTCGGTGGGGGGTATTACTTAGTGCCAAGATGCATGAATGAGTGACTCACTGTTTGTATGTGTTGAAGACAGCATGTGTGCAGGACTGTATAGGTGGATGAGTATGTGTATGGGTCTGTTAGTGAGTGAATGACTGTCTCAATAGTGTCTTTATGAGTAACTACATATGTTTTAAACTAGTATATGTGACTATTGGTGTATATAAGTGAGTATATGTGAGAGTGAGAGATTGGAAGAGTTCCTGTACAAATAAGTAGGTGTTTCTATAAGTGATTGTTTAAGAGAGTAAGTATGTGTAAGTTTCTGTAGAAGTAAGTGTGGTAGTGTGTGTATAACTGTATATGCAAGTAAATGGATGTTTGATACTTTGTTTGCATGTGTGACTATGTGTGTGAGTAACTCTATGGATGAGTGGCGGTGTGTAACAGGATGTATAGGAGTATGAGTACATATGATGAGTGAGTATATGTATGAGTGACTGTATAGGGACTGTTGGTGAATGAGTGGATGTGTGTGTAGATCTTGGAATTAATGAATAGGTGTTTTGTAACTGGTATTGGTATGTCCATTGTTTTGAAAATGTTAGTTTGTATTTTTGAGTGTGTGTATCAAAGGTTATATTAGGGTGAGAGGAGGTCTGCCACTCTATCACAAGGATGATGTCATCAGTGATGTCATGAGTGATGTCATTTGAGATGTCATCAGTGATGTCATGAGTGATGTCACTGACCATGTCATGAGTGATGTAATATGTGACGTCATCAGCAGTGCATTGCGGGCGCGCAAGTTATAGTTAGCTGAACTAACTATAACGGGGGAATTTATATGGTTTTGTACGAGTGAAATGTCCAACTAACTATAACGCCCCTGAAACCTATGGTTTTTTCAGTGAATATATATATATATATATATATATATATATATATATATATATATATATATATATATATATATATATATATATATATATATATATATATATATATATATATATATATATATATATATATATATATATATATATATATATATTATTTTTGCTCAGTAGTTAATTGTTCAGTGCAGGGGCAGTTTTACAGCAGGCTTGCTTATTGTTCATGTAATTCTTGCCCACTTGGTCTATATTCTTGTGCACTCGTTCCGACTGTGTGATCTTGGGTGGGGCCATTTCTCAGTTTGATTTCTTATTTAATACTTAAGATACTCATGCCCACCTGGGGTTTCTTCCTGCACACTCTGCTTCCTTGTAATTTCCCGAGTGAAGGAATTCCCCACGGTTGCTGTATTCGTGTCTGTCTACTGCCCTTCGAATTGTGTGATTTGCATACACATTATTTTTATTTTCATTTACATTTTCTTTCCCAGTTCGGTCTTGATGTCATTTTACTGTATTTTTTCCATGTCATGTATTTCATTATGCTATGAATTTGGATACGGTGCCCTGAGGTATATATTTGTTTTGACCTGCTTGGGACATGTTTTCAAGTATGTTTTATGAAGAATACCAGCCAGACTGCTTGAAATTGTATTTTGCATTTTACATCGTATGGTCGAAGATGTTATATTTGTTTGTTTGTAAATAGTTCCAAGATGGCACCCATCGTTCTCTTACCCCGTCTGCTTTCTATGTTTATCACCGCATACACTACATTTAAGGTAGCACTGAGCTGTTTTTGATGTGATCAAGATCCATGGTGGCCGAAAAACATCGTCAGTCGCCTTATTAAATCACCCAAAGTTTGCCATACCGGTTCCTGACTGAGCGTTATTTGTTTGGTTTCTGAGATATTGCTTGACTGCTTGCTCCTCCTCCTACCGGTTTCCTGCTGCACCTCCACTATCGCAGAGAGGAATCACTGTGAAATATTGCTCCTGCTTGCTGATCTCTTGAGCGAAATTACTGAAAATAATCTAATGTTAAAAATAAATACATTTTTCAATTTCAAAACTATTTTGTTGCAATGCTAAGACTAACTAGTTATTATGTTTCGCAATAATTGTAGTGCTGTTCATAAATAGTGCCATTCACAATACTGCTTAAATTGCAAAACAATCTCCTAAGACTGTTGGTGTTCAATGAGCACTTATTTTGTCTCTTTCACAAAAGTTAAATATAAAGTCGGCATTGTGCTATTTAAAATCATGGCAATTGGATTTTACAGATGTTAGTATTATTTATGTTATCCTTCTGACAACCCCTGGCTAATTTTCCGACTCGTATTTTTGTCACGTTTTTTTTTAAAAATACCAATTCAATAACATCAACATTTCTTCTGACAATGTTTTGTTCTATAATGAATACCCTGATTTTTCAAGTAGGGGTCTGCTCATTAGTGGCACATCTCCACGTGATCAAAATGTGCTCCAGGTTGTCAAAATTAACGCACAGAGGTAATTGTTCAGCACTATTCAGAAAGCTTTCTAAGTACATATGTAAATGTGTACATTTAAGTAAAAACATATTTCACTCAGTTGTGAGTCATGGCACTAGAGTGGCCCTCTAATAATTGAATTTGGAGTCTAACTCCACATCCGCATTACAAGTAAAGTAGTAATTCCAAATCTGAAAACTAAGACGTTATCTCTTATATACCATGCTTTTAGAAGTGGATTTCTGATTGTGAAAGTATGCATCCTGGACAGGCAGGAACCACCACTCTAGTCAGAGTAAGCTAGATGCACACTAACCGATAACCTGTGCTCACCCTCTAGTAACTAGGCACAGAGCAGTCAGGCTTATCTAAAGGTCAATGTGTAAAGTATTTGTGCAACACACACACAATAACACAATGAAAACATCACAAAACCACAGGGTTAGATAAATAGATTATATTTTTGTGAGTAAAAGAAGACCAAAATGACAAAAATCCAATAAGTAGAACAGGAGTTATGAATGTTTAAAGAATAAATCAAAAAGTAGTGCTTAAAAATCAAATAGCGCTTAGGGGGTTACTTGAGGTCACACTAGACCGGGTTAAATCCAAAGTTCAGGCTGACAATGATGGAGGGCATGCCGGCTGCAGGGCTCACACAGGTCCTGCTGTAAAAAGTATCTTGGATGGAGGATGAAGGTTTAGTCAACCAACCCCTTTACGATGCAGGCACTGCCTTGTCATCAAGCCACGCTGTCCATCGTCGTTGAGCTGCTCAGTCCGTTGAAGCAATGTTGTCGGCATTAAAAAGCAATGCGTTGGTTCCGAATAGCGCAATGTTGTCAATGCGTTGATTTTGATAGTTCTGTACAGCAGAAGTCACCTTGCAAGGACCCGGGCCTGGATTGTCACCACTTGGCTGGGTAGGACTCACAGAAGGCAGAGTCTAAGTGCTGTTGCAGGGTTGAAGTAAGTCTTTGATGGCCCTGAGACTTTGGATCAGATGGTAAACCAGCAAGCTCTTGGAGTCACTCTGAGTTCAAGTGAAATGGGTCCAGTCCTTGTCCTCAGCAGGGCATTGATCTGCAGGCAGCAGGGCAACACAGAAAAGCATATAATCAGTTCTTCCAGATCAGCAGTCAAGCAGATTGACAATCCTTGGAGCACAGCAGTCTTTACTCCTGGCAGAGTTCTTCACAGGAGGTCCAGTAGTGTGCTGTCTTGGTAGGGTCAGAGGCCCAGTGCTTATACCCTGTTGTGCCTTTGAAGTGGGGGTGACTTAAAAGCAGGCCCTTGAAGTACACAGGTCCCCTTTTTTCCCAGTCCTGGCTCCAAACTATCAGTAGGGGGTAATCAGCTCATTGTGTGGGAAACAGGACACTGCCTATTCAGGTGTAAGTGTCGACCCCCTCCCTCTTCCTGCCCAGAAAGAGCTATCAGAATACAGATGAATGCAGATTAGTCCTCAGTCACACCCACCCTTCCTGTGTTTGTGACTCTCTAGAAGGAATTCACAAAGTTTAGCTGTCACCCACCCCAGGCGTGTATTGGTGACAGGCTTCAGGCACACAGAGCTATAAGAGAAGAGAAATGTCCACTTTCTAAAAGTGGCATTTCTAAAATAGTAATATTAAATCCAACTTTACCAGTAAAGAGGATTTATCATTACCATTTCAAAGATATGAAACATGACACAGCCACTCCTTCCTAATCAGGGATCAGAGCTTAAAAGTGTATTAAGGAATTCTCAAAGTTAACCTATTAGAGCAGTAGGCCTCAAAGTAGTGGAAAACAAATTTAGGTGTTTTATACTAGCAGGACATGTAAAACATAGAAGTACATGTCCTACCTTTAACTTATGCAGCACCCTGCTCTATGGGTGTTGTGGAAGTAAAACACATTAGTGGTGACACATGTAAACAAAAAGGGAGTTTTAGGCCTGGCAAAGTGTTTTAAATGCCATGTCAAAGTTGCAATAAACTGTATACATAGGCTCTGCAGTGGCAGGCCTGAGACAGGATTAAAGGGCTACTTGTGTGGGTGACACAATCACTGCTGCAGTCCCACCAGTAGCATTTAATGTACAGTGCCTGGGCATATGGTATACCACTTTACAAGAGACTTACAAGTAAATTAAATATGCCAATGGTGTATACACCAATGTTACCATGTTTAGAGGAGAAGCACATGCATTTAACACTGATCAGCAGTGGTAAAGTGCTCATAGTCCTATGGCCAACAAAAAGATAAGGCAAAACATTTGGGGGAAGACCACCCTAAGAATGACAAGTCTAACACATGTCACAGATACAGTCAGAGGAAAATATAATATAATGAGTCCAGTCTTGTAATTTCATTTTACTGGACCTTCTGCACGGGGCGTGCCATGCAACAGTCCCAGCACACGTCTTTGGAGTTGCAATTGATCAATAAATAATACCACTCGATGGAGCATCACTTAATACCTATAGCCATTCACGACAACAGTGCCTTTGCTTAAATGTACCTATATTGACCTTTTGCCCATTGCAAACCTGTGACATCCAAAAGAAACATCCACATGAAGATGTTCTTATAGATGTGTTATACACTCTAAATTGATGTCTCGCAATGTAACTGTACACTGAGTCATGTGACCAATAACTGTATGCCTGTTAAGTGGTCTATTGCCTTGGAGCCTACTATTCAACTTAATGAATAATTTTTACAATATATGAGTTTCATATGGAACACTGCACAGAACAAGAAAAAGAAATAGGTGCATTGTGAAAACATCAACCAGGCAGTATGACACATGGTAAGATGTCATTCTCCTCACTGCACTTCCCTCTTCATTGTTTAGTTTAGTCACATCCCATCAACTCTGTATCCATTCGCAGCTGCAGTTGCTCAAAGACTGCTATTGATTGCCTTGAAACCCACTCACCTTCGTGTTTGAAGGGGTCATTGGAACCAGGACGTCAAGCAACTGGCAACAGTCAGTCAGTTATATACCAGCACTCATTCCCATAATAACACACATTATGTTACACAAAGTGTTCCTCAAGCAACTTACACATGTAAGTCACAGATATTCGTTTGATAGGACTTGGGTTAAATTGATATCGATGTGCCAGGTCTCTTGTCCTCAAAGTTCTATGTTACATGTGTAAGCCAACAAAAGTACATTTGGTCAAATATCATCAAACACAACCACACATACAGAATTATGAGACTATAGTTAATACCAAAGCAATATTCCAATATTGCAAAACATGTTGTATGTGAAGCGGTGCAATGTGAAGGGAGAGGTGTTTACAGTAAGTACACTTAAAGTCTATGGGAAACTCTGGGGAGAGGAAGAGGTGCTTCTGGCTGTTTGGTAAATTGTAGAGAGGGATACACTGCATGTGCAATCTGGGTGAATGAATCACAACTACAAGGACCGGAACATGTCCCTGAGAGAGACAATGAATTTGCAAAGAATAATTTATAATTGGTGAGGCAGAAAAACATCTAGTGGCATAATGGTATGCTATAACCATTCTTGAATTTGGTAATAGGCATCTTGTCTTACTTGCAGGACCCAGTTATGTCCCTGAATTATATGGTGCTAAAATCCAAAAATCAGTGGGTCCCCCCAACCACTTTAACCTCTACATGATGTACATTACTGCAATATAAACCAAGGACCAGTCACATATCAGTTTCATGCACAGCCGTCATGCAAATTCCGTATGGGTGCAGGGGCATGCCCATATTATAGAAGTGGGGTAGTTTATATCAGCACCCCTTAAGCGTTTGTAATGATGAAACCTACTTCCAGTGGAAATTGTGATGTGCACTTGTATGGCCCCATGATAAAGTGTATTGTGTTGTGGCATGCCACTGAATAATTGCACATTACTATTCATAACAAAAGGCATTCTCATTCATTCAACAAGCAAGAATGATGAAACCAAGTTGTGTTGAATGAACATTTGTAAACCACAGAGGGTGATGTGTGTGGTCATCAGTAAAAAGAGTAAGGGTGTAAAAAGGGCATAGAGTTTAACCACAGATGATGATTCCACTTCAGGGAGGAAAGTAGAACTTGGATTACAGATTTAAAAAGTCATGAAACGCTTTAAAAGAAATTACAACTCTCATATGAACAGTTCCAAAAGAATGTTCTTGTTTTTATCAGGTAACTGGCAGAAAATCGAAACCATCAATATCGTGGGGCATAAATATTGTTTCAAAAATATCAAGAGCAAAAATATTGTTATCCTATGCTCATAATGTAAATAACAAAAATATCGAAAAAATATATCATTCTGCAATGATATTAGAGACACAAATATCAATAGTTAAACATAGTAACATTAAATATATTAACATTAAACAGTAATATAATGTAAATTAAATATATTTAAATTATTTAAATTATATATACATTTTATACTTATTTGAAAAAAAACTTATATATATATGAATGTTTATTTAAAAATACATAATTTGAAACTATAATTGAATGGAAATTATAATTTATGTTAACAATTTACAAATTTTTGGTAAAGTTTTAAAAAATAACAAATATATATATGCCTATATACATATACTCAATACATTACAAACTGTAACAAATAAACTGGAAAATGTTAATAAATATACCAATTTAATTACACATAAAAAAGAAAACAAAATAAAAAACTCACATTTAGCTAAAAATATATAACACATCACAAACATTAATAAATAAAAATAATATAATGTTAAACACACAAAAACATAATAATAATATAAATGTAAACAATATAACCAAAACTATAAAGTTCTACAAATAATACATATACTATTCCCACTCCAGTCTCTGAAACAGTAAGGAAATTGTTGGACTCGGGAGGGGCAAAATGTACTTTTCCCACTCCACTCTGTGCAACAGTAGGGAAAACGTTGGATTCAGGAGGGCTAAAAATTACTATTCCCACTCCAGTCACTGCATCAATAGGGAAAGTGTTGGATTGCGGCAGGGCAAAATTCACTATTCCCCCTTCAGTCGATGCAACAGTAGGGAAAGCGTTGGACTTAAAAGGGATAGAAATCACTATTCCCACTCCATTCTCTACAACAGTAGGAAAAATGTTGGACTGTGGAAGGGTAAAGTTTACTTTTCCCACTCTAATCAGTGCAACAGTTGGGAATGGCTTGGACTCAGGAGGGGTAATAATTTACTATTCTCACTCCAGTCGGTTCAACAGTAGGGAAACTGATGGATCGCGGAGGGATAACATTTACTATTCCTAATCCAGTCTGTGCAATAGTAGGGAAAGTGTTGGATTGTGGAGGGCGTAAAATTGACTATTCCACTCCAGCATGTGCAACAGTAGGGAAAGGGTTGGACTCAGGAGGGGTACAATTTGCCATTCCCACTCCAGTCTGTGCAACAGTAGAGGAGAGTATTTCACTTCAAACAACTAAAATATTTTCACAACTACATGAAATAACAACAAATATAAATATTTAAATCTAAAATATATATATATTTAAAAAAATAATAACATATTTATTACAATGTTTATTAAATATTTTAAATTAAAACAAATTTATAATATAATAAAAATGCCTCACTATATTTTCACAATTATAACCAACAAATATAAATGTATTTAAATTTGAAAAGTATAACACAATTAACACATAACATAATAAAGAACACATTTGTTAAACAATAGGGCCTTATTATGATGGCAGTCAGACGAGCATTGCCATCGCAGAAGGAGTGGGACCACCCGACAAGTAGTCGGCGGTCCCACCCACCAGATTATGATGCGACCACCGTGTAGGTGGTCGGAAACATCCCTTTTTCTATTGCGGCTTGTGCTGTGGCCCGGTGCATGGATGTTTGGGGGGCACTACATGGGCCCCCTGGGGCGACATTGTGGAGGCCTATAGAGGCCCTGCTAGGGGCCCCAAAAATCCGTTTCCGACAGCCTTTCCATGGTGGTGGGACCACCATGAAAAGTCTGTCGGAAACTGACATCCTACTCCCCACGGCAGTGCCTCCACAGGCATCACCTCCATTGTAGGGATTGGGTTCTAAACACTGCCCCGACAGGCTCCTTGAGCATCACGGAGGTGACGGTCTTTCCCCCACCCACTGCACTTCGACTGCCAAGATCATAATCTGGCAGTCGGACCGCTGCCCTAGATGTTGGGGGGACTGCCCAACATCGTAATCAGGACCGAAATAACTATTTTTACGTTTATTAATACTTAAATAACTTCCTACCTTATACTTCTGCAAAGTGAACAACACACATCTAAGATATATCTTACTATTATACAAATTACAAATTGTACATAATTAATTAAAAAATTAATATTAACTAAGTAATATTAAAATCATTATATTTAATTAATTTTCTCAGCCTTTATCCCTACAAAGCCAACAACACGCATCTAATATATATTTTAAACAAATCATAATTACATAATTTACATAATTAATTATCAATTATTCAATTGATAGAAATTAACTAATAATACATTACCAATATTTAATTAACTTCCCACCCTTTACCCCTACAAACACAACAGCCCACACTTCATGTATAACTTAAAACAGTTCTTAATTACACAATTTGCATAATTAACTATCAATTAAATTATTGTCAATAATGAACATGAATTATTTAATTAATTTTCTTCACACTCTTCACCCCTTCAAAAATCACAACCCACACTCAAAATACTAATAAAAAATGTAATTAATTACACAATTTACAAAAATAATTATCAATACATAATTGATAATTCAAAAGTAATTATTACATAATTATAATTAAATTACTTCCCACCCTATACCCCTACAAACCTCACAACCCCAATTAAAAAAATTAATTACACAATTAACATAATTAAATATCAATTAAATAATTAATATTAAGTAACAATGAATCATTAATAAATAATTAATTTACTTCCCACTCTGTATCCCTATAACCTCCACAACCCGCTATGACACTACAAATATAAATAAACTATTAAATTAAGTTTAAAATCAACTAAGATTTACAAACTATATTAAAAAACAATAATTATGCAAACAATTTATAACATACAATTAAAATATATACTAAAATGCATGCAAATAATTTAAAAATGATATTATAGAGGGGTGTGGCCAGCCAAGATGGCCGTATGGACGTAATCCATGCCGGCTCCGCTGCCAAAACAGACCTAATCTAAGACAACACCGCGCTAACACCCACAAAAGCAAGGTAATGCACAAAGATTAGATCAGAGACGTACCCGACTTCTTTGGCGCTGTCTAGAACTGAGCGGCGTACAGTGGATGGCGAGAGATTGTGGATCGTGGCAGAGGCCGCCGCTCCCACTGGAGACTACTTGGTGGCCGACGGCGCTGCTGAGAACCAAGTAGTAAATGGAATTCCTGGGCCCAGCCGCGGGGGAAATCAAGCGGTATGCGGGCATTGCCGTGAGGACCGGGAGAGACACCCAGGCTACAGCGGTCCGGTGAGTGAAGATAATGTGAGGCGGGAGGAGCGCCGGCCCCCATTTCATGGCAACATAGCATCAGCGTGGCGGGGGAAAACCAAGTGGCGAGACGTTAAGGCAGACACGCGAAAAAGACAGCGAGCGCGGGTGAGCGAACTGTACAATTGCAGGGGTTCTCTCGCCCTTTGAACAGAATATCCACAATAAAGCCTGAGAGGGGATAAAAACAAGTGGCGCCTGATTCCAACATGGCGCCCGCTTGGGACAAAATGCCTCATAAAGACGCTAAGACCCCACATGAGTCTGTTTACCTAGCATAGGAAAGGGGCACACCTCGTTCTTCTTGTTGTGCAAACTAATGAAGCACATGGCAATAAACAGACGCCACAAGAGTGAGAAAATCTACTAGGCAATCCCCGGGGCAACTGGCATCGGCGAGGAGATAGGAGTGCATGGTGGAGGAGGAGGGGGGCCATCATGAGTGGGAGAGACAGCGGAGGCCTCTGAGGACACAAGACAAGAACAAACTTGCGGATAGCGCGGGAGGCGCTCTGAAGCACCCACGCAGAGGCGCATTGGGAGTCAAGCACAGATCCCATATGAGACAGGATTCTATCCTCCCACTCTGATCATTTGCGGAGAGGAGTAGTGCTGGAGAGAGGGTCAAGGTCATTCCAGGCTCTGCGATTTGAGAGGACCGGGCCCCAGACATCCTACGGTCTACACCAACTACAACTCTATGCCGCCCAAAAAGCAACCCCAGAGCAACAGGGTGTCTACCTACTTTGCACCTACCTCCAACACAGAACCACAACAGAGCACAAGCGAAGAGACTAGAATGACGCTATCTAAGGACGATCTAATCACCTCATTGAGAACATTCAAGTAGGAATTGAGGGACGAACTAAAGGTGGACTGGACACAATCACTGGAAGCTCTGAGGGCGGACCTGAATGGCAGGCTCACCTCCCTGCAACAAGACATTGACTCAGTGGGCACGAGGGTTCTGGACCTGGAGACCAAAACCGCGGAAATTGAACAGGGAGAGGAACGCATCTCAGCCATGACGAGGGAACTCCAGACCCAACTAATAGCAACGCAATTAAAACAGGAGGACCTGGAGAATCGCTCTCGGCGAGACAACCTACAAATCCGCAACCTGGAAGAAGGAGCGGAAGGCCCGAACCTCAAAGCCTTCGTAACAGGGCTGTTCTCCGAAATCTTGGGAGCAACGACGGTGAAGGTGAAAATAGAGAGAGTCCATTGAGTGGGGGACTCCTGCAGGGCGAGAAACGCCGGCCAAGAGACGTCCTTGCCAAAATGCACTCATTCAAATCTAAGGAAGCAATACTTCAGGCAGCCAGGAAAAGAGAAGTGGTGAAATTTCAGGGGTATACATGTGAACTGTTCCAGGATATCGCCCCGGCAACCTCGGCACAACGTCAACAATTCCAGCCTATCACAGATAAGTTAGGGCAGGACAATATCCGCTACCGTTGGACCTACCCCTTCGGTCTCAGTTTTGAATATAAAAATAGGGAACGTCATGTCACCGAGATCTAAGAGGCGTGTAGAGTCCTAGGGATCCCGATGCCAGCTCAGGATCCAGGAGAGAATCCATCGAATATCCCCAGCAGTGACATGACCGTGGGGGTGAGGCAAGCGCGTGGCGCACACGTCGACTCCCCAGACTGAAAAAGACCCAACCCACCACTAATCCAAACTGAACAATGGCGCAGTGAAACTTAGACACAAGAGACAACAGATTGGATCGAAAGAGCTGACTCACGAGGGCTTAAGAAAGTGGAGACTAATACACCTTAAGAAACAGACAGAAACGACCACGCTCCACGCATTCTACAGCTCCGGAAATCTGGGACACTGAAAACAACTGTTACTGGAGCGCTGTTTACCCCACTTTGCCAACCGCACTCAGAGGCTGGAGGAGTTCTACGCCAGTCACAGCGGGAAGGTGATTGTCTTTACAATCAGCAGCAATGCAGATCTTTTGGCAGCAGACTATGGTCCTATTCGCCTCACAGTGTCGGACAGACACTGTAGTGGTATGTGGGACTCGGGACAGACTGTCCCAAAGTTGGCACTGTTCAAGTTTATTTGTTTTTTTTCTTTTTTAGTCGTGTTTTTTTTTTTTTTACCCTGGGGCATGGTGATGATACAGAGGGTTTTAAGGGGAGGGAGAGAGGGAGGTGAAACAAATTGCAGCGAACTGACGGGATGGGGGAGTGAAGGGTCGGGGAGGGGAGGGATGTGAGAAAGTATATGAAATAAGACCTAATCTCTTGAGAATGACTTACCCACAACCATCAATATGGTGATCACCACATTATCGTGGAATATACGAGGTATGAATGCCCCCTCTAAATGTCAGAAGGTATGGAAATACCTCACTGACCAACACTATGACGTTGTGGCCCTCCAAGAAACCCACCTCAAACGATCCGAAGATCATAGGTTGAAACACAAGGCCTACCCACTGATCTACAAATCCTCCTCCACCACAAAACTTAATGGGGTGTCCCTGCTCTTTCACTCCTCACTTAAATTCCAACCTGAAGACTACAAAACAGACAAGGAGGGGAGGGTCCTAATGGTGAAGGGGTGCCTAAGGGGGCGACAATGCACCATAGCGTCGATATACGCACCCAATACTAATCAAGCAAAATTCCTTCACTCCACGCTATCTATGCTGCGGGGCTTTGCATCGGGCGACATAATACTCATGGGGGACTTTAACTCCACTTAGCACTCAAGAGCAGACAGTTCCAACCCCCACAAGCCACACATGGGCAGTTTCCCAAAAGCTTTGAAACAGGAGGTACAGGAGATGGGCCTCAAGGACGCATGGAGAGAAGCTCACCCAGACGACACAGACTATACCTTCTTTTCTCATGTCCACCACAGCTATTCACACCTGGATTGCATGTTTCTCAGTCAAACCCTCAATAATCAAGTTCGCGAGGCCATAATACACCCTATCATCATTTCTGACCATGCCCCAATCGCGGTCTCCATGGAGTGGAGATGCAACACACCTAAGTCCAAGCGATGGTATTTTTCTAATGCTTTAATCCGAGACAAAACATCGCGGGATGCCCTAAGGGCCTCCATTAAAGACTTCTTCCAAATAAACAACCCCCAGGACACATCCGTGGCAAATAATTGGGACACATTCAAAGCTGTCATCCGGGGACAATACCTGTCCCTTATGTCTGCTCTTAATAAAGAGAGGGTGGCGGAGAGGTTACTTCTAGAGGGGGAATTAAAGACTGCAGAGCGCGATCATTAAGCTAACCCCACTCTCACACTTCAGAGAAAGGTCACAGCCCTGAAAGGGAAACTGCACGCAATTTACTCGAGTAGGGCAGAACTAACTTTGCTTCGCCTTCAGCAGACGTCATATGCGCAAGGAAACAAAATAGGTTCGCACTTAGCACGACAACTTAGAGTAAAAAGGGAAAGGGAGTACATCGCAAGCATAAAAGATCCCACAGGTGCCCTGATTAGGGAGGAACCAGGGAAAGCGAAAATGTTTAAAGACTTCTATAATGCACTCTACACTCCCGACCAAGCCAACTTACACGCCCAAGCAACTTATCTGAACTCAGTGACGCTGCCCCAGGTAACAGGTCCCCAGAACGAACAACTTGGGGAACCTATCTCAGAGGAAGAGGTCCATCTGGCTCTTAAGACCCTCAAGTTGCATAAGGACCTGGGACCGGACGGCCTGACCGCGCAATTCTATAAAAGCTTCAGTGCGGAGCTCATCCCCCAGTTAACTATGCTCTTCAATCATATTGCGACCTCTACTCAAATTACCAGATCCATGAGTGAAGCACTAATCACTGTGAACCCTAAGGGGGGGAAGGATCCCCAGCTCTGTGGTTCTTACCGCCCCATAGCGCTGCTTAATCTGGATGCCAAACTATACTCAAAGATACTGGCCTCCCGGCTAGTCAAGTTGATGCCTGATCTCATACCCCCGGACCAATCCGGTTTTATTAGGGGCAGACAAACACACGGTAATGTATGCAGGGTGATCCACTTAATAGAGAAAATGCATAAAAAACAGATTCCCGCAGTTCTACTGGGTCTAGATGCTGAGAAGGCATTTGACAGGGTGGACTGGTCGTTTCTCTTCCAGACCCTCCAACGGTTTGGATTCTGCGACGCCTTCATTAACATGATACGAGCTAACTTCACAGCTCCGAGTGCCAGGGTCTTGGTTAACGGGGTGGCATCAGATCTTTTTTTGCTGGGGAGGGGAACGGGGCAGGGCTGCCCCCTGTCCCCGCTCCTCTTTGCGCTCAGCATTGAACCACTGGCAGCAACTATTAGGGAGTCCCCAGAAATTAGAGGGGTGCCCTTTGGATCCGACGAACACAAGATATCCCTGTTCGCCGATGACATCTTGTTGACGTTGTCGGACCCCCCACGCTCGCTGACTGTAATACAAGAGGAGTTGATCCGATTTGAGCAAGTAGCAGGCCTTAAAATCAATCTCCCCAAATCCTTCCTCCTAAATTTAACGCTGCCAGAGACTGACATGAGAAACCTGGAAGCAGCCACACCATTTCAGGGGGCCAAGAAAGATCTAACCTATTAAGGGAATAAATTAACCCCCAAAATATCAGACCAGTTCGCTGCCAAATATCCTCCACTTCTCACCCAACTGCAGGCTGATCTCAAACGCTGGTCACCTCTTTACTTATCGTGGATCAGCAGGCTTCATGCCACTAAGATGGTGGTTTTGCCGACATTTTTGCATTTGTTTCAGAGCCTCTTCATCAGCCTTGAGAAACACTTCTTGCACAAAGCACACATACTGCTTAAAAAATTTGTTTGGCAAAACAAGAGACCGAGACTACCGTTTCATCTAAACCCGCAGACGAAGGGGGCCTAGCGATGCCCGATCTGACACTCTATTACAAAGCAGCACAACTCCGGGTCATAGTTGAGTGGTCCCACCGAGAATCAGACAAACACTGGCTACATATGGACCGAGCGATAGCTGGCCGGGTGATCTGGGACATTCTCTGGAAACCGAAATCAGTTCGCCCAGCCAACGCGTACATTAGCACCCCTACCAAAACGACTCTGCAAACATGGGACAACGTGCTGCGACAAAATGACTGGATGACGTTTCCATCCCCTTATACCCCTATACACTACAATCCAGTGTTCCCACCCGCACTAGAGCCGGGACCATCGATGTGTGGAGGGAGGGGGATGCCTGGCGCTGACACACCTATTCCATAACTGGGATGTCCTAACATTTGAAAACTGTCAGCGCGAATTTAATCTGCCTAAATCAGAACACTTTCACTATCTCCAATTACGCCACTGGGCCATGCAACCTGAGATGAGAGAAGGGGCAACGAGGGAACTCACACCACTAGAACGATACTTGACAGGAGCGGGCACAATGAAAGGGGCCATCTCTTTCCTTTACGCACTATTATTACACACCCTGCCATCCCCCCGCCCCCGATATCGTGACTTTTGGGAAAGAACACTTGGCCACGATATCGCGGACACTCAATGGAAGGCATCACAATCACTCACTGACAAAACGAGAGGCCCATTATAAAATACTCTACGACTGGTACCTATACCCCACCAAACTTAAGAAGATTTTCCCCAACACATCAGACCTATGCTGAAGGGGATGCGGCCTGCTCGGCGACTTTCTACACATATGGTGGGATTGCCCAATCATCCTGCCTTTCTGGAATGAACTTTTAGCCCATATCAAAGACATGCTGGGATACCCCATTCCGGTCTCCCCTGAATTCGCTCTTTTGGGACTTGGGGCCCGGGGCTGACATATCAAACTGCAACAGACCAAGCCATTATGTGGCTTTGTTTAGGGGCGACCAAAACAACCTTAGCCACAGCTTGGAAGAAGAAGGAGGCCCCGGCCATGACGCAATGGCAGGCACACCTATGGAGAGCACTGACCATGGAAAGATTGAGTGATATATATAGAGACGCATTTAAAAAATTTGAATACACTTGGGGACCCTTAGTGAAGTATTTGTCCACAGGTCTACCACTGACTACATGCTCCCCGAGGGTTCGAGCACTCCATCTGTTTCAACTCTAATTAACGTTCTGTCATATACCAGAGCGCCTTATGTACCTCGATCCACCCTTTCTAGATACCCAGGGTCTTCCTTAGCATGGGTTACACAACCCCATTTTTCTTTTTTCTTTTCTTTTTCTTCTTCTTTTTGTGTTCTGTTCACAAACATTTGGGAGTTGAACCCCAGGTTCCCTTACACGCCCACTGTAAGCGACCATACAAGTGATTCGTCAGCAAAGGGACTGGGTTTTGGGGAGGGGGGAGGGCTAGGGGTACAAGGGTAGGGTTAATCTAAGAACAACTTGCTACTTGCATTGCATTGATTATGCGTATAGACCTCCTTGAGGCCAATGTGACCTGTAACAACCGCAATACTCTGTACACAGAAATAGCGTTACGTCAGCTGTATACGGGTTGAATGAATATATGTATTGCTAAATGCTATGATAACCCTTCTGTAAAATTCAATAAAAACAAGTTTGAGAAAAATGATATTATAAACATCAATATTTTTGTAAAGGATATTAACAACATAGATATTTTTAACATCCATATTACTTACCTTAAAATCGATATTCTTATCACTAATATTTTTGCACACAATATTTGTGCATCACGATATTTCAAACTCAATATTTCTGCCCCTCAAAAAAAAAATTGTTTATATTTTCTGGGAATATCATTTTTATCAGTGCTCAATTTGAGCCAGTGGTTGTGGGTGGATGGCACCGGCCCTTATTTTTGAGGACTGCCACTTATTTTTCAGTGTCAGATATTTACAGAGTGCAAGAAAAGGAGAAACACACAGATGAGAAAGACTGAGAAAGAAAAAGACAGAAAAACCATCACAAACAAAAAGCAGGGTTCTGCAAAAGCGAGAAACGAGGGCAGGGAGCGACTGGTAGTGGATTAAAGGCTACCGGCCTTGGTATTCGGCATGCTGACAATTAATTGCACTAGCTGAGGCATTTTGAGCAGAGCTTCGGTCACCAGCCCTCTTTCGTTCACAAATTAATATTGGCTTTTCTGGACCTGCTTTACTGGCTAAGGTTAAGAAAAGATGGTAGAAAAAGGAAACTCGACTAAACGAACTCTTTTTGGTGTGCCTGCAGAGAAAAATGTAGCTTAAAGAGGCAAAATCCTCTTTGTAGGCAAAACAGAGACACATAAACATTCCAAACTGATTGAAATTCCTAAACTGTCCTAAAACTAGTACCTGCCATAGTAGATAATTTCCTAGCAGATCATGGACCGCTATCGAATTATAACTATTTTTTCCTATTATAGGTAAATGCAGATATAATGAAATTCATGGACCATGCTTTGATTCACTTCTGTATATCTCAAACAAATAAATGTCCAGAGATTTGATATTGGCATAGTTGGACCTCTGTGCATTGAGTGACAACTAACCAACCTCTGTCCCCATGTGTTCTACTGATAAAACATAGCGGTACATTGGCAATAAAGTTCTCCACTGCCTTTTGGCTAGGTTTGTGCGCTAAAAATAAAATATACATACAATCATCCACTGCCATTTACATCTTTAGATGAGTCCATGCTAAAGATGTGAAAAACCTGCACAATTGGCATGAACATCACATGTCCAATGTGGAAAATAGCATGGCATAACACCACTCATAAGCGTGATTTCAAAACTCAGTAGAAGTGATGACAAGAACCCATGTGGCTCTGCAGTCAATGGAGCAATGTTGACATGTCAGACTTAAAATATATATCTAAGCATTTCTCTGACATTAAATAAGTTAGCTGTAAGAGCTGTAAGTGTTCCTTGGAGTAGAGAAAGGGCACCCAAATTATTAATGTTTGAAAGTGAAACAGGAAACAAGTGCTAACATATATTTCGGCAATAACAGTAACACCAAGTGATGTTGCTGCATAGGCTAATTGCATCATATTCTAAAAGCATATTTCTACCTTATACTACAAGGAATGTAATTCTTTTGATATTTTGCTAAATTTTGAAAATCACATTTAGGAATGAAGTTAAACGTTTCGCACAAATGTTGCAAAAAGATAATTAGAAATACTGTTTCAAGGAGCCTTCCCTAGACTGGTGTGGCAAGTAGTTTGATCAGCCCAAGATCCTTCTTCAGTAACTAATTGCATTTCTCCCTAGCCACAAGCTCTATAAGGGCTATAATTATGTGCTCTGCTGGATGGGAGTTTTTGAAGCACTACTATCAGCATGACATATGATTATTGTAGCTAAGAGGTGGGTGTGAGGGGGGTGGAGAACTTTGGGCAAATCACCCATACAAAGACAGGCTGGGTCTTGAGAAACACTCAGGGGGATATTCTCAAGAACGTGCGATAAGCATCGCCAAAATAGGTTAACGCAAGTTTTCATATCGCCGTCTATCGCGGGAAAATAACTCAGAGTCAATGTCGTATTTTCAACACGGCGGTAACATGCGATAGTCTCCCGATAACGCGTCAAATGTCCGCGATAACATTACGGGGACGGCGATGAAAATCTAAACCCGAACGCGAAAAAAGTTGCGATGGGCCCAACTGCGATAAGACAATCAGCGAAAAGCAGCGCCAGGCCTGCAAATCACACACGTCAGGCGGGAAAAATCACTACAAAAGCAGAAAAAAAAACACAAACAAAAACCAAACTACAGCGAAGCACAATGGAGGCAGCCGGAGCAGGTATAGAGGATGGCCAGAACCCCACAAGCCCCCCGGATGAGCAGCCTGGGACCTCGGGGACAGGGAAGGGCAAGGACAAGAAGAAGAGGAAGACACGGTTCAGTCCGCAGGAAAACAGGATCCTGATCACGGAGGTGATAGAACACCATCAACAACTGTTCGTCACCTCCACTGTGTCATTGGCAACAAAAAATGCAACATGGCAGTCCATCGTGGACAAGGTGAATGCAGTCGGAGTGCTGAGGAGGACAATGGACGAGGTCAAGAGGCGCTGGAATGATGTGAAGCGCAAGACCAAGCAGAAACTCGCCAACAACCAGAAGGCAGCAATGCAGACTGGAGGTAGGAGTCCAGCGCAACTGGAGGAGCTGGATGAGATGGAGGAAATGGTGTCCACAGTCATCAGTGGGGAGACGGTGGCAGGAGTTGGGGGACCGGACACTGCTCAACATGACCTGACACAACAGCAACAGGGTGAGTAAAGACCAGGGACTGGGGGGACGGGGGGAGATGGGCACAATGGCACACATGCACAATCAAGCGGAGCACAGTGCACACCCAAATGACTCTGGATCATGTCCCTGATCCCCTTGGCACACTGCAGCACACATCGAAACAGCACGTAGGCCCCTGTCGACTATGTGTCCAGAGGAGGCCCGCCCACACATCACTCATCTCACAACCAACCCATGCACATGTGCTGAACCCAGCAAAGCTGCGGGTCCGTGAGCCAAACTGACAATGCAAGTGACACTGCATGACGATTAGCATGGCTGCAGTCCGATCATCATGACATGGTGCACGCCACCACACTGAGGTGGCTGAGTGTGGACCACATCCGTAAAGGAGCAGGTCACACTCTGACACATCCACCTGCACAAACAACCCCTGACGTCAACAACACATCTGCGGACAAACCATGCCCCAGAGTCCCAACTCCCACCAAGACCCAAATCCACCCAAGTCTGCAACATCACAGCACTGTATGGGCACAGAAGTCAAAGAAACACTGCCTGAAAGGGATAAGGGGCAGCAAAATCAGAGCTGCAGGGGCGACTCTCCCAAAATATAGCACACACACATGACATTCAGAGCACATCAGCATTGACAACAATGTGGTACAAACTGCAACACGTTTTCAACAGGACAGAGGACACAACAGGTGCCGCTTCTGTGTAGAAACTGGCCAATCACATTTGGCATAGCAGGGAAATGTGAGATGTCAATGTAAAAGTACAAACACATATGTCCACTGTCCCGCATCAAATAGGCAGCTCCTCCTAAACAGTCACAATGTACATTGTCATGCAGTCTGTATGTGAACTTGTACAATGCGTCAACATACATCTGAACACAATGTAATACTGCATCTCCCCTTCACATTGCAGAGGGAGCATCAACACCTCCTGCAGAGCAGCCCCAACAACTCTTCACTGATGACGATGAGGACATCCCCAACATCGACACCGAAGCCCTCCAAGTCCTCATTGACAGCTTCGGCACCCCATCTCCAGGAGCAGGGCAGCCCAGCTGCCACGAGGAGAACCCACCCCCTGCACAGCACACACAGCAGGCAGCACCCACCACCACGGCTGCCTCCCAGGACCCCCACGATGAACACATGGCCTTCCAACGCCGTGTGTTGGGGTGCCAGGAGAAGCTGGCTGAACAGGTGCAGGTGGGGTTCGACCGCATGGCAGCCAAACTAGACGCCATACGTGGGTGTCTGAGTCCCATCAGGGACCACTCACAGTCCCTAACGGACACACACAGTCCGCTCCATGCTCTCCAATGGACCATGGCTGACATCGCTAGAGTCCTGACTCTGCGACAAGAACGACTGTCTAGTCAGAGTGCCTCCAGCGATCTCGCCAGGGAGTTGGGACACATGCGGAGGATCATGGAGAACATGGAGCGGACGCAGGCGGAAAGAGCGGCTGCAACGGCTGCACACCAGCGAGAGGTAGCTGGGTCCCTCAATGCCCTGAAGACCCTCCTCATGGCATTGCTGCCACAAGGCCTGGCGCTGATGCATGCTGCTGCTACCACCCTATCCACATCTCCGGCCCCTGATGTGTCAGTGCCACACAGTGCTGGAGACAGAACACCACCAGCCACATGTGAGGCACATGCAACAGCAGAGGACGAAGATGCGGATGAAACTGCCATCGTGGTCAGGAGGACGCAGTAGCATTCATCTCCTCCATGTGGCCTGTTTCTGCTTGGTTCTGCCATCTGCATCATCACCTTCCACTGTCCCCCGATGCACTCTGTGACACTCACCTTGGACCTCGACATGGACTGCCATATTCTGATTGGTCACCAATGACACAGCTATCAGACTGTGGACTGAAGTCCTCCTCTCCTGATGTACCTGTCATTCCCTGAAGGACTCTGGCTCGCCCTCCACGGGCTGACAATGTGAAGTGGGGTTGGCATGGCCCTGTAATGCTCCAGCTGCAACACTCCCTTGAATGTGCAATAAACATTCTTATTCACACAGATGTGCCATGTCTATGATCTTTCAAGTGTGGAAGTATGGATGAATGTAGGGTCAGTGATTCCCCCTTACGTCCATGTTGCCCATGTTGTGAGACTTTTGTCACAGGGTGACACATTGCCGATTGTGGTCCAGGTGGCGCCGACACTACAACAGAGACACATCCAGTAGTCACTTCCTTGTCCAGCCCAGGACGGAACCACGCCCAGAGCCCCCGGGTCATTGTTCACACCCTTACGCTGGACTGGCATATGCCAGGACAGCCCACTCCAATTACGCACACAGGGGGGGACGAAAACGCTACATGTCCCAGGTCTTCACTGGTAGGATCTGCAGCTCACAGGTCTAGTTGTCAGCATGCCACAGCCACTCCCTCACAGCTGGTGTACACCCACACCACACCCATCCAGCACAGGCGTCACAGGACAAGTGACCCTGCCAATGAAAAGGGCCTGGGGCACGTGCTGGACGCCATTTCCACTCTCTCTGACTGGGTGTCTCCATGTAGATCTCATGTATGCATGAGGGCCTAGGG
This sequence comes from Calotriton arnoldi, assembly GCA_963921515.1. Classification (NCBI taxonomy): domain Eukaryota; kingdom Metazoa; phylum Chordata; class Amphibia; order Caudata; family Salamandridae; genus Calotriton; species Calotriton arnoldi. The sequence continues at coordinate 300,675 of CAWUFW010016136.1, forward strand.
CCCTGCCACCTCACATTGCCCAGTGCCGGGGGTGACATGATGTCTTGCGGTGCAGTGAGATACGGGCACCTAAAGTGCTGAGCGGGTGTGCAGTCTGCGATGATGCGCCGTCCTGGCGGTCCAGACTGGCAGGGATTAGTGTGAGCCCTGCTGGACCGCAGTGTAGGCCTGAGCCAGTGGGCAGGGCGGGCCTCCCACCACATGGCGTTGCCTCGCGGTTCACAGAGTTAGTGGCACCTCAAGCGATGTGCGGGTGTGCAGCCTGCGATGATGCTGTGTGGACTGATGTGGTCTCTGCCATTTTCGAAATCAAGACCCAGAATCATGTGTGTGACCTGGTGGCCCACGGTGCGGGGCTGCATGATGTGGAGGGTGCCATGGTCGCGGGCACCGGGCTTGGAGATCCCTCCGGAACGTGGTGGGCCCTCTTGGAGACACGCCGGTGGCGGAAGATGAGCAGTGAGGCCTGGTTGCGCAGGGGCGGGCAATAACCGCTGGGCAGCGGGAGGGGCTGGGGTGCAGCAGCCTGTTTGTGCAGGGGTGGGCAAGCGATGATGGCGTGTGCAACTGTATGGACTCTGCCATTCATGTCTCTGGAAACTGTTTCAGAGGAGGGACCTGGGGGACTGCTGTGAATACCTGCACGTGGTTGGAGACACACCGGTGGCAGCAGGTGAGCAGTAAGGTCTAGGTCCGCAGTGTCGGCACTCTCTCACCCTCTCTTTCTCTCTCCCTCTCTTTCTCTCTCCCTCTCTCTCCCTCTCTCTTTCTCTCTCCCTCTCTCCCTCTCTCTTTCTCTCTCCCTCTTTCCCGCTCTCCCTCTCTCCCTCTCTCTCCCTCTCTCTTTCTCTCTCCCTCTCTCCCTCTCTCTTTCTCTCTCCCTCTCTCCCTCTCTCTTTCTCTCTCCCTCTCTTTCTCTCCCTCTCTTTCTCTCCCTCTCTCTTTCGCTCTCTCTCTCTGTTCTTTGATGGGCGCATGGCACACCTTCTGATCCAGATTTCTGTTTTGCAGGCTGTGACTTACAGAATGTCCTGTGACGACCCGCCATGCCTCTTCAGATTTGTTTTTTTTTGTTCCTTCTGTAATAAACGTATTGTTTGGATATTATGATATGGATGTATGATTTCCCATTTTCTGACCACACATGTATGTTGGGTGTTGTGATTGTGCGACTTCAGGTGATTTGTTTGGTTCATGATTTCGTGGAGTTGAGGTGCAATATCTTTGTCCGAAGGTGGTGTGTGGGGGGTGCCCGGGGTAGGTCCCCCGGGGGTGGGGGGTCCTGGGGGTAGTGGCGGTGGGTGTTGTTGACCTATTGGGGCTCCAGGCTGCATGATCAGTAGCTCCAGGGCATCTGTTGTTCTTCATGTGTGGCTATGGGCTGTGCTCCCTTGTCTGGTGCCGGTTGTCGTACGACTTTATACCAGGTAGGAGCAGGTGTTAGTTTCCTGCTGCTAACGCGCCTTAGCGCATGTTTTTTGATCTTATTGCCGATCTGGCTGGTCGTTGAGAATGTTGTGGAGTGGTGTTGTCGCTGCTTTTTGCTCGGGAATGCCTACTCTGCATCTCATTAGCGATAGTTGCCGGGGTCATCTGTGGCAATGTTTTTTGCGACTGCTATCGCAAGTAAACTGGTGGTATCGGCTGTTAGCACCAGCTTGTGAATGGGGCGATAATTTTATCGCGACTTTGGCTGAGATAAAGTGCCGTTAACTCGGCGATCGTTCCTTGAGAATATGCCCCTCAGGCTGCTTTTTCCTCTCTGTATGACTGCAAACACTGAATGCTCTGCATACAGTGTTAGTGGTGCCCCCATCACAATGGAGGTGCTTTTGTCAACAGCAAAGGCACCTGCTACCAGGGCCTGCTCACACAGGAAATGTCCCTGCATACCTGAGTCCAAAAGCCCACTGTAATACACAAGGGGTTTGTGTCCTGGGGGTATTTTTGTGTCAGGATGGCTGTTGTGACTCGTCCATCATTGTGGCTGAATAACATGAACCCTTTCTTATAATTGGGCATTCCTAACATGAGGGAGTGCAATATTTCTGTTTTCAACTTGTCAAATGTTTCCTGCATCTTGGGTGTCCAGGCCAGCTCTTCATAGCCTGCTTTGATCTTCTTCATTGCCCCGGGCAAGGGGGTAATGAGTGTGCTATAATTGAAGAACCATTGTCGGACATAGTTGCACAGGCCTAAAAACGTCTGCATACCCTTTTATTGTCTTACTTGGTGGCATAGGACTGATAGAGTCTGACCGTTTCAGCGTGATCCGCAGACCGGTTGCTGGGATGAGTTGACCCAGATAGCTAACCTCCTGTTGCATATATTACATCTTTCCCTGTTCCACCTTGTATCCTCTTGCAGCAAGTGCAGTTAGGAGTGCTATCGTTTCTTGGCGACATAGATCCTTGGAGGGACTGCAGACCAAGATGTCATCAGCATATTGTAGAAGTGTGCTGATTGATTGGAAATTTGTGTGATCCTTACTCAGTTAAAGATACTGGAAGATTCGCAGTACCCTTGTTGCAGTCTCCGATATAGCAGTTGAACCCAGCAGAAGATAAACGCCATAAGTTACTGGCTGTCGGGGTGCAGCAAGATGCTAGAAGAATGCATTTTTTATATATGTCACAGAACTGTAACGGGCATCTGCTGGTATGCTTGTTAATATGACAGATGGATCTGGTACCACTGGGAACTCTGGGAGCACAATGTCATTGAGGTGGTGCAGGTCCTAAACCAGGCGCCAGGTCCCACCTTAGCTCTTTTTAACTGGGAAGATCAGAGTATTGCAGGGGGAGACCCCTACGTGGAGGACTACTTGGTCCACTAACACCTGCTTCTTTGGTGAACAGGTATTGACGCAACCATGGCAGGAGGACCCCCTCATGCATTTATATTTTTACTGCATAAGCAGTGTTGATGAGCCCTACATCGTAAGGCCCCTTGGCCCACAGTTGTTGTGGCACGGTGGCTAAGTCTCGTTCCCACCATGCCATGAGCACCGCCAGGCACAACAGGGCCTCACCCTGTACTTCTAGCCAACACTGGATGGGATCAGCGAAGATAATCTCCAAGGCCCCAGGGCATTTACCGAACAAATGGTCATCAGATATTTCCTGTAAACTCAGGCCATGTGTGGTAAAGATGACACATGCCCACATTGCCCCTGCCTGGTCTTTTGCCAGCAGGACACCGTACCTAGGCCATATTTTTTTGACTGCCTCCAAGTAGAGCAGAGGTTCCCCTGATGGTTCTGCATTATGGTGGCCTTCTCAGCAGAATACAAATTCATGTGGCAGCTGCAGCTTCTGCCCCAACAACTCAAGTGTGTTGGCAACGAGGACGGCCTTGAGTGTTGCTCTCACCTATTCAGCTGTACCCTGAGGGCAAATCAAGGACATGAGTCTAGTCGAGGTAACCTCCGGGGTTGAGCATGTCATTGTCCCGTCCTCTGAGAAATGGATGGTCATGTTTAATTTGGCCATTAATCTCTGCCCAGGAGATTAGCCAGTGTTGAGGGGTGATACAGCAGCTGCCCCTTCACCTGCTTCCCTCCTACTTCTAACTCTAGGGGTTTGTGTAGGGGACCCCCATGACCGCAACAAGAATCCCTGTGTCTCCATGGAGTTCCTGGACAGGGGCATGATCCCTTTCTTTAAACAGGAGTTTGTTGACCCTGTGTCAATCAAGAAGCTGTAGGGTGTCTTATTTATCAACATCATCACGGCTCTTCATCTGATTCCAGTGTTATGATAATACAGGACACGTGGGAGTGGGGGCGTTGTTCTCATCCAGTGGCTGGCGGCTTACTGGGTGTTGTGAAAGAGGGGGAGGGGGTGGCTTGGTCCTGATTTGGGGGGTTCTCAGTACAACTTCCTCGCTCCCTGTAACTACATGCTGTATTCTTCTTGAACCTCTGCGTCATTGTGGCTACAGCTGTTCTGACCTGGGCCATCATCTCTCTGTGCAGGGTTTCTGCAGCATCCAGGTCCTGTTCCACTTCCTTCCTACTTACTCTCATTTCCTTTCTTTCCTCTAATTGCTTCCTTTCCCACCTTACGAGGCATTGCTGCATGTAGGGGAATCCCCAGTTGGGATTTCCTTTTCCATATCGGATTCAATCTTCCACCATACCTTAGTCTTCTGACTCTAATGACCCCCCTATGGGCCAGGTCTGGCCAAACCAATTTCCCTCCTTAATCCAGTCTGCTAGTAGGTCACAAAAGGGCAAGCAAACCATTCCCTCATCCTCCCTTGCTATTACCTCTCTTGGGGTTAGTCGGTACTCTTCGTGTGTCCAGGACCCGTAGCCACTACCCTGGCGGCTAGCTTGTTTTCACCCCAAGAGCCTGGTCTGAGTGTGTTCTATTATGTGGGTGTTTAGTGTTCCCCCCCCTCAGACCAAGGAAATGCATGTGCCTCAGTATGGGCGTGCCACTCATGCCAGTGTTTCTCTGGTTTCCGAGCCTGCGTGGGGAACCTGGCTTGCATGTTGTCTAGTGGTGTCTCAATGATTGATTAGGAAACTTGTTAGGGAGTTTATAAACCTTTAACTGTTTCAAGTTTTTAAATAATTACAAATTCTACTCTGATCGTGGGTACACTGTGTAAAAGGGGTTGTACCAGCGACACTCTACTGGTTACGATCTCTATAAAGACCATGCATCACAAAAACAATTGACAATTGACAAAGACAAATGCAGTGATTTAGTAACAACATGTAACAAAGTGCAATGGTTAGTTCAGAGCAGTACGTGTTGATTTATAGCAGCGAAATAGCAAATGTAGAATTCCGATTGGAGGGTAAAATATAGTTATTATTTCATAAGTGCATAAACTTACTAACATGACATAACATTCAAACATGAAGCAGAATTGCACGATTTTAAAAGTGCCACAACATTTAACAATGCATAAATGGAAAATCTAAAAGAAAATAGAAGCGAAAAGATTTAAATAAAAAAGAATATTTTGTCCAAAAAATCTTAGGCCCCTCTAGCGCCTACAGCCCAAGAAGAGGGGATACACTGTGGGGTACATGGAGCTTAGTGAGCCTGATAGTCAGTCAATATTGGCTCGGGTACTAAAATAGCAATGATTTGTGCAGAGAAAAAGGAACAACCTGACAGCTATTGGCCCTCTGTGACCAGACAAAAGCTACACCTTTTTCACCAAGATCTGAATTTTTTCTTAACATCCGAATTACAACCTTTATCACACCCATGGGTCATGCGTACCTTCTGTTTTACCGCCCAGTGGTCCAAGCAAAAAAATCCACCTCTTCACTTCTTTCAGACACTGTCAGTGTTAAGAAACAGACGGTCCATAAGAAAACAACTTTAACTAAAAAATAAGATCAAGGTGGTGGCTGTATATAACACACCAAGGTCCTAAGTGTACCAGTTGTGTAACGCTCAATGGTTCAAGCGAAATAAATCAGTTGCCCTATATGAGCCCCCTAGGGCCTAGGTGTATGAGTTGTGTAACGCTCAACGGTTCAAGTGAATAAACAAGTGGCCCAATGTAACACACCAGGGGCCTAGGTCTACCAGTTGTGTAACGCTCAACAGTTCAAACAAAAAAACTACAAGCTACCTTTACCTTCTCTAGTGTACTGATTAGGAAAAGGTTTTGGTGTCTGCTCACCGGTCTTGTTGTGCAGATGTGAATCCATTCGGGTAGCGGTCCTTGTCCTTCGGCAGCAGTCGGGCTCAATAAACCAATCTCTCCTGGTTGACTTGCCAAAATTTTGCTCGGATATGAATTTACCTTGAAAAAATGAAAAGACAAGAGGCGTTTCGCAAATCTGGACAAAGCTGGTTTAATTAAATGCAGTGGCAGGAGAGCCTCGACAGAGTCACATCTGAAGACAGTCTCAATGTACAGAATGTTTGGCCGATCATATATACTGTTCGTGAGGTACAATAAAGGATTAAACATTCTTTAGAGAGCATGTGCGTCCGAGCCTTGTCATAAATCATAAATAAAGCCATCTCATAAGGGGGACACAGGTGGCTCTTGACACAGAGGAGACCTAATGTAGGCCAGTGTGTATGTGTCCAGATTGCCAGCATAGGGAACGCGTGATCACTACGTATGGTGTGCATGCCGTGTCCTGATTGGCTGAGTGTTCCTAACTACATGTGGTATCTAACTTTGTGGTATTTAGGGAGTGTGTGCCTTTGGACAAACATGTTTTATTGGGGCCAATTTCCTTGGACCTGTTTGTGGTGTAACTCTCCATCTGTGGGATCGATCAGGGTTTTCCTTGGTTGCACGTTTGTTTTCGGGCTGAGTGCAACCACACCTTTGATCTATCAATCAGGAGGCCTGGGTTTGGGTCTCAGTGCCTGTCTGACCACGTATCTCTGACTTGGGGTTGATGGGGAGGTCATCTTGGGTGAATTTGACAACAACAATACAAGTTCGTGAATGCATGTACATAGAAAATGGTGGGCATTGATATCATATTTACCGACGTTCTCATTCTTATGCGTCCAGTTGTCATAGCGTACATTGACATTGCTTTTCCCGGCATTGTATGTGCATGCATATATCATGGTGTACATTGACATAACATTCACCAATATTAACAGACCTTCCAGCTATCACTTATCAAAAAAACATAAAATGTCCCTTACCCTTATGGCTCCCCAAATCCCTCATCAGAACAGGAAGCAGAACAACTTACAATTCAGTGTTTGGGACATGATGTTTTGGGAACAGTTCCAGAGTCATGGGGTCAGGTTCTTTTAAGAGAAACAGAAGAAGGAGCTCTAGTAATCCTACAGAGGCACCTGAATAGTAGTAAGTATTACTAATAAGTACACACCATGTTTTTTTTTCCTTCTCCTAATACTATATGTTACCCCAAAATGTTACCCATGTTCTTCAGGGGTGTAACAGGAAAAGCTTTTGGAAACCCATAAAGAAGCACGTAAATCTTGCATGCAGTATATCACAGTGGTTTGTGAGCACAACTCCATAGTATATAGCACTGATTGTATTAGATTTCCTTTTTTCTTCTGGGCCTATGTTCTCTTTGCCTTGTATTTTGAATTACTGTCGCCTTTGCTGCTACATTTCTTGCTGCTTGTTTTTGTTTCTTTGAAAGGTTTTTTCTTATTTTGTATTTTCACTCTCTTTAGGTGCCTTTTCTCTCTTTGTGGACCCTGCTGTTTTTGGGCACCTAGCAACTGCACTCCATTTCTTATTGAAATGTCAGTAAGGCATCAGAGGAACATCATCTATATCTTTAAGCAGAACTGAGAATTTCCTTCTGAGGCCGCAATGACACTAGAAACATGTATGCACTTATTAGAGAATGATGGCAAGTTGTGTGTCATTCCACTTTTCTCAGTGTTGTATGACCCTTCCATGTATAGACCAGGCTGTGTTGAGTTGGGCCCTGTCATTGACAATTGACTAGTGCAACGTCACTTATGTGTAAATGCCTGTGGAAGCTGTGCAACAGCATGCTGGGCTAACAACATTTACCCTCTGATCTACAACTACTGCTTCCATGGCATTATCCAGATAAAACCTAGCCCTCTTCTTTTATCTTACAACATGAGGTAATTTTGTATGGCACGCTGTTACTAACACACAATAGGAAATCTTGTCACCAGACACACCCTGGACCACATCTTCTCCTCCATTCACAAGCTTAAAATCAGCCACATCACTGCACTCAAATGTACAGCCCATTTGATTGTTCAAGCTGCTGCTGGGAGAAAGTTACAGAAATGGATTGGCTCAACACCCTCCAACTACACTACCAAGACCCCATCAACGACCTCATAAACAATACAAACAACTTCAACAACTGGATCATCACTGGCACCAAAAACCTGGTGCCCCTGAAAAATGCCAACCAAAAAGATCCACCAAACAAGCTGGCTGGTACAACGCTAACCTTAGAGAGTCCAAAAGGGTTTGCAAACAAATCAAAAGAAAATGGAGAACCCCCCGAGGATCCACCGCAAGTAACACCTACAAGGCCGCACCTAGATACTATTGCTATCAAGTGAGAGAGACCAAGAAAAAGGCCCTGAACCTGAGAATCAAATCTAGCTCCAACAACTGCAAGGAATTCAACAACCCAGCAGCCTCAACCAACCCCATCACCCCTACAAAAGAACTCTGCAACAACCTCTCTGACTTCTTCCACAAAAACATCACCAAGATCCACAGCAATTTTGATCCTCAGCCATCCCTAATTAACCTTTTCAGTCTTCTAACCTCCTCAACCAAAGACTACCAACTGACCACATGGATTCCTCTATCGATTGAGTACACTGCAACAATAATGAAGACAGTCCACTCAGGTGTGCCCATAGACTGCTGCCCCCACCATAGCTACAACCTAGGAAGAGCCACAATGAGTGCTGCACTCACCTCCATCAGCGACACCTCCCTCAAGACAGCCATCTTCCCAGATAGCAGGAAATACTCAAAAGTCACTGCACTCCTCAAAAGAACCTCAGCCGACCCCTACGTTCTCAGCAGCTACCGACCCATTTCGCTGCTCCCCTTCCCAGGCAAAGTCAGCAAGAAGTTCATCAACAGACAACTCACCCCCTAGAACACCAAAACTCCTGGATGGCTCACAATCAGAATTCCGAAACAACAACAGCACCGAAACAGCCCTCATCGCTGCCATAGGCCACATACGCACTGTCCTCGACCATGGACAGACTGCCGCCCTCATCTTCCCTGACCTTTCTGCCACTTTCAACACTGTCTCCCACAGCATAATCATCACCAGACTACACACAGGGGGAATACAAGGACCAGCACTCAAATGGATAGCTTCCTTTCTCTCAGGGATGACACAACGAGTCAGGCTCAGGCTTTTCAAATCAGAACCCAAGGACCTCATCTCTGGAGTCCCACAGGGATCATTACTCAGCCCCACACTTTTCAACATTTACATGACTCCTCTGGCTAATATCATCAGATCCCATGGAATCAATCTCATCTCCTATGTTGATGACACCCAGCTCATTTCAGGCGACATCACCACCAACACAAACTTCAAACAATGCATGTCCAGAGTGGCCAGTTGGATGAAAGAGAACTGCCTCAAGCTCAACACTGACAAAACTGAAGTGCTGATCTTCAGGAATAAGAGCTCACCTTGGGACTCCATCTGGTAAGCCGCAGAATTCAGGCCCACACCCACCCCTGCTGACCACGCTATGAACCTAGGCCCCATCTTGGACACCGATCTCCCCAAGAAGTCCCAAGTCAATGCTGTCCCCTCTGCATGCTTCCACATCCTCTGCATGTAGCGTAAACTTTTCAAGTGGCTCCCACTGTACACCAGGCATACTATCACGCAGCTTCTATTTGCAAGCAGATTGAACTATGGCAATACACTCTATGTCTGCATCCCAACCCATCTTCTTCACATACTTCAAAACATCCAACATGCCACTGCCAGACTTGTCCTTGACCTCCTGCTCTGATCCCACACTACACCACTCCTCAGGGAACTCCACTGGATCCCTATCCAAAAGCGCTGCCAGTTCAAACTTCTCACACACACAAACCTCAATCACCAGCTTCACTTCAACCAACCCACCAGACAACTTCACTCAGCATCACTCTCACTTGCACACACACCCCACATCCACAGAAGGAGAGCAGGAAATCGATCATTCTCCTTTCAAGCTACCAAATCTTGGAACAACCTCACCCAACACATCAGGACCTCCTCCTCATTTCTTGGATTCTGAAAGAGGCTGAAGACCTGGCTCTTCAATTAGGTTTCTTGCAGGACTATCAAGACTGCTTGTACTCGGGTCCTGACTCTCCACACACCTGCTCTCACCTACTCAGGGGCCGATTCCGATCTCGGTCGGAGGCGCACCCAATACCATTCGGTCGGGAAAAAAGCCATGCGAAAGCCAGTTTCCCGACCGATCCGTACAGCACACCGAACGAGCAAGTACGATGCGCACAACAGCAAAAATTCCGGCCGAGCCGTACTCACCCAAACCAGGTCCTGTTCTCCGACCGAGGCGAATCCGGAAACGCCGAATCGAGTCGCACGGAAGGGAAAATGCAGCCCCGTCCGGCCGGACAAGCACGATGCGCTTTCCGTACGCGCCGAACCCGTCGCTACGCACGGCACGTCAAAGCATCCGGGAGAGGCGCACATAAGCTCCGAATCGCGCCACAACACGATCCACGGCTACGAGACGAACACAGCACAGACGAGGACGACGCGGAGCGACGAGGACGAAGCGAAGCGACGAGGACGAAGCCAAGCGACGAGGACGACGCGAAGCAACGAGAAGGACGAACGACACGAACCAACCATGAATCCCTTCGTCCCGATCATACCAATATTCTACATCTACTACCGGAACAGGCACGGACGCGTACGGCGCAGAAGGTAAGTCAGACACCAACCACAAAACACATACAACACGTACACGACACATCACACACATACACTGGGAATCTGAATATACTTGCAACAGCAGCACCATAGGGGCGGGATGCCCATCACCAATGCCACATATGCACACAGGGGCCTGAATGCGCGCCACCACCCCAACCCAGGGGGCTGGATGCCAACCACCCTCAACCAGGGGGGCAGGATGCCTACCACTACTACCACCCTCACCCAGGGGGCAGGATGCCTACCACTACTACCACCCTTAGCCAGGGGGCTGGATGCCTACCACTACTACCACCCTTAGCCAGGGGGGCTGGATGCCTACCACTACTACTACCACCCTTAGCCAGGGGGGCTGGATGCCTACCACTACTACCACCCTTAGCCAGGGGGCAGGATGCCCACCACTACTACCACCCTTAGCCAGGGGGGCTGGATGCCTACCACTACTACCACCCTTAGCCAGGGGGCTGGATGCCTACCACTACTACCACCCCCACTCATAGGATGGACAATGCATGACACAACAAGCACACCACAACCTAGGGAATGCAAGATTAAGACATCCCCCCACCACCATGACAAGCGTGTGTAGGCTGTGTCAAATGCCTACAACACCGAACATGACTTTCAACATACAATGTGACCCCCTAGCACATGTGCCACACATATATGTGTGTGGCACCCACAATGCAAGCAGCCCATGACCATTGTGGCAATGGGGCCTAAACCCCCATCATCACAGTGACCAAAAGGTAAGTGTGGGGTCCATAGCTGAAGCACATTTTGACCATTGTGGCAATGGGGTCCAAACCCCCATCATCACAGTGACCAAAAGGCAAGTGTGGGGTCCATAGCTGAAGCACATTTTGACCATTGTGGCAATGGGGTCCAAACCCCCATCATCACAGTGACCAAAAGGCAAGTGTGGGGTCCATAGCTGAAGCACATTTTGACCATTGTGGCAATGGGGTCTACACCCTCATCATCACAGTGACCAAAAGGTAATTGTTGACAAAGAAAGAGCTGCAACTGCCAAACTGCATGGATCATTCCTGCTCACAGAACCAAAAACTCATCTGTGGCAAAGTAGTGTATGTGTCCCATTGCAACATAAATTGGGGGAGCCAAATACTGCAGTGCAAATGAAACATTCCTTTGGCCATGTGCAGACAAACAACACCCATGGGGGCTGAGACCGTCAACAGTCATCAATGACACAATGACAGAAGTGACCATCAGAATGCAGAACCACATATTTGCACCAATGGGCACACAAATGCAGATACCCTGTGGAGACAGCAGATGTGAGGTGAACAGATACCATACCATGGCAGCAATGGGACACACAAACCATGATCACTGTGCTGACCGATGACCTAGGAGTCCCAGGGACAGCAGGGGAAACACACCAAACAACATACAGCCAATGGCACACCCAAGATATGCCAATGCAGTGGTGCAGATGCACAAACACAAACAGGCAGACCAACACTGTCATCATACACAGCAGGTGAGGGGTGGGGGTGCCAGTGTCCCCAGGCAACCACACAACACATGAGGAGAGCTGAATACCAATCATACAGATGTGCATACACTGCCACACTAAGGTAACTCATGGATCCAAATCCCCTATGTGGGCAAGCAGGCATTGTCAGGTGAGAGGGAGCACAAAACACACATGTCACACAGGCACGTAGGAACAACAACTGACACAGCAAGTCACAGACACACCACAGCACCACCCCCAGGGCCCCCACAATGTGGTGACCCTGGGCTGAATAAAAATACCACTGTGATGACAAAGCTAAATGTCGTTCACACTATGAACCACAGTCAGGTGTCCTGAGCAACAAACTACCATCACACCTACACAAGCACAAATCAATCAGCATGGCCAGTAAGCCAAGGCCAACATGGAGGCAGGGGCCTAGCCGGGCAACAACTCTCATCTGCACACACTCAACACCACACCCTCGACCTCCAACAATGTGCAGCAGTGAAGTACACATGCACTGGTGACATTGCACATGCACCCATGACTATTCCAGGGTGGTGGGTGGGAACCAAGGTGTAGAAACACATCACACATGGCCACTCAACAAGACTCCTGAATGTCTGACACACTGCACACTACGCTGTACATGGACATGACGGCAATACCACACCGACCAATGGGATCCCAGCCACAGTCACACACCAATGAAGAAGCCAAGGTCACCCACAAAGAACACACATAGACAACAACCAACATTGCAGCCCGGACCCTGAGGAGTGCCAGCAGTCACACACACAACGTGTCACAATCACTGAAAGATAACACAAACTGGAAATCACATGACAGGGGCAAACAACAAGTGCCAAAGGGAAACCTGACTCATGACCCATCTGCGTCAGCACACAAACTCTGCCCTGACAGCAAACACACCTATGGGTGACACCCTGATGACCAGTAATGTGCCATGCACCCACATCACAGAGAACACAGGGAGAAGACTTTGGGGGAACATAGCTCAAGTCAGCAAGCATCACAAACAGGTACAACACTAGGGATCACAGCATGCGCAGATGAATGGAAGTGAACACACAGACATGCACATACAACACACACCTTGGGTGCAGGCAATGTCACACGTGTACACACTGCCATGAGGGGACTCCACTCCTGTGTGAGGAAAGCTGTGCCATATGTTGCCTCAGTAGGGCCCCATCATGTCAGCTGAGCACTTGGTCACACAATCAACAATTAGCACCAAATGAGGGCTCCCATCACATCAGCCTGGTCATGGATGTGCCAACGGAATCATCAGCACAGATCCAACACACTTGTATAGCAATGTTGCACTGACTACACGGATGAGTCCCTCCCCATTGATGCCCAAACCTGCATGTCCACTGGAGATGGCAACACGGTCAGGGAAGTAGACAAATGCAACGATGGCAGGCACAACAGATGTGCAGGGGTGGAAGCCACAGATATGAAATTGCCAATGTAAGTAGGAAACCCATTGCCAAATACTGAACACATGACACCCTCAGATGCTGCTATTGATGACATGGATACACCACATGATAGGACACATTCCCCCTGGACCACATGGGTTCCTGCACAGTAACACTTCATAATCATGAGACCAGATATCACCATCACTGCAGCAAGGGCATGGTTAGCTGCACCAACAACATGTACATCTGAAGCATGAGCACTAGAGAAAAGAAAGTTGCTTTATTCAGCATATGTGTTGTTTGATAACGACGTCCAGAAGAAATTAGAGCAAAGGCCAATGGCCAGTCCATTGTCAAAGTTCAAACAGGGTGACACTGGCAGATGTCACCCTACGCATGCCTGCACAATACCAGGGACAATCCACTAGGAGGGGCAACCGGGGGGCAGGCCAGGCACCGCAGGGACAGGATCAGGGCTCACCAGGGGAGTCAGGGAAGGGGTGGTGGGTGCAGGAGAGCCACTGACAACTGCAGTGGAGGTGTCTGACATGGTGTGTGCCGGCACAACTGGGGGCATGACACAGATGTCGTGGGTGCCGGCACAACTGCAGTGGACCCTGCAGATGGGGTGGACAGGTCCGCCACTGCAGTGCCCAAGTCAGACAGGGCGGTAGTGGACTCCACTGCAGTGCCTACCTCCAGGGGAGGAGAATGGGGAACAGGCAAGGTGGGTTGGACAGAGGGGGGGACACCCTCACCACATCAGTGGCACAGACAAGCGCAGCGGGGGTGTGGTGCTGGGAGAGCAAGTGGCAGGGGGAGAAGGCCGGAGCATCTTGGGGATGGTATATCTGTGGGTGGGGGAACCTGGGGCAGGGTGTGGTGGGGGCACCTGTGCAGTGGGGGCCTGAGGGATGGAGGACGGAGACCTTGTGCCTGAGCTGCAGGGTGGTGGCGGGGTCTTGCTCTTAGCACTCCGGGGGACTTGCGGGTGGGGGCCTCAGTCCGTCTGCGCCTGGGGGAGGGTGTCCGGGGGCGAGGGGCACTCTGCTCCGTGTGGGTGGGCTTCCTCTTCCCCCGGGATGCTGGAGCAGCTTCATCGGTGGGGAAGAGGCCGAGGTCACAGAGGAAGAGCTGCTGTGACTTTGGGGTTGCAGGTGAGGCAAGGGAGGGTGCTTTGGAGGGAGAGGGAACTGAGGACTGCGCAGTGCATGTGGATGCGTGTGTGTGTCCAGGGCCCCATCCCCTGTGAGTCTGGCTTCAGTCCCCTGAATGTGCGTGCGTGTGCGTTTTGTCATTGGCGTGTGTGTCAGTGTGCTGGATGTGTGTGTGCTGGTGTGTGCCTGTGCCAGTGTGTGTGTGCCTGGGATGGGTAAGGTGCTGGGGAGTGTGGATGGAGCAGAGGCAGGAGGGGTGAGGGACCGTTTGAGGAGGGACACTGCTGCCGTCAGGGAGGAGTCCATGGACCTATTGCCCCTCTGTAGGTCAGACATGCCCGATGAGATGCCCTCCATGAACGACACCAGCTGAGTCAACAGCGCGGTGTGCGCATGGAGGACACTCAGCATGGCTGTCTGCCCTACATGGAGCTGGCGAAGGAGGTACACAGACTCCTCACTCAGGGCAGCAGGGGACACAGGGGCAGGGGGTGCGGTGCCTGGCCCAAAGGAGACACGCTCCCGGACATGGGAGCCTCCACGGACCTGGGGAATGGGAGCCGATGGGAGGGCGGTGGTGGTGCTGGTGGTGGCGGGGACAGCAACACTAGCTGGGGTGTGGTGGCTGCTGACACCCGCCTCCACAAGGGAGTCATCCTCCGAGTTGCTCTGGTCCTCAGCTGAGGTGGATGCTGCTGAGGACTCCTCGGTGTGGCTCCCCTCGCCCTCCGTGCCACTGGGTCCCTCCGACCACTCCTCGGCTGCTGACCCAGTCTGGCTCTCCGGCTCCTCCTGGTCCGTGGAGCTGTCCCCTTCCGTGGCCGTGGATGTATCTGCAAACAATGGGGAAACAGACAGACATCAGTCACCTGCACCAAACGCACAGACCACTGTGAGCACAGCACATTACAGAGCAAGCCCTGGCATCATTAGTTGTACATTGCTAAAAGTGCCCTAACTGAACAGGAGAAGCCAATTGTCAGTCTGATGCCAAGCATGGCACTCACATCCCACATGGCCTTGCACCCATCTGTCTGGTGTCTGTTGGATTGCAACACCCCAGTGTTGACACATGCACCAAGTACACAGTAGTTGGACAGTGCAGAGGACACGGTGTGGACACATCACAGCTCTTGCCACTGAGTCAGTACAGGTTTACGGATGTAAGGGATGCCCAGAGTCAAATAGGAAATGCATGTGATGCATTCCAGCGACAGACACCATGATGCACCCATGTCCTGATAGCCAGCGCCACTATGGTGTGCATGTAGCACATGTCACTCCCTGCAGGATCACCAATCAGTAGACACATGCCATGGCGGAGGCATGACTGCAAAGTCATACATCACTGTCTCAGTGATGTATGACTTTGCAGCCAGACAACAACACTCTGCACTGTGTCACAATAGTAGGTCATGGGGAATGCAAGTCCTGGAGCTGCACAAGTGCACATGTACATCCCCCACAACACATCCTCTTAACCCTCATCTGTCCAGGTCATACCTATTGGACATATGGGAGACCTGTGACACTACCCTCTGAACCTGAGCCCCTCACACTCTGCTGTGCATGGGGAACAGCTGCCTGAACTTCACATTTACATGCCCCAGTCTGCATGGGCAGCTGATCAGACACCTATGTGTCACACAAGTATCGTCTCCTATGGTCACATCTCCAGTGGCATGCTGAGCCCCTACCAAGAAACTCCACAGCAGTCCTGGCGACTAATCCACAGCACACTGACACAGAGGCAGACACCTGAGGGGTCAAAACACTGTGCACAATGTGTCCTCTGATACACGGGAGTGGGAGTACAGAGTGTATTGTATGGCCTGGAGTAGGCATGACTGTCCAGCCCCACATGAATGAGGGATGAGCCCTGGACTGTAGGCAGCTGGCTAAGTATGTGTGACACACGTCATATACATACTCCTGGGGCCCAAACATTGTTCCCACCCGCAGCATGGGTGTGTGCCAGGTACCCCAGCCACATGTGGTGGATCAGCTCAGCAATTGGACCACAGATCAAAGTAACACGCTGAATACATGTCAGAATACAGGCATTGTGTAAGCAATGGACCCACCCATGATGCCCACCACAGAGTCAGGGAAACAGATGCTGTCTCCCACCTTGAGTCAAGCAAACTGCAAGGACACAGTCCTAAGTGACAGAATTCCCTGCATGTA
This sequence comes from Calotriton arnoldi, assembly GCA_963921515.1. Classification (NCBI taxonomy): domain Eukaryota; kingdom Metazoa; phylum Chordata; class Amphibia; order Caudata; family Salamandridae; genus Calotriton; species Calotriton arnoldi. The sequence continues at coordinate 317,379 of CAWUFW010016136.1, forward strand.
AGGGCCACACCTGGGTATCAGATGAGGAGTGGGCAGTGCACAATAGAGGGACATGGCTCCTGGACAACATGACTGCTGTACTGTGGCAGTTCAACCTGGCCCGAGGAGGGCACATAACATGTTAGACAGAGTACACAGTGCAGTCTTTGACTCACCCCCTCCTTGCTGCTCTCTGGCCTTCAGCTGCCCATCCAGGTCTGGAAAGACCACCGCCAGGATCCTGAGCATGTGGGGGGTCAGGGTCCGTGTTCCGCCCCTCCTGCGAGGAGGCGACAGCTTCAGCTGGACCCGTGCAATCCTCCGGGTCCAGCCCCGAAGCGTCCTGCCACCTCTTTTGGCAGTTGCGGATCCGGCGCTTGTAGACCCCCACGGACCGGACAGCCCGGACGATGTCCTTCCATATCTCATGCTTCCGATGGGCAGAAGCCTGTCAGGATGACAAAGTGATAAGGCCATTACTACACATGCAACATATCCGTGCATGACACAGTTGCATATACATGTCGCAATCACAGGGGCACATGGTGTACCCAGGCAGTGCACGGCTGCCCATGGACAGTTTTCCAGAAGTCACTACATGGTATCATAGCATGGGGAGTAAAACCCTGTTCAGAAGCACTGTCACTGCACCATACCTGTCCAGTGCAAGTCACTACACACTATGGGGGTGACAACTACTCAGTGAGCCTGCTAGCCAGTGGTGTGCTGACTCTCAGCCTTGCTAGTCAGACAAAATGCACATTCAGAAAGGCAGTGCACAGAACACTCACCTGCTCCCCTGGTGTCCCATACAGCTTGCTGTACTGTGGAAGTAGGCTGTCCAGCAGGGCCTGGTTCTCTTCAAGGCTGAAGGCTGGGGCTCTCTCCACAGTACGTGCCATTGCAGGGTCCAGAGGGGCAGAGACAGCAGCAGTGCAGTGGCAGATGTCGTCCTGGAGCATGTAGTGCAGGCAAGTGGGCTCTCAGGGGAACATGCAGCAATATATATGTGCTGGAGAGGCAGATACTGTCCCTTGTGTCCAAAGTGATAGGTCCAAGTCGTTTGCATCTTCTGAATCTGGCCAATCCATGGAATAGCAGCACCAAAACACGCCCACAGCATCCTTCAAAATTTCAACTTCATGACATACATGATTTTGCAACATTGTTGTGGGTGACCAACTGATTTTCCAGCAACCGACTCGTTCGAATATTCGAAACGCGTCCGTTGCCAGGCAAGCCCATTGTCAATGGGTGCGCACCGATCGGTCCATTGAGGTACAACGCGCACAGGGGTACAACGCGTACCCGCACACATTGAAAGCAATGGGCCGGCCGGAGGCACCGATCGGTCCATTGCAGTACAACGCGCACAGGGGTACAACGCTGCACCGCACACATTGAATGCAATGGGCCGGCCGGAGGCACCGATCGGTCCATTGCAGCACAACGCGCACAGGGGTACAACGCGTACCCGCACACATTGAATGCAATGGGCCGGCCGGAGGCACCGATCGGTCCATTGCAGTACAACGCGCACAGGGGTACAACGCGTACCCGCACACATTGAAAGCAATGGGCCGGCCGGAGGCACCGATCGGTCCATTGCTGTTCAACGCATCACTGTACATGTGACTGGCATATGTCAGCATGCCTGTCTCAGATGGACATATGCCAGCCACAGATAGCTCCCAGGGAGTGAGGGGCACACCTACATCACGACAGCCTGTCCAAACCTTATCATAAGGCATGTAAGGCTGCATTTCCTATTGTGTGTATGTTGGTGTACATGTTGTCCTGTGGGTGTCACCTGTGGGCAGCCACCCCCAGGCTGTGCACGTGTTAATGGGGACAGGATCCTGGGTGTTACGTGTACGTGACCACTGTGATGTGCAACTGTTCATATCTGTGCATGTGCCATGGTCACATTTCACAGTGGTGTTTGTGTATGTCATGTCACATACCCCGTGAGTCCCATGTGGGACGGTATGTTTGAGCCAGGGTGTCCCAGTGGCACAATAGTGATGGCCCTCCACAGTCTTTGTGCATGTAGTGTTTACAATGTCTCTGATTTCATGTGCACAATGGGAGACAGTCTCCACATCCACGTTGTGTGTGCATGGACTCTGATGTTGTGCGTGTGTGTCACAGACGTCCATGGCTCTCCTGCCATGGCAAGTGTGGCCACTACCTGTGGGGGTCATGTTTGTTTTGTTGTGGTGTACACATGATACTCCAGGTGATGCCAGTGTCCATGTGGCATTACAGGGTCCCTGGGAATGTGCCTGTCGTTGAGCTGTGGTGCCTGGGGCACATCTGTCCTCACATGTCACTGGGGGGTGACTGTGACACAGCATCATGATATCCAATGGGCCAACCTGGGACAAATTGATGCCACCTGTAGGACCGTGTTGACAGATGTTGGCCATGTATGTACCATACATGTCGTTCCGGTACTGCACACTTCATGTAGTTGTGCCTCATGATGATGTATGTTGGGATCTTGAGTGTGTTCAATGCCGCATATGTGGGGTGACTGACGATCTTGCTTACTTCTCCTCTGCACTGCAGGGCTCCTGCTGTCCATCGGCCATTCCCAGACCTGGCAACGATGGTGGAACGGGACAGCATCCGACGGTACCGCTTCACCAGGCAGCTGATTGAGGATTTGGCAGTGCAGTTGTCCCCACATTTGCAGCCTGGCCGGCCGTATCCTACAGCGCTGACCCCCAAGGTGAAGGTGATGGCAGCCCTACACTTCTTTGCCACCGGTACCTTCCAACATACTGTAGGCGTCTGCTGGTGGGATGTCACAGACCATGTTCAGCCGTGTGCTCCGCGATTTCTTGGCGGCAATGTTGCTCTTCCTGAACCGGGTACATCTATTTCCCTAGATCATGCGACGACTCACTGACGTGAAGAGTGACTTTTATGCCCTGGGAGGATGCCGCATGTCATTGGCTCCATTGATGGGACACATGTGGCTTTGGTACCACCACAGGCCCAGGAGCAGGCCTACAGGAACCGCAAGCACTACCACTGGTCAATGCACTGGTGGTGTGTCTTGCAGACATGACTCATCACACACGTGTGTGCCCGTTTCCTGGTTCAGCACACGATGCCTTTGTGATGAGGAGTAGTCGCATCCCCAGGTTGATGGCACAGATGCAGAACCAGCGTGCCTGGCTTGTCGGTGTGTACTGACTTTGTGCCATTGTGTGTGATCTGATCTGTAGTATTCCGCCCACTTTTCCAAGTCAGCTGATGTGCACTTGTCTGTCCGTAGGTGACTCGGGATACCCCAACATGCCGTGGTTGCTGACACCCCTCAGGAACCCTGTGACACCTGCCCAGATGCGCTACAATGAGGCACATGGTCGGACCAGGAGAGTGATTGAGCGGACCTTTGGTCTCCTGAAGAGCCGCTTCCGCTGCCTGGACAAGACCGGAGGGTCCCTCCCATATGCCCCTGCGAAAGTGTGCAAGATTATCATCGTCTGCTGCATGCTCCACAACCTGGCAGTGCGGAAGGAGTTGCCTCTCATCCAGGATGACGATGACCAACATCCGCCACCTGTGGAGGATCCTGGCCTGGACCACGATGCCAGTGAAGATGATGATGATGATGGTGATGGTGATGTCCGCACACAGCTCATCACCAACTTCTTTAGCTGAATGTGAGTATCCTGAGGTGTCATGTGAATGATGTGAGTTGGCATGATGTGTGGGTGGTGCTCTGGTGCTGTTGGAGTGTGTCCATGGGCTACTTGACTGGATGTGTGTTGCGATGTGTGGTGACAGGTGGGCTGTACTCCCCAACAGTGTTGACATGCTAACTTGGTTCTGGGTGGGTATCTTGTAACATGTATTGTGCATGAGTTTTTGCTGTTCTGTCCTGTACTCCATTGCTTTTGACTGTGTGTCATTTCTGTCCTTCACAGGGTACTTTCAGATTCGTTTGGTCAACTGTGTCCACCGACAACGTGATTGCACATCCAGGCTGGTAGCTGTTGTGTCCCTACAGGTGATGTGCGCCACACCCATGGACTTCCTTCTGTCTACAGTTGTTGACTGTGTGCCCGCTACCAGGTGGGGTTACCTTGCATCTGTAGTGGTTACGGCATGTTGCTACTGTGTAATAAACCTGTGCTTCACTTAGTGATGTGCGTTGTCTGTGGTCACACATTTGACTGCCATTTGCTTACTGCACCTGTGGGCTACTTGACTACAACTGGGAATGGGTGTGGTGTCTGTGCATTGCAACCGTCTTCCCTGGCAACATCAGTGTAGGCAATGAGTCAGATGGCCTAGGTGTGTATGTGTTGTGTAGCCCTGGTGGTGTGTCTCCCTCATATGTGTCACGTTGCCTGTACTCACATGCCTGTGTTGTCCTTGCTGTTGCAGTTCGCATACACAGTGTAATTTTGTTGTTCATCATCCCCATAACAGTACCCACGTTGGAATCACGACAGAGGCAAGTATGGTGTATTATTGTGTTTATTGTGATACATCTGTGATAATAGTGCATAGGATGGATTGTGCTGTACATGAATCTTGCAATCCCAAGTTCCTAGATGAATAGAAAGTCCAGGTAGACAGGATCCCCAGTATCGGGGCCACAGTTGTCTGACACATTGTTCCAACTTGTACTCCCATGCAATGTGTGGAGTAGTGTTGCCATCAACAGGGTGAACAGTCTGTGCACAAAGGCGAAAATCCAGAACAGGTTCAGGCTTCCTGGGAGTTGCGCTTGGCCATCAGCCTCTCACTTTCCCCTCCTCGGACGACCCTCTTCTTGGGGGCCCTCAAGTGCAGGCTGCTGCGGTGCAGGGGACTCTCCGCCAGAGTCCTCCTCCCTCCCTGTGGCAGTTGCAGTTTGTTCGGTACCAGATGTTGTTGGCACACAGGGAGGTGTGGACTGGTTGCTGTTCATCTGGCGGAGGCATTGTAAAATGTCCCTGTGCACCGCCGTCATCTCATGTAGTACATCCCACTTGGACTCCACGCGGGTCATGTGGGAGTCCACACGTGACATGTGGGAGTCCACACGTGACATGTGTGACTCCACATGGGACATGTGGGAGTCCAAGCGGGCATGATGGGCAGCCTGCTGCTGTTTGATGTCTCTGAGGAGCCCCACTACCTGGCTGAGCTCTCCGGTGCTGGACTGGTACGCATCAGCTATGCGTACCAGTTGTGGGTCTTCATGCACACCAGCAACGTCTGCAAGCAGCGACCTCTGTCTCCCACCCTCCCACCACCCCTGCTGACATGTGCAGTGTGTGCAGTTGCACGCACAGATAACCCTGGTCCACCTTGAGGGTTGGTGGTGGTGGTGGTGTCCATGGCCCCAGGTTGGTCCAGGGTCACTGCGCTGGTGTTGTTCCTTATTCTGTCCATGTCGGCAGGGATGGTATTCGTGGTGACAGTCGTTGGAGGGTGGGTGCAGGGGGTGCAGCTGGTGGACCTGCTGGTGCTGCAGCTGGTGGTCCTGCTGGTGCAGCATGTTGACTTGCACCGGATGTGCCAGGTTGTTCTTCATCGTCCGAGGAGGACAGAGGCTGTACGACGCCAGTGAGCTCGGCATCCTCTTGAGCCTGGGACTGGGACTCCTCAGCGTCTGCTGCTGTGTCCCTATCATCACCTGTTTTTGGGAGACACAAACAATGTATGTCATGTTTCTGCAGGCATCAGTGGTTGACACACCTGACAGTTGTGACTGTGCCTCGGGGTGCGGGCCTGTACATTGTATTGTCCTAAGTCGTCACAGTCAGGGGTTGATATTGGTGTGGCACATTGTCCTGCATTATTTGGGCATTTCTATGTATTCTCTGGGGTGTGAACATGGTCTGCATTGATTGTGTTTGGTTGACAGCCAGACCTCCTTCCCACCCACCCACCCACCCAGTCAGTTATCCCACCATGGAACGTGCTTGCATTGCAGGGAGTGGAAGTTGTCTCTCAGGATGTCAGTCAGTGGTGTCCTGCTGTTTGTTGGTGCACAGTTGGCAGCAGGGCCTTGTGCTCCCCGCAGCAGTAGCCAGTGTCAGCCATCTTGTGAGTCCTTCTCCACTCCCTGTGATGTGAGCATGGTTCAGGGTGGTGTTGATGGGCCAGTTGTGAGGCTGAGCAATGTCTGTGACTACGACTCCCATCATGCTATTGCCTCCACCCCCTTCCCAGCATGCCCATGCTTCCTTCCTTTTGACTCTGCTTCCCTGTGGGGTGGGCTGGCTGTGCTGACAGGATGGCTGGGAGTGTTGTCCTGGCAGTTGTTTGGCTAAGAGTCCCAAGAGTGTCCCTGTGCTTCACACAACATAACCCAGGGTGGTGGTGCTTTGTGGGATCTTGTGTTAGGATGGAGGGCATTGCATTCTACCAGGTGGGTACTGTGGAGTTTGTGTTGGGGGGGTGTGAGGGGAGGTGCTGGTGACTATGGTCAGTGCTGCAAGTCCCCCTTCCCACCCAGCCAGCCGGATATCCCACCATGGAACGTGCTTGCATTGCAGGGAGTGGAAGTTGTCTCTCAGGATGTCAGTCAGTGGTGTCCTGCTGTTGGTTGATGTGCAGTTCCCAGCATGCCCTTGTGCTCCCCACGACAGCAGCAACAGTGTCAGACATCTTTGATGGGCCTTTCTACTCTCTGTGGGATGTGCATGCGTGAGTGTGAGCTTGCTGGGCCATGTGGTGGGGGATGTAGAGCTGTGACTTACGACTCCCATGATGCTATTGGCTACACTGACCTTGGCCAGCATGCACAAATTCCTTCCTTTGAGTGGTCTTCACTGTGTGTTGGTGTTGTTGTGGTGGCTACATGTGTGGATGTGTGTGTTAATTCTGTTTGTGCCACTGCCTAGCTGTAGTTGTGGTTGTGTTGTGCATGTGTTGGCGCAGTTGGATGTGACTTTTTTGATGGCATGTGTTGTGTTTATCCTGGCTGACATACACGCTTTGGGATGATTCTGTTCTAGTTGCTGTGTAATTGCTAGGTGCATGGTTTGACTCTCCCCTTGACAGTGATGTTGTGTGTTTTGTGGCAGTTTATTGTGTACATTTGTTGTGTACTCACCAGGCTCTGGGATGTCCTCTAGTCCATATGCGCTCACTGGCGGAAGGATGGCCAGCACCTTCTCCTCCCAGGGCCTGAGGTATACTGGCTTGCCAGGGGAGGGCCACTGCCGGTGTATTGGCTCAGGTGGTAGTCTTTCTTGAGCAGCTCCCGGACCCTCCTGCGCCGTCAGTACCACCTGTTCTGGATGTGGGTCTTTGTGCGCCGACATGGTGATTGGGCGTTCACCCTGTTGGTGATCCTCTCCCACATCTTGGTTTTCTGCGACATGGGAGGTCTGTTGGACCAGAGTGCCAAACAGCTGTGGCTCCACCCTGAGATCTCGTCTACCATGACTCCCAATTCACTATCTAGGAACTTGGGATTCTTCTTGGGGGGCATGGTGATGGGTGGTGATAGTGGGTGATGTGTGTGTGTGGTGTGCAGGTGAGGGTGTGTGGGTGTGTATTGTGCTGGGTGTATGTGAGGTGGTGTTGTTGGTGCGCACGCACGCACGCACGCAAAAAAAGTGAGCAATGAGAGGAGGCGCATGGGCCGGGGATGGGCTGGTGTGGTTTGCTTTCTGCTTGGGTTGCATGGCGGTGGAATGGCACATTGCAAAGGCTCATGGGTAGTTGATTTGTAGTCGCTTTATATGGGTTGGAGTTGTTGGTGTGTCGTTGTTCTCTGTCCCCACCCCCAGTATTTATTGGCTTGG